>JAZHEH010002077.1:4800000-5400000 GCA_036589455.1 Ateles fusciceps
TAAAAAAGAACTACTCTCTACAAAATCTATAACTGCCAGATTTATTATTCTGAAACTTTAAGAAAAATCAAGACATTTTCAGATGAAGAAAAGCTTTAAAAAAATCACAAACATACCTACCTTTAAAGATTGGCTAAAGTAATTTATTCAAACATAAAGGTTGATAATGAAAGAATGTATCTTGGATTATCAGGATGAAGAAGAAACAACAGAAAGAGACAAAATATGGTTAATATAATAGATAAACCTTTTCTCATAAGCTTTTTCAATCATATGGAATGATCAAAACATAAATTGTAACACAGATTACCAAAGACGTGATGGTTAAAACTGGGAAATGAAAAATAACCTAAATGGCAGCAGGGTCTCCATATTTTATATATTTTATTTAAAAGGGTAAAAGTGTTGATACCAGCATATTGCAATGCCCAATGCAAACACAATGAAGACTTTATAATATAACCCGACTGCAGATAGCAGCTACCCAGTTAAGGTCTCCTCTCCATTGAAAGCCACACTGGATGGGATGATCTGTTTGTGGATAAGAGCTTCCCACTCTGGGTCTCTTCTTCTCTGAGAGCCACACTCATTGGGACAACCTGCCTGCAGAAAGGAGCTGGCCACTTTTGGTCTCCTCAGAGCTGTTCCGACACTTGATAAAGCTCCCATCCATTTTGCTCATCCTCCAGTTGTCCACACAACCTCATTCTTCCTGGTTGCATGAAAAAAACTCCAGACCTGCTGAACAGCAGGAATAAAATGAACTGTAATGCGTTTCTGGCCAGCTCACCAAACTGAAGGCAGTGACATGCCCCTGGGAAGCACAACTGAAAAGTGGCAACTCTTCTTGGGGGAGCGGGGGAGAAGACTTCAGGATTCCCTATCCAGAGCTGTAGTACTATAACCTCCCACCTTCTGACGCTGCCAGGTGGCTGCCTCATGCAACAGGAAGCAGCAGCAGGGCTGGGCCAGCCCAGGCACCATAGGCTGAAGCAGGGTGATGGGACTGAAAGAGTTGTAACACAAATGGGCTGAAACATGCCCCACCCCAAATACCTAGAGAAAAGCTGCATCCCTTTTGGGATACCAGACCTAGGAGATCCCCAAGCCAGGGCTGTGACATGCTGTAACAACCCTTTGAAGCTTTGGGGTTGCTGGTGTCTCAAAGTTGTTCAGGCACCACCACATTGCCCTTATCCAGACACTGGCCCAGCCACAAGCTGAGCATGGATATCATGATGAGTACAAGATCCAGGCCAGAGTGCAAGCCAAGCACAACCCCACTGGGCCGAGGGTGCGGGATCCTTTCTACAGTGATCCGAGTGAAGCAAGGCCCTGGGAAGGGATGTCACCAGCTGTAGAGGTCTCTGACTGGCACAGCAGAAACCCCCCAAAAAAAAAAAAAAATCCTGCATCATTTTAACTGATAATACAAAAATACAAAGAAACATAAAATACTATTATGAACAATTATATACCAACAAATCATATAACCTAGAAGAAATGGAAACGTTCTTGAGCATATACAACCTACCAAAACTGAATTATCAAGAAATAAAATCATCTGAACCTATCAATAGTGAGAAGGGAGATCAAATCAGTAATAAGCCTCCCATCAAAGCATAACTTAGGAACTGTTAGCTTCACTGATGAATTTTCCCAAACATTTAAAGAAAACACTAACACCAATTATTTTCAAACTATTTCAGAAAATTGAGGAGAGAATATTTCAAAACACAATCTGTGAGGCCAGCATTACCTGATATCAAAACCAGACTAAAGTCACAACAGAAAAAGAAAACTGCAGAACAATATCTATGATGAGCAAAAATGCAAAAGTCTTTGACAAAATATTAGCAAATAAAGCTTGATAGCACTTTAAAAAAGTATTCAACATGATCAAGTGGGAGTCATCCCAAAGACACAGGGATGATTCAAAATATGCAAATCAGTAAACACAATATATCACTTTAAGAGAATCAAAGACAAAAACATATGATCAACTTAACAGATGCAGAAAAGGCATTTGACAAAATTCAACATCCCTTTATAATAAAACTGTCATACATTAGGTGTAGAAAATATGTACCTAAACATAATAAACGCTATATACAGCATACTCATAGCTAACATCATACTGGGGTAAGTAAAACTTGAAAGCTTTTTCTCCAAGATCGGGAACAAAATAAGGATGCCCATGTTTACCACTTCTATTCAACATTATTACTAAATGTTCTATCTAGAGCAATTTTGAAAGAGAAATATAAATAAAAGGCATTCAAACAGGAAAGAAAGAAATTAAATTGCTTTTTTTGTAAACAACACAATGTTATATACAGAGGACCATAAATACTGTATCAAAAAAAAAAAAAAAAAGAGAAAAGAAAAACTATTAGAACCAATAAACAAATTCAGTACAGTTACCAAATACAAAATCAACATACAAAAATCAGCAGTTTCTATACACTTAAAGTATCTGAAAAACAACTCGAGAAAACAATACCATTTATCATAACTACAAAACAAATAACCAAATAAAATACTTAATAAATTTAACCAAAGAAGTGATTGATCTCTACACTGAAAACTATAAAACATTGATAAATAATGTGAAAGAAGACACAGCAATGGTAAGATAACTATCATTCATAAATTACAAGAATTATTCTTGTCAAAAATGTGTAGAGTATCCAAAGTGATCTACAGATTCAATGTAATTCCTATGAATATAAAAATGACATTTTTCACAGAATTAGAAAAAATTATAGAATTCATATAAAATTACAAACTACTCTGAATAGCCAAAACAATCCTGATCAAAAAGAACTAAGTTGTAGTTATGTCACTATCTGACTTCAAAGTATACCGCAAAGCTATATTAATAAAAACAGCATGGCACTGGAACAAAAACAGACACATAGTCCAATGGAAGACATCAGAGAGCCCAGAAATAAGTCCACATATTTATAGCCAATTGATTTTTGTCAAAGTTTTCAAGAACACACATGGGGGGAACACTACTGTCTTCAATAAATGTCATCTAGAAAACTGGATACCACTGCTCAAGGAAATAAGAGAGGACGCAAACAAAAGGAAAAGGTTTTCCATCCTCATGAATAGGGAGAATCCATGTTGTGAAAATGGTCATTCATTTTCAATTCAAAATACCATTGACATTCTACACAATATTAGAAAAAAACTACTTTAAATTTTTTATGGAACCAAAGAAAGAACCTGTATAGCCATGACAATCCTAAGCAAAAAGAACAGAGCTAGAGGCTCTACTGACTTCAAATAATTGACTTCAAACTATACTACAAGGCTACAGTAACCAAAACAGCATGGTACTGGTACCAAAACGGACATATATAAACTGATGGAACAGAACAGAGAACGCAGAAATAACACCCTACATCTATAACCATCTGATCTTTGACAAATCTGACAAAAACAAGCAAAAAGGAAAGGATTCCCTATTTAATAAATGGTGTTGTGAAAACTGGTTAGCCATATGCAGAAAACTGAAACTGGATTCCTTCCTTACACCTTATACAAAAATTAACTCAAGATGGTTTAAAGATTTAAGTGTAAAACCCAAAATCATAAAAGCCCTAGAAGAAAACCTAGGCAATACTAATTCAGAACATAGGCATGGGCAAAGAATTCATGATGAAAACACCAAAAGCAATTCCAAGGAAAGTCAGAATTGACAAATGGATCTAATTAAACTAAAAGAGCTTCTGCACAGCAAAATAAACTAGCATCAGAATGAACAGGCAACCTATAGAATGAGACAGAATTTTTGTAATCTACCCTTCTGACAAAGGTCAAATATTCAGAATCTACAAAGAACTTAAATAAGTTTATAAGAAAAAGCAACAACCCCATCAAACAGTAGGCAAAGGATATGAACAAAGATTTATCAAAAGAAGACATTTACATGGCCAACAAACATATGAAAAAAAGCTCATCACCACTGATGATTAGAGAAATGCAAATCAAAACCACAGCAAGATACCATCTCACACCAGTCAAAATGGCAATTGTTAAAAAGTCAAGAAACAATAAATGTTGGCACGGCTTTGGAGAAATAGGAATGCTTTTACGCTGTTGTAGGAATGCAAATTAGTTCAACCATTGTGGAAGACAGTGTGGCAATTCCTCAAGAATCTAGAACCAGAAATACCATTTGACCCAGCAATCCTATTACTGGGTACATACACAAAGGAATATAAGTCATTCTACCAAAAAGACACATATGCACATTTATGTTTCTTGCAGTACTATTCACAATAGCAAAGACATGGAACTAACCCAAATATCCATCAATGATAGACTAGATAAAGAAAATGTAGTACATATATACCACGGAATATTATGCAGCCATAACAAAGAATGAGATTGTGTCCTTTGCAGGGACATTGATGAAGCTGAAAGTCAACATCTTCAGCAAACTAATGCAGGAACAGAAGATCAAACACTGCATGTTCTCACTCATAATTGGGAGTTAGACAATGAGAACATATGGACACAGGAAGGGGAACAACACATTCTGGGGCCTGTTGTAGGTGGGGGTGAAAGGGGAAGGATAGCATTAGGGCAAATACCTAATGCATGTAGGGCTTAAAACCTAGATGATGAGTTGATAGGTGCAGCAAACCACCATGGCACATATATACCTATGTAACAAACCTGCATGTTCTGCGCATGTATTCTGGAACTTAAAATAAAATAATATTAAAAGGTATATTGTATATTGTATAATTATAAAGTAAAATATGCTTTTTAACTGTTCACATGAATTTCAGTTTTTAAATAATAAATATGTAATATATATATATATAGTTGGATGCATTATGTAAATTTTATCTTTCTGAAATAAATTGACACATTAAACCTAAAAAAAAGAAAACTAGACACATGCAGGGGAATGAAATTAGATCCTTATCTTCCAACATATCAAATATTGTCTCAAAATGGATTAAACACTTAAATTTCAGACATGATACTGTAGAACTACCAGAATAAGACAGAGAAAAAGCTCCATGTCATGGGGCTGGGCAATGGTTTCTTTGAATATGATTTTAAAAGCATAGGCTTCAAAATTAAAAATAGACAAATGGGATTATATGAAACTAAAATGCTTCTGCACAGCAAAGGGAATAATAAGAAACAACCTACAGAATGGAAGAAAATATTTGCAAGTCATATATCTGATAAGTGGTTAATACTAACAGCTCAATTCAACACAAACAACTGAATAGCAAGATCACAAATAATTCAATTTTAAAAATGGGCAAAAGACCTGAATAGACACTGCTTAAAAGAATACATACTAGTGGCGGGTAGTTATATTCTTTTAAATCCTCAGTATCACTGATTATTCGGAAAATGTAAACCAAAACCACATTGAGATCTCTCCTCACTCTTGTTGAAATGGCTATTAGCAAAAAGACAAAAGACAAAAAATGTTGGCAAGGGAATGTAGAGAAAAGGGAACACTTTCACCCTGGTTGACGGAAGACACTATAGAGGTCCCTAAAAAAATTAAAAAATAGAACCACCATATATTCAGCAATACCACTGCTTGGTATGTATCCTACAGAAATGAAATTAGTATGTCAAAGAGGTATTTGCACTCCCATGTTTACTGCAGCCTTATTCAGAATAGCAAAGATATGGAATTAACCTAAGTGTCCATTAGCAAATTAATGGATACAGAAAATGTGATATATACAGACACCCTTTGTGTCTATAAATTCTGCATTTGTGGATTCAACGAAATGTGAAAATAGTCTATAGAAAATTGTTGCAGAAAAATAATAAAACAAAAAGCCATAAAACATTGTTACAAGCATTTACATAGTATTTTTTATCTTATTACATGTCATAAGTAACCTAGAGATGACTTATATAGGATGATATGCCTATATTATATACAAATACTACTTTATTTAATACATGGGACTTTGTATATCAAAGCCCCACGAGCATTGACTCATTTTTATATCCACGGGGTTCCTGGAACTAATTCTCCATGGATATGGAAGGATTACTGTATATACAATGAAATAGTATTCAGCTATTTTTTAAAAATTTTGTCATTTATGGATGTCACATGGACGAATGTGGAGGGCATTATATAAAGTGAAATAATCCAGGCACAAAAAGACAAATACCACATGATCTCATGCATATGTGAAATCTGATAAATTTGATCTCATAGAAGTAGAGAGCAGAACAGTGTTTACCAGAGGCTAGCGTGGTTAGTAGAGAGTAGGGGTCAGGGAGATGTTAGTCAAAGGATACATAATTATAATTAGACAGGAAGAATAATTTCAAGAGATCTATCGTATAGAATAATGACAAGCGTTAATGATAATCTTTATATTCTTGAAAAATCCAAAGAAAGTAGACATTAATTATTTTAACCACAAAATGATAACTATGTAAGGTAGTGCATTTGTTAATTCACTTGATTTAACCATTCTACAATGAATATATTCTTCAAACATTGCATTATACACAACAAATACATACAATTTTATCTGTCAATTAAAAAAAGAACTCAACTTGAACATGTTTCACCATTGATTTACTTGCTATTGTGATTGTAGCAGTTGTTTTCCATATTATCCTCATATATTTTGAATGAACAGAATTAAGAGTTTGAATATAAATTAAGGCTTCTTCATACATTGAATTTCATGTTTAAGCCTAGTAATAGAAAAAAATATCATGTTGTCTGGCTTTGTACTGCAATTATCAAGAAGCACTAGAAGTACCTGACATTCACTTTGAAAATAGATACTAAATATTTATGAAGGTGCTTTGATTTGCATAAAGACTTTCCCCTATTGAACTGAATATATTTATTTTTGTAAATTCAGTTCTGCTCAAACTTAACTACATACATTTTCATTGTTCCAGGTCCCACATAAAATAATGAAGGTGTTTTTACCTTCACAAAACTTACAATATAATTGTGGAGAAAATATATATACATATGAAACAGTTACCAACCCAAGACAATATTGGATTAAATATCCTGTTTGATTATAACAGCATGCAGGATTGACAGAAACATGATGGAGAAGTCAGACCAGGTAGGTTGAAGAAGTCAGAAGCAATTAATAGGAGGTAGTGAGAGAAGGATAAACCCTTTATTATCTCTGCTTAGAGGCAACACTGCAGAGTAGAAAGATGACTGGCTTTCCCTTCCTGATTTTACCACTTATAAGTGACAATCTTTCTGCAACTCAATTTCACCATTTAAAAAATTGAATGTGATATACCTATTCATCAGGGTTATAAAAAAGGAAAAGGAAAAATGTAGATAAAGGACCTAGCATTGTCATGGCAAAAAATACATACTCCAAGAACAATTATTTTCCTGGGAAGTAGCTGAAGTACAAGTTCAACTTATATGACTGTCTATTGTTTTATAAAACACACTGCAGATAAAGTCAATTTTTCTCAATCACCCTTTTTATATCTGAGGACACAAAAGATACTGAAAAGGATACAAATTAAAGGACTTAAAAGGATACAAATTAAAAGGATAGGACCTAAAAGGATACAAATTAAAGCCAGGTAAGTACAAGGAGTATAGATTCTATAGCAATTTTCTGTAAAGATTCCAGTTTATCTGCTGAAAAACTGAAACAACTTTGCTGTTCCAAGAAAGTAGTGGGCATCCAGGAGGTTTTGACCTGTGGTAACACACCTGTCTTTATGCAAAAATGAGCCAGGAAAAGAATGTAAGAACAGCTAAGACAGTGTATATCAGGTAAGCCTGTCACTATGTGGTGTATCTCAGAGGATTGTCTTTGAGGAGCCCACTTGCTGAAAAGGAATAGCTAATACAAAATAGTGCATCCACTTCATAGAAACTAATATATTGTCCAATGTAAAAGAAAAGGCCTAGTACTGAGAATAAGTGCTCTCTCTCTATATATATGTGTGTGTGCATGTGTGTGTGTGTGCGTGTGTGTGTGTGTGTATCTGTGTATTGCTTATTATATATAACTATATAAATATATAGCTATATAGTTGCTTAAGCCAGGCTTCAAAGATAATTCCACATCTCTAGGGAAATGCATAAAGTTCATAAGTAAAAAATAGAGACAAATTCAGACTTGTAGCTAGCATGATTTAATGTTTGGATTCTGCTATTGATATTATGGTCTTTAAGAATCAAAAGGGATGTTATTAGTAATTGCACCACGATCATGGCCATACAATGAAACTTTTGCCATAAAGTGGTATGTATGGTACTACCTACCTAAGTCATAATTGATCAGGTCTTAGGGCTGTAAAGCTGAAGGTAGGGGGTCTGTATTTGCTCCATGTGAGATAAAGCCTTAAGGACAGAGAGTCTGAATATTCAGAGACTAATCACATTAACACAAATGAATATGGTAGACAAGTTGACAGAGTTATGAAGTTTTTACAATAAATGTACATATACATTAAAAATATGGTAATTCTATTTTAATAAAATTCTAGCTTTGTAGTATACCTGAGGGCTGCACAGTTACGGAACTTAGATAAAAATACATTTTTGTTCTGTCTCCTGTGTAATATTATGCTTGTCTGTACCAAAACAAACATAAAATTTTCATGCTGAAAAAAGTAATTTTTTTCATTTGCAACAGACATGGATCACTTTAATAGCTAATAAATTATTTTTCTCTTTCTAGTCTCTAAACGTCAAATGCAAAATACTGTGAGCAGTGGTGTTTAGGAAGTATTTGATTTTAAAATCCTGAAGTACTCTCATAGTTAGCATGTCAAGCGCATTTGGGAATCACATTGTAATTTTTTACCACAGAGGGCCAAAAAGCACAAGAAAACCATTTAAAATGAAGAAATGTGAATCAAGAAGGGAGCATGAAAAATATAAGATTTTTTGTCTTGATAATGTTCCTGCAAATTCACAATAATTTTAAGCGATATTTAAATTCTAAAAATTTACCCTTGAGCCAATATAGCATAGACTTACACTGATAATTACCTAAAACATATTTGTTTCCAAACTGCAAAGATTAATTCAGGTATGAAATAAAAGAAGAAATGGGCAAATTAGTATGTTCTTGAATATTTCACATTTAGTTGAATATTTTAATCTTTGTTCAAAAAGTGTAAAATATGTGGTGAATCACATGTGTTGATTTGCCGATGTTGAACCAGCCTTTTATCTCAGAAATAAAGCGTACTTGATCATGGTGTTTTAACTTTTTTATGTGCTGTTGGATTCAATTTGCTAGTATTTTATTGAGGATTTTTGCATGTGTGTGTGTGTGTGTGGGTGTGGGTGTGTGGGTGTGTGGGTGTGCGCGCGCATGCACCAGTGCACACGGGGTGGCGGGGCGGGGGCCAGCTTTGGGTATCAAGCTGATGTTAGCTTTACAGAATATGTTAGGGTTGAGTACCTCTTCCTCAATTTTTTTTGAAGGGTTTTAGCAAGAGTGTTGTCAGTTCTTCTTTGCATATCTGGTAGAATTTGACTGGGAATGCATCCGGTCCAGGGTTTCTTTTGGTTGGTAGGTTTATTACTGATTCAATTTCTGAAGTTAATATTGGTCTATTGAGGGTTTCAATCTCTTCCTGATTCAATCTTGAGAGATTGTGTGCTTCCAGGAATTTATCCATTTCCTTTAGTATTCAAATTTGAGTGCATGGAGCTCATGGTAATCTCAGGATCTTTTGTTTCTGTGTGATCAGTTGTAATATCACTTTTGTCCTTTCTGACTGCACTTATTTGGATCTTCTCTCTCTTTTTTTGTTAATCTAACTAGAGATTTATCAATCTTATTCACTATTTCAAATAAACTCCCATTTTCATTGGCCATTGGCATGGATTTTTGCATCTGTGTCTTATTAAGTTCTTCTCTAATTTTAGTTACTTCTTGTCTTCTGCTAGCTTTTTTTTCTTGTAGTTCCATTAGGTGCAAAGCTACATTGTTAAATTGAGACCTTTGTAACTTCTTGATGAAGATATTTAGAGAGAAAAATGTTACTCTTACCACTGCTTCGGCTGAATGTCACAGAATTTGATAAGTTTTATCCATATTTTCATTAATTTCTAATAATTTTTTATTTGTCTTAATTTTGATGTTTACCCAGGAGTTATTCAGGAGTAAGATGTTCAATTTCTATGCATTTATGTAGTTTTGAGAGATCTTCTTGGTATTGATTTCTATTTTTATTGCACTATAGTCCAATGATTTTAATTTTTTGAATTCATTGAGGCTTGCTTTATGACTGCGCATGTAGTTATTTTACAATATGTTTCATGTGCAGATGAGAAAAATGCATATTCTGTGGTTGCTGGGTGGAGTGTTGTGTAGATGTCTATTAAGTCCAACTAATCAAGTGTCAAATTTAAGTTAGAGTTTCCTTGCTAGCTTTTTACCTCAACGATCTAATGCTATGAGTACAGTGTTTAAGTCTCCTGCTATCATTGTGTGATTTCTACATCATTTTGTATGCCAACAAGAACTTTTATGAATCTGGGTGCTCCAAAGTTGGCTGTGTATATATTTAGGATAGTTAAGGCTTCCTGATGAATTTTTCTAGTTATTATTATATAATTCCTGACATTACCCTTCTTAATTTTTATTGATATAAAGCCTGTTTTATCTGATATAAGAAGAGTGACTCCTGTCCTTTTCTATTTTTCAGGTACATGGTACACCTTACTCCACCTGTTTGTTAGCTTTGAGCCTGTGCATGTCATTTTTGTGACATGGGTCTCTTAGAAACAACAGATGATTGGGCCTATCTTTTTATTCAGCCTCCTACTCTGTGTGATATAAAAGCAAAAACCATATGATCATCTTAATATATGCAGAAAAAGCTTTAAATGAAGTCCAACATCCCTTTATGATAAAACCCAAATAATAAGAGTGATCTGTAACAAATGCACAGCCAACATCTTACTGAATAAGAAAAAGTTCAAACCATTTCTCTTGAGAACTGGAACAAGGACACCCACACTCACCAGTCCTCATCAACATAGGATTGCAAGTCCTAACCAGGGCAATCAGGCAAGAAAACAAAATAAAAGATATCCAAATAGGAAAAGAACAAGTGAAACTATCTCTTTGCTGATTATATGATTCTATACTTAGAAAATCTTAACTACTCTGCCAAAAAGATCCTAGAATTGATAAACAACTTTAGTCAAGTTTCAGGATACAAAATCAAGATTAAAAAAAAAATCAGCATCATTTTTATACACTTGCAATGTCCAGGCTGAAAATAAAATCAAGAACAAAATCCCACTTAGCCACAAAGAAAATGAAATACTTAGAAATATAACTAACCAAGGAGGTGATAGATCTCTGTAAGAAGAACTACAAAACTTTGCTGAAAGAAAGGAGAGATGACAAAAGTAAATGGAAAAACATTCCATGTTCATGAATTGAAGAATAAGTATTATAAAAAATGATATTTATATCAAACTACTAAGATCATTTTTCAAAGAATTAGAAAAAAAACTATTTTAAATTTTACATGGAACAAAAAAAGAGCCTGAATAGCCAAAGCAATTCTAAGAAAAACAACAACAGCAGGCATCACACTACCTGACTTCAAAACATACCATAAAGTCACAGAACCCTAAACAGCTTGGTACTGTTACAAAAACAGGAACATAGGCCAATGGAATATAATGAAAAACTCAGAAGCGAACCTGCACAACCACAGCCATCTGATCTTTAACAAGGCCAATAAAAACGAGCAACAGGAAAAAGACTCCCTATTCAATAAATGGTACTGGGATAACTGGCTAGCAATATGCAGTTAATAGAAGCCAGACCCTAACCTCTACCATATAAAAAAATTAACACAAAATGAATTAAAGATTTACATATAAGACCTCAAACTATAAAAACTCTGGAAGAAAACCTAGAAAATACTCTTCTTGACATCAGTTGTCAAAGAATATTTAGCTAAGTCCGCAAAAATAATTGCAACAAAAATAAAAATAGACAAGTGGGACCTAATTAAACTAAAGAGCTTCTGTACAGCAAAATATGGTATCAACAGAGCAAATAAAAAAATTAAAAAAAAAAAAAAACTGACTGGGTGCGGTGGCTCATGCCTATAATCCCAGCACTTTAGGAGGCCAAGGCGGGCAGACCACGAGGTCAAGAGATCGAGACCATTCTGGTCAACATGGTGAAACCCTGTCTTTACTAAAAATACAAAAATTAGCTGGGCGTGGTGGCACACGCCTGTAGTCCCAGCTACTTGGAAGGCTGAGACAGGAGAATTGTTTGAACCCAGGAGGTGGAGGTTGCGGTGAGCCGAGATCGCGCCATTGCACTCCAGCCTGGGTAACAAGAGCGAAACTCCGTCTCAAAAAAAAAAAAAAAAAAAAAATCTACAGAATGGGAGAATATATTCACAAACTGTGAATCTGACAAAGGACTCCATATGCAATGAATTATGCTGGAATTGCTGGCTGACCATATGCAGACAAATGAAACTGGGCCCCTACCTTATGCAGAAGTTAACTCAAGACAGACAGGTTGCAGATTTAAATGTAGGATCTCAAACTACAAGAATCCTAGAAATACCATTCTAGAATCAGCATTGGGAGATAACTTATGACCAGTTCCTCAGAAGTAATTGCAACAAAGACAAAAATTGACAAGCAGGACACAATTAAAATGTAGAGTTTCTGTTTAGCAAAAGGCTCTATCAACTGAGTAAACAGACAACCTACAGAACGGAGAAAATATTTGTAAACAATGCATCCAACAAAGGTCTAATATTCCTTATCTAAAAAGAACTTAAATCAACAAGCAAAAAATAATCCCATTAAAAATGGGCAAATGACACAGACAATTCTCGAAAGAAGATATACAAGTGACCATAAAACATAAAAAATGCTCAGCATCACTAATCAGAGAAATGCAAATCAAAATTATAATGAGATACCATCTCACACCAGTCAGAATGGCTATTAATAAAAAGTTAAACTACAACAGATGCTGCCAAGGCTGCACAGATAAGAGAATGCTTATATACTCTTAGTGGGAATGTAAATTAGTCACTGTGGAAAGCCATCTGGAAATTACCCAAAGAACTTAAAACAGAACTAGTATTTGACCCAGTAACCTCATTACTGGGTATATACCTGAAAGAAAATAAATTATTTTACCAAAAAGACACATGCACAAATATGTTCATTGTTGCACTATTTATATTATTAAAGACATGGAAGCATGCCAGGTGCCCTTCAATAGTAGATTGGATAAAGAAAATGTGGTACATACAACCATGGAATACTATACCACCATAAAAAAGAATGAAATCAGGTCCTTTGCATTAACATGATTGTAGCTAGATGCCATAATCCTAAGCAAATTAATGCAGTAAGAGAAAACCAAACACCTCATGTTACCCCGTACAAGTGGGAGCTAAGCATTGAACATATGTGGATATAGATATGGGTACATTAGACACTGTGGACTGAATAGCTGTGTGATTCAGACTACTAGAAGTTAGAGAGGGGTTAAAAATTACCTATCTGTTGCTATATTCACTACCAGGGTGACAAGATCTATACTCCAAACCTCAGCATCGTGCAATATTCCCTTGTAACAAATTTACACATGTACCTCCTGTATCTAAAATAACAATTGAAAGAAAATCAGAAAACCAGTGTAAAATATACCAAACAATAAATAAGGTTTATTTAGCCAGATGACAAATTGAAGGATAGGTAAAGACAAAATAAAACAAGGCCAGAAAATACTCATTATTCATGTCATGTCTGTAAAACAAATTTTGTTTATAATTACGTCTCTGAATTTGAAATGACAATATTGTTCTGATATTGTCAATCAATCTGTGCATGATCATTACTACTCTGTATTTCAGACTTTGTAAAGGAATATTTGTCAATCACATTATCTATTTGAATTTGTAGAAATGAAAATTCAATTGGATAAACGTTCGCTAGTTTATGTTGCCATCTTTAAAAATTTCAACTATGTTTCAATGTTGTTGAAAATGGTGAAAAAATGATAGTACAGTATGATGTTTTAGTAGCTATTAGATTATGCCTGGCATATCCCTCTGTGTTCTATAATTATTTTGAAGAACAGTTAATGTGAAACAAAATATAAAATTTGTGTTATTTATTTTTGTACTATTAAGTAATTCATGGTGACTGTAAAAGGCCAAAAAATGTTAGAAAATACAGAATGAAAAAAAAAAAGGAAGACATAAAGTTGAAAACAGCCAAAAGAAAGGAAGGGGAAAGGATGGGAAAGCAGAAGGAAAAGAGAGAAATAAAGAGAAGAAGGAACAAAAAATGTGGCAGAGAGGAAAGGAAGAAAGGAAAGGAAGAGAAGAAGAAGAAGAGATGAGGAGAGGAGTATTCTCTCAGCTTGAATCACAAATTTAAAGTTAAAATTTGGGTATATATCAGACTTTGTGTGCATGGTGTGAGTTCAGATGTATCCATATAATTATCTAGTTAATCCAGCACTATTTTTAAAAGAGCTTCATACACATTTTGAGATATTTTGGGATCTTCCTCAAAAGTCAGTTGACTTGTAAAGTCATTCTCAATAGTCCCTCAATAGAGGGTCCATTCTATATATGGACCTTCTATTGTGTCCTATTGATTTGTGTTTCTACCTCAATCAAGAACACATTATCCTGATTAACTTAGTATTAGATTATAAAATTAGGTCATTTAAGACCTTGAAATTGTTCTTTGTTCAGAATATTTTGGCTATTCTTTATATTTCCATGTATATTTTAGAATCTAGCACATTTGTGTGTGTGTGTGTGTGTGTGTGTGTGTGTGTGTGTATTTGTGATGGGGTGTGGTGGGTGTATGTATGGTGTTCATTAATTCACACACATGCATAGGGTATTTGTTCAGTATTTCGATAACTATAGATCAATTTGAGGATAATGGATTTTTCAAACAATGCTTATTATTTCAATTCATGAAAACTTCCTATCTTATATTTTATTTCTGTCAGCAATATTTCATAGTTTTCAATGTACATTTCCTACATATCTTCTTTTCCTGCATACCTAATTTTTATCCTAATGTAAGTTATATTTCCATTGCAGTATTTCCAGTGGTTCATTGCTAGAATACATGTTAATTTTTTGTATTAAACTTGCAGTCAATTTTTAAATTTTCTTAATAAAGTTCTAGTTTTCTCTCATATTTTCTTTGGATTTTCAACATAAAATATAATGAGAATAACTTTTAAAAAGTGGTATGTACGCAAAATGGAATACTATTCAATCTTTAAAAAGAGGGAAATGCTGTCATTTGCAAGAACACGGATGAATATGGTGGAGCTTATAAAGTGAAACAAGCTGATACAGAAAAAAATATTACGTGAAATAAAAAAGTAATCTAAAGTTACAGAAGTAAAGAGTAGCATGATATTTACTAGGGGCTGGATGAGGCAGTTGTAGGGGAGATGTTAGTCAAAGAATACAAAATTTTATTTAGGAATAATCAGGTCAAGAGATCTATTGTACAACATGGGAAGTATTGTTAATAACAATATACTGTATTCTTGAAAATTGCTAACAGAGTCAATTTTAAGTATTATCACAAATCAGTGATAAATATCTGAAGGAGTCTTTATGTTAATTAGTTCAATTTAGCAATTCCACAATATACATATATTTCAAAACATGTGCACAGTAAGTATATACAATTTATACGTTTTAATTGTTAATTAAAATATTTTTTAAAATAAAGAAAAAATAATGAGTTCATAAAAATACATATACCTTAATATTTAAAATATGTATTGGGTCTTGCTTTTTTATATCCCATCTGACAATCTTTGCTTTTTAATTGTTATTTAGCTTATATGAGTGCTTAAATGTGCTGTTTGATTATTTTCTTCCGTTTGACTCATCTATTTTCATCTTTTTATTTTCTGCTTTCCTTTAAGCTAAATGAATGGTTATAAGTATTACATTTTCTCTTTTCTGGCTACTCCTCTTTATTTTTGTGTGTTGCATTTAAGCATTCCTAACTTACCACAGTGTGTTTTGAATATTAATTCACATATACTAAAAATAACATAATACTATATTCAATTTACCACTCTTCCTTCTTGCTATTTTCAACAAATATTTTACTTCTATATGTTATAAGCATGATTATTTCTGCTTTATGCAGTTGCACTAACATGAATAATTCAATTGTCAAATCACACTGGATCTAATTAAAGGACTACATCAGTATCAAGCTTTACTAATGATTTCAAGTAGTCAATCTTTCATTTAGAAAAAGCAGAACTTTACCAAGACATCTCATGTGACCTCCCATCACCACCTACCCACTTTTCCTTTCCATGTCGGACACACTGGAGTTTTGTTTTGTTTTGTTTTATTTTGTTTTTGAGACAGGGTCTTGTTCTGTCACCCAATCTAGAGTGCAGTGACATGATCTGGGCTCACTGCAATCTCCACCTCCCAGGTTCAAGCAATTGTCCTGCCTCAGCCTCCTGAGTAGCTGGGATTACAGGCACACATCACTACATCCAGCTAATATTTTGTATTTTTAGTAGAGAGGAGGCTTCACCATGTTGGCCAGGCTGGCCTCAAACTTCTGGTCTCAAGTGATCCACCCACCTCAGCCTCTTAGAGTCCTGGGATTTTAGGCAGGAGGCACCACCCCTGGCCCCATTGAACACCTCTGTTCTTAACAATGTGTGAGGTCACAAGGTACAGTTTTCAACATGAACAATTTATGAATTCTAAGTCTTATATCTCAGAGACTTGAATATCTTATAAAACATTCTCCAAGACTAAATTTCTTCCCTCTTTCCTTCCTTGCTTCCTTCCTTTCTTTCTCATTCTCTCTTTCCCACTTATTTCTTACAAAATTTCTTAGTTAAAGTCATCTTTCTAATGCTATCTAATAAGTAAGGAGTTATCTAGAGCATATCATTAGTCTCTTTACCCAGCAGGCCAGTTGACACATAGATTTTTAGTAAGGCACCTGACTTCTATGTCTCTCTGAGTGTATTCCCCAGTTAAAATAAGTAAATAAATGGCAGGGCAGCTGCTTTAAATCATTCCCTGACAGTCATTTGTCTCATACAGAAATTAAGAGGAAAAAAATATTTTGTAATTACCCACATAGCTACCACATATTCTATTGTTTGCAGATCTGAATTTTAAAGGAGTATCATTTACTTTTAACCTATATAGAATGCCTTCAAGCATCTCTCCGAGAAAAAATTTATCATCAGTAGAACCACATATCTTTTGCTTTGCTAAAAAGTCTTTTCACTTGCCTTCAATTTTAAACAATGGTTTAGCAGGATGTAGATTTCTGAATTGACATTAATTTTTTTTCTGTTGGCACCTTACAGATATCCATTCATTGTCTTTGGCATTCCATTTGTTTTGGTACAAAACAGCTGTAGTTAATATTATTTCCCTGCATAAAATATGTCAAGACGTTATTTATTTTTCCTCCAGTCACTTTCTTGATTATTGGCTACCAGAAATTTTGATGTGCTTAAGCATGGGTTCTCTTTCCAGTTCTCCCTCTTGCTCTCACTCAAAAAAATCTGAGTTTTGTTGTTCCTGCTTGAGGATTGTCCATATTCTTCTATCTGTAGGTTAAGAGTGTCACCACATTTGGCCATTAATCTTCCATGTCATTATCCCCCATTCTCTGTTTTTTATCTGTTTCTATAGAAACACATATTTTAGAACATATCATATTTACTCAACTGATTTGAGTTATAGCTCTCTTTTTCTTCACAATGTTTCTCTTATATTTAATTTAGATACTTTTACTTACCTATTTTCCAGTTTATTGTTTTATCCTTTTCTGTAATGTCCAATCTGCTAGTAAGCCTAATCAATTCTTGCTTTTAAATTTTAGAAATTGTTTTTAATTTCTGAAATGTCCAATTATTTTTATTTTTAGGAGTCATATTTCTCTGCTGAAATTCTCTACTTCTTTTTGTGTCTTGTAATTTTTATTTATTTAGAGTATTAGAGAACATTGAGAATGAATATAAAAATGTTTGCTTCACTGAGTTTAATTGGCATCATTTTCTTGTGCTTGGTAGTTAGGGTCAGGGGTTGTCTATTTAGATTCCTCTAGAATTAAGTTAACCTGAAGCTGAGTCACACTTTATTAGATTATTAAATTAATCCTGAGGCTGGGACAACTTTATTCAATTAAATTTACCTGTGATTAACCCAATCCTCAGGTGATTTAGCTAATGCGTTAGTGACTTTGTCAGTATTTGAGCTATAAGTACAATGTGTTTGGTACGATTACAGATAGTTTTGAATTCTCTAACAGATCTTCCTTTACTTTTTTAAAAAAAATCTGAGTCAGGTAGGAAACACAAGTTAAATCTGTTCTTGTTTTAGGGCCTTTTCACACACCAAACTGTCATGCCAGCAACTTTCATCAAAAACTTGGGTGATTTTCCCTTATTTTGTAAGCAATATCCCAGTATTAGGACTCCAGCATCCACAGGAGGAGCGCATTCCTAGTGAGAGCTGTTGTCAAGGCAATCTACTCAAATATACAGAACAAAATTTCTGTGAATTTCAGTTCATAAATCTTCCTTTCACCCAGTACTTCAAGCTAAGTTTCATTTTTAAAAGTATGAATTTTGTCTCAGCCTTAGTCAGTGAAAACCCAAACTAAATAAGAAAAATACTGTTCTATTCTCTCACTCAAGGACAATCAACACACAAGACTTCTGTGACTCCATATGTGGGGGAATTTCTCTCCACCAGCAAGCAATCAATTCTGTAGCGAGAATGAGCTGGGCGTCCACCAATTCAATTCTGGTACTATCTACCTGAAGATGTCACACCTCATAGGTTGAGGGCTCAGACCTACAAGACCGACCCCTACTTATGATGCCAATAGCAAACCCTGGGTTGCTTTTCCTGTGCCTATGACCAACCAGCTATAAATCAGGGATTTCACGACCCCCTCCTTGCATTTGATTGATTTTCCAGAGTGGCTCACAGAACTCAGGGAAACATGTTTATTGGTTTATTATCAAAGATATTAGAAAGCATACACATGAGAGGCATACAGCAAGGTATGGAGGAAGGAGAGCAGAGCTTCCCTGCCCTCTTTGGGCACACCACCCTCCAGGAACCTCCACATGTTCAGCTATCTGTAAGCTCTAAGAAGTCTGTTTTTCAGGTTTTTTGGAGGCTTCAGCATGTAAGTATGACTGATTAAATCATCAGCCAGTGGAGATCAACTTAACATTCTGCCCTCTCCCTCACCTGGAGGCTGGGAGTGAGGGTGAAAATCCCAATCCTTTTATCATTCCTTGGTCTTTCTGGTGACCAGCTCCCATCTTGAAACGACACAGGGATGGCTGGCTGTCAGTCAACTCATTAACATATGAAAAGACATCATTTTGGAGATTCTAAAGATTTTAAAAGTCATATTCCAGGAAATAGGTTATAGACCAAATATGTATTTTATAGTATCACACTCAGTATTTCTTATTGCCCCTTCAAGGACTAAGGTCTTTTAGCACATTGTTGTGAGTTCACCAGGAAGCAGAAATACTTCCTAATATTTTCTGAATTGTTACTTACATCATGGCAAGTCTGGCTTCCAACAGCTACAGCCCAGCCTTGAGACGACTGTATCCCTAGTGGACACCAAAACCCTTGATGCAGTTGTGTGAGCAATGCTGAGTCAGGTGCACCCAGCTAAACCTGCCTGAATGACTCACAGAAATTTAAATAATAAAGGTTATTGTTTAAAGCTGCTAGCTTTGGGGTAATTTGCTTTGCAGAATTAGATGACTACTGCAAACTATTGATTGCAACTAATAAAACTGCAATTTAAACTAGCTTCTACAAATTGTGGGTTTTATTTTATTATTATTATTATTTTGGTTCACAGAATTTAAAGTGTTTTAAGGGCATGTGAGCAGCTAAACAGATGATTGCAGGACTCTCGAATATTTGGGTAATCTTTTTGGAAAAAGTATGCTTATCAGGCTCTGCTTCTTTATGGTACAAATCTTGACAGTTCTCACACATTTATTATTCTTCCAAGGAAGCTTATAATCAATCTGATAATGTCTCCAGTGTAAGTGAATTTGTGAGTTAGATTGGAGAATATTGACAGAATTAAAATAAATAATACTATCCATGAAAATGAAATGTGGTAGCTTTTATAATAAATAACCTCTTGGGTACATCTGTAGAAAAGTAGTATTTTTTAAGAGTTCTTCACATTTGTAATTAATATTAGTTAAAATGTTAATATGTTAATTGATTTTGTTACTCTCTATATACAAATTTACAACGCATAGGATTTTGTTACTGATCAAAATTGGAAACTTTCTCTTTTGGCATTTTTATGATAGAATAATAAATACTGAATATGAAAGTTTCTTGTGAAAATATGTTTGGGAACCTCTAAATAATAGTTAAACATTTACTAAATCTATAATTTAGATATTATAATTTTTAATGCACAAAAATACATTGAAAAATATCTTAAAGCCTGGATATAGTTTCAAGTGTTTTTAAACTTATTTAAACAACAAAAAACATTTAATTTTGTTTTGTCTTCAGGAATGATTTGTCCATGCAATCCCCTGTGCTAAATGTTGCCCAAGACTTTCACTATTCCATCTAGTATCGGCCAACATTATTTTTTCTTTTTTATTTCTAAGTTACAAAGGGTTTTATGATTCAAGAATGTGTGTTTAATTTTATACAATGTATTATTGACTGAGGTAGTCAGAATTACCTTTTAAGTTCCTAACAATAATTACATTGCATCTTTCTATGATTCTATAAAGAAGAAACATTCTCTTTTATTCCCATTTTGTCTTGCATAAAGTTGGAACTTTCCCATCATCAAATTCTTTAATTCTATGCAACTGTAAAAATAGTGAGTTATAGAATGTCTACGATTGCAAGAAAGTATTCGGCAAGTTCATTCACAAGTATTTACATTATCTGAGTCTTCATGAGCTAAGTGTTTCTGGAAAAACTTGTTTCCTAGCAGTGTAGAGGTTATATATGTAAGAGCAAGAGTTCTACAGCTTGGGGAGAATAATTTAACTCTGATTTTGGTCATTTCACCTACTTTAATCCATAACATCAATTAAAGCTAATATTCTGACAGCAAGAATGAAGGAGAAAGTTGTGGCAATATCTCATCAATAGCCCAGCATTTAAACATTTTTGCATTTATATATCCTATTTTTGGCAAGGTCTTTTTCTAAAAAATATAGTGTAGGATTTGATGTGTTAATATCTTATTTGATATTTGTAGATATTCAATTCTACATGAAATATGTCTATATTACATGTGGAATTGAATATCTACAAATATCCAATAATAGGCAAGCTTTTTCAATAAAGGCCCAAACACTATATATGTTAGACTTTGCAAGTCATAATGTCTCAGTTGCAGCTACTCAACTGTTACAGCATATGAGTTGCTGCAGCGACTAATCAATAAAATTTTATTTTCTAAAGTAAGCAATAGGCTGGACTGGGCTTGCAGGCTGCAATTTGCTCATCCTGGCCTATCGATCTCTTGTGTCATTGTGCACATATATGTGCCTCCATCTTTTAAAAATATTAAAAATGTTTCTATTGTAAAACATATACTGAATAATATAATAATTATCTATTCACTGAACTCTGGATCTCACAGATCTTACCAATATATCCATTTGGCCCAACACATTTTAAAGTTTAAATATTCACCATATTTTGTTTTTTCATGTTTATTTTTCAGTAAATAATTTATGCTACTGAGTCCATTGCTTATTTAAATTTTTCCTTAAAAAATAATTTTTATTTGGATTTTTTTGGCATACTATTGTGATTATTTATGAATTTAAAAATATTTATTATAATCTAATAATTATTCACTTTCCTAATATGTTTGGGGGGGGTGCAGTTTCTTTTGTTTGTTTTGCTATACAGATGGTCCTCAATTTAAAATGGTTTGACTTACAATATTTTGACTTTAGAATGGGTTTTTCAGAACATAAATCTATGATAAGTTGAGGAGCATCTGTATTCATGAATAATTTCTGGCATTATTACATCATGACCAGAGATTAGGTAAGATCTACATTTCATTATTCATTGTGCCTAGTAAATGACAATATTTTTTTAATAATTTGAGAGATGGAATATATAAATAGACATGATCATACCTTATATAAACATTCATAGCAATCAGACCAGACCAGAAAGTCTTTAGCACAATTTATATAACAATTGTCTCAAATAGTCAGGACTTGATCAATAACTGAGAGTTTTCACAATCTTTGCACCCCATCACCACTTCCAACAAGGACCAACCAGACAAAACCAAAAATGTGTTTGTGTTCTATCGTAAATAATGTTCCACTTCTAGTTGGCCCACTCCAGCTTCCCCAGACCAACAACCTCTATTCAGGACAAAACTATTTGACTGACATATTCTTTTTTCCACTATAAACCTTTTCCACTCTTCTGCTTGCTTTTGAATCTCTGCCATACACAAGAAACAGTAGCTGACTTCCTTGCTGTAGCAAGCTCTGAATAAATAGGCTTTTCTTGTTTTCGTCTGGGTGGTCTTCATTTATTGCCAAAAACTTCATGGATATTTCTCGGAGTTTAGAATTCTGTCAATTTCAATGTTCATACTACACAACCACACATTCATTTCTATTAATGCATATAAATACACCCACAACAATCATATACATATGTAAGTGTTAATCTCTATTCATATATGTAAACTTCTAACTATGTGAGGAAAAAAAAGGCCAACTGATATCTTTCTGTCCTATAGGATCTAGTTAAGATTGCTCCAGATCTTAATTCTATGGGCTTAGGCAGCTTTGCTTCTTCTCCATACTTCTAGAATTTCCAGGAGATATATTCCCCTGTGGAATAATTAGACAAAATCTCTTGTGCTTTATTAGCAGCTACTCATATAAAAAGCATTAATGAGACATGGAAACTTTACCAATGATTTTGTAGATTTTGTAGAGAAATACAGGGAAGAATGTGTATAACATATTGCTGAGTAAGACAATTTACAACTTCATATTTGACCTTATTAAAAATTAAATTCCCTATTCGAATACCACCTTAGTGTTTCTTCTTTCCTTTACCTCTGCTTTTTAAAATTTTTTTAGACAGGATCTGGCTTTATCACTAAGGCTGGTGTGCCATGGTGCAGCTTTGACTCACTGCCACTTCCACCTCAAGGTCAAGCTATCCTCCCTCCTCAGCCTCCCAAGTCACTGGAATTTCAGGTGCATACCATCATGCCCAGCTTTCCCCCCTGCATTTTCACTCCTCACTTGGCTCCTTTATTCAAGAAATATCCCCTTAAAACTGCTGTTTCTGCTTTGTCTGACACCTCCTTTTAAATCTGAACACAAAATCCTAAAAAAGACTCTTCAAGAAAAAGACCATTGAGTTAATGTCACCTACCCTAAACAGTTGGTGTTGAGAGACAGGGGGAGGGCACAAATTCACATATGGTTCACATAGTCGAATAATTGTGTTACTGAAGTTTTGTATTTGATCTGTCATATTCTAAAAGGATTTCCCACCGGACTACAGTTCTATCAAATTTTACTTGTAGTGAACATTTCTTTTCTGTTTGCTATGTCACTTCATTCACAAAAGCAGAGGACTGCTACATGTTAATAAATCGCAACTTTCTTATCAGTATAAAATAATCATATTTAAACTATGTTATACATTTTTGTGTTTATATTCTGTCGTTGCTACTCTTTTATTGTTCTTGTTTGCTTTGAGACCATTGACATTTTAAACTACGCTATGGTATCTTATTTTTTCTTACTAATATACTCCCTTTGGACTTTGTTTCTAAGTTTTGATGTTTTGCTGTAATATTATATTAGTTTATAATATTTATATCCTATCTGAGAACCAATATAGAGAAGTGAATAAGAGCACAAACACTAAAAGTCTGAGTTTATCCCTGTTGTGCCATTGATTGAACCTAAATCTGAGTTACTTAAACTCTGTCTCTGCTTCCTTGGCTGTGAAATAGGCATATTACTGGAGACAATTTAATAAATTAAATATTCATCCCATTGTTATTTGGTAAATGATATATTAAGTCTTATCTATCATACTATTTCTGTCCCTTAAGTTTTGATTATCAGTTTTTAGCAAGAACATTTGAAGCTTTACGCATGTGGGATTGGGTGCACAATAGAAGTAAATTATGATAGAAAATTCAACATTGAAAAAACAATAACTCTGTAAAATCCCATGAGTCTATCAGACTTCTTCAACAATTATTAAATCATGGCTAATATTGCTTCTTGCATACTTAATTCTCCCTTTGTTTATCAAGATATATCAAATCCCAGGCATCATATAATTTCATTTGAAAATTTTAGAATATAACGTAATTATAAGAACTTTTTCTTCAAAGAAAATCCATTATTCAATAAAACATTATTTTAAAATATAATCAAATATCTAATCTGTACTATCCAATCAAATATTTGTTCAAGGATAGCTAATTGACTCATTTTTAATGTTTCTTTGAGAATTCAAGAATTGCGAGCTAGTTATATGTGATTTAAATCTTTTATTAATCTATAGGTCACTTTCGATTGCTATCTTTTAACTTTTTATTTTAAAATAATTTAAAAGTTACAGAAAAGTTGTAAAAATAGTAGAATTTTCTATGTTCTTCACCCCAGCTTCCCTATTGTTCACATCTTACATCATCATTGTGCTATTATCAAAACCAGGAAATTAGCATGGGTACAATACCATTAACTAATCTCTAAATTTTCCACCCAAGACTTACTTCACATACCACTTGTATCTAGTCGTCATTTGACCACAGTTTCTTCCAATTTGTAACAGCTTCTTCTTCCCTCTTTGTATTTTATGACTTTGATACTTTTAAATACATCATTTATTTTGGAAAATGATCCTCAATTTGTGCTTGCCTGATGTTTTCTTATAGTTAGATAAAGGTTATGATTTTTTTGGTAACAATGTCACAGAAATTATGTGTTCCTCTTAGCACAAGATATCAAGGGGTAGATGGTATTGATACGTCTTATTACCAGTAATCTTAATTTTCACCATTCAAGTGGGTGTGTGCAAATTCTACTATAAAATTCTTTTCCTTTTTGCTTATCAATTTTGTGAGCAGATACTTTGAGACTACGTAAATATTTTGTTTCTCTGAAAACTAATCCATTTAAAAAATTATTAGTGAATATGCATGTTGTCTACCATAACAATAAACTATGTTATTTGCCTAACACCTAGGCAAATAATAATAATATAATTTAATAATAGCTAGTGCAGTGGCCCCATCTTGGCTCACTGCAACTTCCACCTCCCTGGCTCAATTGATCCTCCACCTCAGCCTCTCGAGTAGCTGGGACCACAGGAGTGTGCCACCATGCCTGCCTAGGTTTTGTATTTTGGGTAGAGACAGGGTTTCATCATGTTGACCAGCCTGATCTCGAAATCTTGAACTCAATTGATCTGCCTGCCTCAGCCTCCCAAAATGCTGGGGTGACAGGCACGAGCCACCATGTCCAGTCAGTTTTCCTCATTCTTTCTATTTGTATTATTGCATCACTGACCTTCATTCTTTATTCAGTTTATTCAATTATTTATTTATATAAATATTAACTTTCAAGTATCTATTTTATTGTAGAAGTTACAGCCCCATAGATCATTAATTATTTGATTCTCAATTATTCCATCTTCGGATTTTGGAACTCTTTCAGGTTTTCATCTGAAAGAGTTTTTTAACTCACCATAATCCATTTTCCATACTTCTTTACTTTCTGGCCTAAAAACGTAGTTTGATTCATATGTATTTTTCTTGCCTCAGTTCTCTGAGGAGTCCTGTTCCCTTTATTTGAAGAACAGTACAGATAAATCAGGATCTGGGCTCCAGGTATGCTCATTGCTTTTGGAATGACATGCCTTTCATGCCTTCTCATGGACGGAGATAGAATACACACACACATGTACACACACACACACACACACACGGTTCCATTAACAGAAGTAGAAAATATACATTTACACACACAGAGACATACACATATACACAATATATGTACATATATATACACTAAGTCACACATGCATATATCTATATTTTTAATGTATATATTAAAAGCCATGAGTTCATACTAATACTCTAACTTAAATACAAAACTACAGGTTTGATTCCAACATTTTCCCCTTTCTTGTCATTAGCTCCTTCTGTCCAAATCTGAGAGATGTGGCTCTTACTACATTGTATTTGCTTGTTTTTCCCGTATTATTAAACATATAAATAAATTTCAGAATTGCTACACAATACCCTTGGGGAGAAAAGTATTTACTACCCAGAGAACAGAGTTTGTTACAGCTTATTTTGTGTAGCTTTATAATATTGAGTCAAATCATATTTTCCAAGTTACCTAAGTTAGTTCCTTGCTTTCCCATTCACTTCAGTGTGTTTTCGCTAGTCATACACAGTAGCTAGGTTCATTTGTTATAGTTTAAATTTTAGTTTGTTTCCACACATCCTGATTTATTATAATGGTTCATTTATGTTTTGAGTATATAAAGTATTACTGTGGTCTAAGAGCCAGAGCCATATAAAAATGTTGACTCAGAGACGTGTCACGTCCTCCTCATCCCTATTATACCATTTCCATTCCCCTTTTCATTCTACATTTTTCCTATCCATTAGTATCTGCATTGTCATTCCTGTTTATTGTTTTCCCTTCAATGCTCTTTAACAATTTATATACCATTGATACCATCAGCTCTTTAAACATTCGGTATATTTCTCCTATAAAAACTTGTAGGCCTAGTGTTCTTTAAAACTGAGAAATCTCTTAATTACTTTCTCTATTTTTACATGAATACTGGCCAAAGTAAGCTTTCCACTTCTTATAAGGTCATTTTCTCTAACCTGTATTTCCCCAATCAATTAGCCATTTAATCTAGATTTTTCCAATTTTTGTATCCATAGATGTCTGTCAATTTCTTTCATAATTTATAGAAAAAATACTTTTTTGTTTTTTCTTTTTCACTTATTATATTGAATATTTGTAAATTTTTCTCTTAATTTTATCAAACTAGCTACTGGTTTATTATTTTTTCATACAAAAGATCTTCAATTATTAATATGTTCTATTCTTTTTTATATTTTTTACCTCACAGTTTTGATTTCTTCCTTTCTTTTTGGTTTCTGTCTGTACTTTATTTTTAAATTGACACACAGTAATTGTATATTTTTATTGGAGACATAGTGACATTTCTATACATGTAATGTATAGTGATCAGATTATATATAAGAGATGTCATTTATTTGTGTTGAGGACAATCACTATCCTCTGTCTAGCTATTTGAAACCTATATAATATATTAAGTATAGTCATCCTAATGTGGTACAAATTGCTAGAACTTATTCCTCCCAGTAGCTGTAATTTGTATCTTTAAAACAAATTTTTCCCTATACTTTCTTCCCCCTCCCAGCCTCTAGTATCCTCTGTTCTACTTTTTACTTCTATATGATCAACTTTTTAAGCTTCCTCATACCAGTGAGAGCATGTGGTATTTAACTTTCTATTTTTGGCTTATTTCATTCAACATAATGTCCTCCACTTTCATCTATGTTGCTGCAAATTACAGGATTTAATTCTTTTTTTATCTCTGAATTATATTCAATTGTGTATCTATACCACATCATTTTCATTCCTTCATCTGTTGTTAGACACTGAGGTTGATTCCATATCTTGGCTATTGTGAATAGTGCTACAATAAACATGGAGGTGCAGATGTCTTCAATATACTGATTTTCTTTCCTTTGAATAAATGCCTAGTAGTGAGATTGTTGGATCATATGGTAGTTTTATCTGTAGTTTTGAGGAACCTCCTTACTGTTATCCATAATGACTATACTAATTTATATTTCCACCGGTAGTATAAGTGTTTACTTTTTTCTGCATCCTTGCCATAATTTCTTATTTTTGTCTTTTTGATCGTAGCCATCCTAACTGGGGTGAGATGATATCTCATTGTGGTTTAGATTTGTATTTCCCTGATGATTAGTAATGCTAAGCATTTTTAGGTATATTTCTCGGCTATTTTTATGTCTTCTTTTGAGAAATGTTTTTCAGACCATTTGCTCACTTTTTTAATCAGATTTTTTTTGTTGAGATGTTTGAATTCTTTATATTTTCTGGATATTAATCTGCTGTCAAATGAGTAGTTTGCAAATATTTCCTCCCATTTGGTAGGCTGTCATTTTACTCCATTGATTGTTTTTCTATTTTGCTGTGCAGAAGCTTCATAGTTTGACATAATTTGATTATTTTTGATTTAGCTGACTCTGCTTTTGAAGTCTTATCCATACAATCTTTTTCTAGACTAATGTCCTGAAGCATTTCCCCTACATTTTCTTTTAGTAATTTTATAGTTTCAAGTCTTACATTTAGGTCTTTGATTCATTTTTACTTGATTTTTGTATAGGGTGAGAGGTAGGAGTCTAGTTTCATTCTTCTGACTGTGATTATCCAGTATTCCAAGAATGATTTATTATAGAGATTATTCTTTCCCCAGCAAGTGTTTTGGTACCTTTGTCAAAAATCAGTTGGCTGTAGATATATGGATTAACTTCTTGATTCTCTATTCTTTATAGTTCCATTGGTCTATGTGTCTGTTTTTATGTCAATATCATGCTATTCTTGTTACTATAGATGTATAGGAGGTTTAGAATATTGTAGTGTGATGCCTCAAGCTTTGATTTTTGTTTGTTTGTTTGTTCAGGATTGTTTTGGCTATTCAGGAACTTATTTGATTTCATGCAAATTTTAGGATATTTTTTATGTCTGTGAAGAATGTCATTGGTGTTTCAACAAATTGCATTAAATTTGTAGATTGCATTGGGTAGTATGATCATCTTAACAAAATTAATTCTTCTAATCCATAAGCATGGGATGTCTTTCCACTTGTTTGTATCCTCCTCCATTTCTTTTATTACTGTTTTGAACTTTTCCTTGTATAGGTCTTTTCATCTCCTGGGTTAAAATTATTCCTAGTATTTTATTTTTTGTAGTTACTGTAAATGGGACTGCCTTCTTGATTTCTTTTTCAGCTAGTTTATTTTTCATATATGGGCATGCTACTGACTTTGTATATTGAGTTTGTATCCTGTAACGTCACTGAATCTTCTCATCAGTTCTAAAATTTTTGTTAAAGTCTTTAGGTTTCTCTACTTTGGGTACTGTAGTCTCTCATTGTTTGTGGTTTTACTTTCTGTGGTTTCAGTTACTCAATGTCAACTGTTGTCCAAAAATATTAAATAACAAATTTAAGAAATAAACAATTTATAAGTTTTAAATTGTTGTGCCATTCTGAGTACCCTGATGAAATCTCATCAATCCCTTTCTGTCCTATCTGGGAGGTGAACCACCCATTTGTACAGTGTTTCCACATTGCATATGCTACCCACCCATTAGTCACTTGTTTATCAGATCCACTGTCTTCATAACACAATGCACATGTAACTGGGTGTCCCAGGTTCTTGGCTTCCCCTGCCCCAGTGTTATGGGAAGAGGCCCTGGAGGTGCAGTGGGCTCATTCAAGTAAATATTGGACCCAAAGAGTTTTGCAGAAAGCGATTTATTAGGCAGAGAGAGAGGTAGAGAAGGAGAGAGAGCGAGAGAGAGAGAGAGAGAGCAAGCTCCCACCCTGTCATGGGAGGGGGATCCAGAGATGGAGTCCACACAGGTAAGGGGCAGGGGCACTTTTAATCTGGGAGTTACTCCTGCCCCATTCAGGTTCTTGTCCCATGAGAGGAATTCCTTCAAACTTTCACTAGAGTGATTGATCTTTGACTTTGATATCAGATTGGCTGTCCAGCCCACAGTCCTCCTAGAGCTTTTCACAGGCTTTCTAAACAAAGGAAGCTCACCTGGGTAATCTACCTAGCCTGAGTCCTCAAAAGTTAGACAAAGAACTCTAGTCCCTGGATGGGGACATGAATGAAGGCAGGTCGGGCATGTTGCTGGGAAGTTCTTGCCTTTGAAAGCAGACCCCTTGTGGACCTGGGATGAGAAATTAACACAGTCCCTCACTTGTGTTCATGTAACCCTTATTTTACTTAATTGCAAACCCATAGTGTAAAAGAAGTGTTGCTGGCAATTTGGACATCCCAAAGAGAAGGTGTAAATGCTTCCTTTAAGTAAAAAGGTGAAAATTCTAGACTTAAGAAAAGAATCATATACTAACTTTGCTAAGATCTATGGTAAATTTTTACTAAGATCTATCTAAGATTTGAAAATCTATAGACAAATCTTCTATCTGGTGAAATTGTGAAGAAGAAAAAGAAATTTGCACTAGTGTTGTTGTTACACCTCAAAATGAAAATGTAATAGCCACAGTGCAAGGTAAGTGCTAAGATGGAAAAGGCATTAAATTTGTTGATGGAAGGCATGAACAGAAACATGTTTCAATTAATGGTAAATGAGTGCAATACTACCTTCAGTTTCAGGCATCCACTAAGGGTCTTAGAATATATCTTCAGCAAGATCAGGGGAACTACTGTACATTGTTTTAATTTACTTTGTTGTTATTTTGCTAGTTTGATGAGCTAAAGTTTTCAGTCATTTATTTTTATACTTTCACTTATTTTGATAAAAGTGTTTAGTGCTAATCATTGCTTTAAATATTTTATAGATTCTAATAGGCAGTATTGCCATTATTTTTTAAAAATTAAATTTATATATGTTTTAACCAAAGGCTGTTTAATAGAAGATTGTTTTATATTTATAAGTAGAAATGCCTTTATTTTTTTAAATAATAATTTCTGGTTTTACTGCATTGTCATCAGGAGGGTTCTTTGTAATATTTTTAAATTATGGAAATTCCCAATTTTTTTATAATTAATTTTTGTGAATATGTCATGGACACTTGAAAAGAATGAGTAATTTATCTTCAACATGTATAATTAGACATACGTCCATAAGATCTTGCTTACTGGTTATATTTTCTAGCTCTTCTACTGATTTTCATTCTGCCCAATCTCTATGAGGTACAATGTGATGTTATGATTCATGTATATATTCTGGAATAACTAAATCAGGGTAATTAGCATATCTATCATTCATATACTTATTATTTCTTTGTGGTGCTAACATTAACACATCTACTTTTTTAGCAATTTTAAAACACACAATACATTATTATAAACTATAGTCACAATGCTGTGCAATAGATCACTAGAACTTCTTGTCTAACTGAACTTTATATCCTTTAACTAAATAACCTTTGCACCTTTTGCCTCCAACTTTGTTCTTTTTGCTCAAGATTGTTTTGGCTATTTGGGGTCTTTTGTGATTCCATATGAATTTTAGGATTTTTTTCTGTTTCTGTGAAGAATTACATAGGAATTTTGATAGCACTTGCACTGACTGTAGATTGCTTTAAACTTCTGTTTCTGGGAAGAATGACATCAGAATTCTGATAGAAATTGCACTGACTGTAGATTGTATTAAAATGTTTATGTATTCATATCTTAATCTTATAATTTTAAATGACCATTGACCTTTGTTTGCTTATTTAACCTTACTATATGGTTTATTAATTTTTATCACTGTCCTTTAACACCCCCTATTTCTAACGCAATGAATTTATTCTATTTTTCTCTTGTCTACTCCCTTATCATGCCATTTTTTAGTTACATCATTCCTACTTTGTTGCAACGTATAATATACATCAGTCTTTCATTGCTCCATTAGTATTCCTCTTTTTCCATTTTAGTTTTAGTCTTAGGTGTATATTTTGAATTTTAAATAGCTCTATCTTAGTCCATTCACTAAAATTTTTCCAGTTGTTACTTTGGTAGATGAAGCTCATCATCTAGTAGTAGATTGCTTAAGGAAGCCTTGTGAGTGTAGGATCCATCTCCCTCTGCCCCCTCCTCTCATCCTTCCCCTTCTCTCCCTTTTCTCTCCTCCTGTCTTCCTCTTCTCTCCCTTTTCTCTCCTCCTGTCTTCCCCTTCTCTCTTCTCTCCTCTTCTCTTCTGAGTTCAATTAGTATGAACTCAGGGACAGAGTGGTTAAATAACTGTTCATGAAAAATGAGATCAATTTAAAAAAGGAGAATTTAAAGCAAGCCAGCTTTTTTTGCTAGATGCCATACATTAAATCACTACACTATACATGCTATTTATATTTCACAGTCATTAACATAATATCCCTATTACACTCAATATGTCTTCTATTCTAGCTACTCTCTATCCAATTTGTAGGATATGAAATGTAGAAAACAATACAGATATGTAATATTAGATGAGAAATAATTTTATGATTTCCCAAATCTAAGGTATTAGCAGCTGCCTTCTTCCTAAATAAAAGTAATGTCCCCTCTTCACACACACACTTTAGGAAAAATGTATTAAGAAACAATCATAAAAACAAAAAAAACCCTTCTCCCCCCAACTCATTTGAAGTTTCTTATATTCCAGGAACAGTCTTAGATATGATAGTGGAGTGTAGTTGAGAAAGGAAATAGACTTTTTAAACAGTCAATTTGTTTTTGTTTTGAAACAGGGTCTCTTTCCAGGCTGAATTACAGTGATGTATTTACAGCTCACTGAAGCCTCAGACTCCTTTGGTCAAGCAATATTTACTTTATGCCTTAGCCTCCTACGTAGCTGGGACTACAGGTCTGTGTCACCATGCCTGGCTAATTTTACTTTTAATGTTTATTTTTTTAGGAAGTCTCACTATATTGCCCAGGCTGGTCGCCAACTCCTGAAGCTCAAGTGATCCTCCTGCCTTGAACAGGAGAATCTAAAGTACTGGGATTACATGTGTGAGCCACCGTGCCTGGCCTGGAGTCAGATATTTAAAACCAAGTCTTAAGAGAAATACAGCATATTTAATTTACTTCTTCGTAGTCTAAGAAATCATCTAATCCTTGAGTCAGGAGAGAAATGCACTTCTATCACTGACTTTAAGGGAGAATTAATAAGAAAAGAAATATCTGAGATCTAGAAACTGATAATATCTAAATGGAAGTGTAGGTTCAATCAGATGACTGGAAGATGAAGCAGGATTTATCTTCTAGTGACAAGGCCCTGACAAGGAGAAGACCTGAATATGCATAACAACGAAGGAGAAAGTTACACTGGGACTCTCATAAGAATATTCATGAGAGACGGCAAACTCAAAAGCAGTTTGCATGCACCAGACATTTCTATATTTAGACATGGTCAATTCAGATGATCGTTAATCTACTATCTATTCAGTGGCTACAGAAAAAAAGAGATTTATTCTGACACCTAGAAACATGGGCTGGTATGAAAACTGGGGTAAATTTTATATCCGTTTACAAAAGCAAATATTCATGTAAATGAATGACAAAAGTCACATTCATAGAAGCATCCTGCCCGTTGATGAAGGCTGTCTCTTTAGTCAGTTTACAATGACACTGTAATGCAGAGCCTTCTAGGAAACGGAAAAACTGGAGTCTTTTGTTTTTCTGGGAGTTCAATTGTGGGCTTTGAATTACATTTTGCACAACAGATAAAACTGTGGGAAATTTATTTTATATTTATATTTAATTTATATTTATTTTATTTATATTTATTTATATTTATATTTAATTTAATTTGTCTTTAACCATGAAGACAAAGATGCTTTCCTGATTTTAACTAGTTTCAGAAAATATTCTAAAACTGATTTGAGTTCTGCTTTGGAGAAGTAATTAAAAATAAAACAAAGGCATAGGCATCACTAAATTCCAGAGAAGTTGAGTTCCCATATTGCAGAGGAGGCTATTTCCTTTGATGCATTTCTTTTCTGCAGCTACAATGTGTGTTTACAGTGTGAGTAGAAAATAGAACTTCTTCCTGACAAAATGTGGGATAAATTGTTAAGCCTTCTAAAAATTTATTGTCCAAGTTACCAAGAGTTTTGTGAGTTATACTAAACTCTTGGTGACTTGGTAGACAGCAAAAAAAAAAATTTTTAAGATTGTTTTGTGAGGATCTGCTTTGCTTCTTAATTTTTCCACATCTGTTAAAGAGCCAGTAGAAGAAATTCCTTGTAATTTTACCTTTTTGAGACAAATTATTATGCTTTCATTTCACAGAGTGGAATTTTAATTGAAGTATTACAAGAAATTTTGCAATATATATATATTTTTTTTGCAAAGGTCATGTAGTACAGGACAGTAGTCCCCAACCTTTTTGGCACCAGAGACTGGTTTCATGGAAGACAATTTTTCCTTGGACTAGGTGGAGGAATCAGGGTGGGAATGGTTTTGGAATGAAACTGTTCCACATCAGATCATCAGGCATTAGATTGTCATAAGGAGTGTGCAACCTAGATCTCTAGTGTGTGCAGTTCACAATAGGTTTCACACTCCTGTGAGAAGGTAATGCCATACCTGATCTGACAGGAGGTGGAGCTCAGGTGGCAATGCTCACTCACCTGCTGCTCACCTCTTGCTGTGCAGTGCTGGTCTGTGACCTGGGGTTTGGGAACCCCCAGTATGGGAGAGTTAGTTTCAAGGTGAAGCTATAGGGCTCTAAATGCTCTTGAGATTTTGTGACATTGCGATTTCCATTTACATCACAGGATAAACGAATAGTAAATTATGACATGATTAAATAAAAATCTCTTAGTCCATTTAGAATTGCTATAAAGAACACCTAAGGCTGGGTAATTAACACAGAAAATAGGTTTTTTGTTTTGTTTTGTTTTTGACTCACGGTTCTGCAGGTTATACAAGAAGCATGGTATCAACATCTGGTGAGGTCTTCAGGCTGCTTCCACTCATGGCAGAAAATGAAAGGGATCTGGCATGTGCAGAAATCACATGGCAAGAGAAGAACCGAGAGAGAGAGAGAGAGAGAGAGAAAGATACTACAAAGTTATCAGGCTCTCTTAAACAACCAGGTCTCTTGGAAATGAAGAGAGTAAGAGCTCATTATCATGAGGGTGGCACCAAGCCATTCATGAAAGATCCATCCCCATGACCCAGACACCTCCATTTAGGCTCCAACCCTAACATGGAGGATGAAACTTCAACGGAGGTTTGGAAGATTTGGAAGGGTCAAACAAGCCAAATTATAGTCGTGGGTAAAGAACTTTTAAAAATTTAAAAAGGATCAGTGTACCAAAACAAATGTTAGTTAAACTATGTTGTTGCTATCTCTGACCATCACAATTGATACGGCCAAAAGAGCAACAAATGTTGAAAAGCAATGAAAATTAAAATAAACAAACATACTAAAATATCATACTAGAAGAAAATAGGGTTTTAACAAAATTTGTAAAGTAAGATGATTTATTTTAATATCAAATATAGCCCCTTTTATTATGTCCTGATTTTTATCCTATTCTCATTTCATTGTGACAGCCTAACTTGTGTAAGCCTAACTGACTCCATCTTAGCTGTGAGCCTGACAGACTCCATCTTAGCTTCTCCCTCCCTGCCATTTCTCCTGCCATGTCTCCCTCAGGTGCATAACTAGGTCATGCTGATGCTGTGCTTATCCTACCATATAACCATTGTAACCACATCCTGCTCGGCAAGCAGGCCTGCTATTGTGAATACTCCTCCTTGGCCCCCCCCTTGGTGATTGTATGGAAATCCCCTGGCCTGCAATCACATCCCTCTAACCTGCTCATTCTGCTTCTGTAAAATTCCACTTCAGCTAGGCTCCCCCCTCTCCTACCTTAATCAAGGTATGAAAAGGAATCAAGCCCCTTTCTCAGGGCAGAGAGAATTTTGAGCGTTAGCCATCTCTCCGTCACCGGCAATAAAGGACTCCCGATTCTATCTCGGAGTGTGGCGCTTTCTCTATGACTCGCTGGGTTACAACAGTATTACTATGCAGTCATTCAACTTTGTAATTTAGATCTTATACACTGCTTATCCAAGCATGAACTTGAAGTCACACAACTCCAAATTTTAGTTAATTATACCTAATGTGATTGCATATTGGCTGCTAATAGATACAAATGTGATACCCGCACTGACTCTAATTATAAAACTCATATTGTTTTTGGATGTTGAGGTTCTTTACCTATTTTTAAGTGGTGTTCTTGAAATTAAATTCATTCTTAGACATTCCTAACTGCTTCCATTCTGTGTGTTTATAATGGTTCTCTTCCCTTTAAGTCTGAAGTAACCCTATTATTGATATAAAAATTCTGTAATTCCCTGGATATTAATCACTGTTATGTTGCATTGCTGTTATTTATTTATTTATATATTTCTGGAGACAGAGTACTCACTCTGTCACCCAGGCTGGAGTGCAATGGCACCATTTCAGCTCACTGCAACCTCCACCTCCCAGGTCCCAGCGACTCTCCTGCCTTAGCCTCTTGAGTAGCTGGGATTATAGGCATCTGCCACCACACTCAGCTAATTGTTGTATTTTTAATAGTGAGAGGATTTCATCATGTTGGCCAGGCTAGTCCTGAACTCCTGACCTCAGGTAATCCACCTGCCTCAGCCTCCCAAAGTGCTGGCATTATAGGCATGAGCTACCGCACCTCGCTTTGCATTGCTTTTATGTTTCACTCACCTTTAGTTGGTGAGATATTTTTAAGGCTTTAGTTTTTTGTTTTTACTTTTTGTGTGTGTGTTTTTTTCTTCCTAGGTTTTACACATGGGGCATGATAATGAGCTGCATGCCTACAACATAATGGGCTATGACTATGCTGGCTATCACTGTTTCTAAGATTTTGAAGTCTCTGATGGATAAAAGCCTTCCAAACAGTGTGGTTTGGGTTTTTATTCTGTATCTTTATTTTTGTTGGATCCGATCTTGTGGCTCTCTCAAATGCCTAATTTTGTATCATCAACTGAATTATTTCATAAAGTAATGTGAACCTAGTATTAGGAGGGTGGATATAATTTAATCTCCTTTCTTGTATTAAAATAATAATAAAACTACCACTTAACATTCTTATCACATATTGCAAATTACAGTATCTTCTATGTGCTATATTGTCTTTTATTTTAGCTTCAAAAAATGCTGTGAAGCAAGAAGGGGAGTTATTTTTAGCCATTGTTTGTCTACTTTTATTGGTAAAAACACTGTAACCCAGAGATGTAAACTGATATGCTCGAAGTCAGCCAGCCAAGAAGTGGCAGAGACAACTTCAGCTCAAGAGTTTTAGCCTCTGGCCTGGTGCTCTTTTTCTATGATATTCATCCTCCTGGATACCAGCCCTATAATCCTTTGAGAAACACTTGCCTATGCTACCCTCAGCTTCTACCCATATTACTCTGGCTAAGATTTTTAGAATCAAGAATAAAAAGAATTGAAATATATGATGATTGGACCAGCCTGAGTTCATCAGCTGGGATTTTGGCATTTGAATAAATCAAAGCCCTTTGGCAGGTCGTTAGGGAAACGTGAAGCAGCCTCAAGTTTCTCAGAGAAAAGAGAACATACAAATTAAACAAACACTGTCATCATGCAAAATCCCTTTTGATAATGTTCCACATTATTCAATCCTTATATTTAAATCCTTGGAATCCTATATTCAAATCACACTTATTCAAATTCTACATTCTTTGTCAAGTTATGAGAGGTATGGCTGGAAGGAATATTTGAGGTCAAATAAATTAATGAAAACTACCCATTGTGAGGTAATTTCAAAATACTATTTGACAGTAACTTCAGGTTTAAAAATTAGTTAATTATTTAATCCATTTGTGGCCATAATATAGGAATTGTAGAACCAGAAAAGTGTGTGCATTGTGGGGTGGGGAGATGTGGAGGATATGAACCTTAAATCAAGGAATCAAGGGAGCTACACTTGCAGCTAGCCCCATCAGAGATATTATAAAATTATCTTATAAGATTGCTCATTCTAACATTTGCATTACACATAAAACCGAAGACCACAGAGGTGAAGGTCTACAGAGAAAAACTGAAGACATGCCACTGAGAGAAACAGGACTGGAATTCGGGTCTTCTCAATTCCATTAGTTACTTTTTCTAAATTACACTGCCTCTGTATGCTATGCCTTCAGAAAATTCTCCAAAAACAATAGAACACATATGACAGCTAACCTAGGGCACCCAATGGATAAATAAATTCAAAAAATTATATATTGAGTGATACATAAATACATGGGAAGACTACTCAAATGAAAAGAAGCAAAAGCTATTTATTCAGAGCTTGCTATATCAAGGAAATAAGTCTTCATCTTCTGTATTTTGGTAGAGACTCAAAGACAGGCACAGGAGTGAGAAAGCTTTAGAGTAAAAAAAAATGAAGAGGTTTTTAGGTGTGTTTGGCTGCTATTGACATGGGGAACTGTAGACAGGCTAACTAGAAGTAAGGATATAGTATGTGATTAGTTAGGCATGCATATTTTCCTTTCTTCAATTGATCCTAACTTGGAAGTGGGCCAATTATTGGGGGAAACTGTCAGTTATTAATAAAATACTGGCCATTCGGCGTTCATTGCTGTGTGGGTTATTTTTTGGCTTCTTGGACTGGTTGCTACAGAGAGGAGTCTGACTTTCTGGTATGGTTACTGTAAACAATAGTTGGGTTTCTTGTGTTCATTGCTACAGATCATGAGTCAGATTTCCATTTGGTATATAGTCTGACAATTGACCATGTGTATATTTAGTCTCTCAGTCCACCCTTTTAATCAATCTTTCCCTTGTGAGAGGTTGGCCAGATCTGAGAATGCTGGAGATCCATATCTTCACCACTCAGAGATTGTTTAGTAATCCTCATAGTCAACTGTATTGTAAGATTGTTTGACGTTTTTGTCATTGCATCATCATGGTGAGTATCTGAGAGACAGTAGCTGTGTAGAAGCATTTAAATCTATGGATAGAATGCTAAGGACCAGCATCACAAATGCTATAACAGAAGCAAAAACAATTAATAGTCCTTGTAAGATGTGTTGAACTCTATTTGCCCAACACAGGCCAAACAAACTAATGCCATGGGCCATAGAATCAAACTTTAAAAGCAAAATAGCTTTTTTGTTCTTAAGGAATACTCACCCTATTTCATCTTGGATATGTCATTGATCTAAGTACAACAAGAAATAAGGCAATGGAACAAATGCCGAGAGGGGGAAGTCAACAAGAATTTTAGAGCAATGCACTTGTCCATCACTATTTGTACCAATGAGTTGAGACTAATCTACATTCCATCTAGAGTAGAGGTGGTGTTATTAACAACTTTTGCCAGAATCACTTTTATGTTTCTTACAGTCTTTTCTGTTTGTGATTCTCACCAATTAGAATACCACTCTGACTGCATAAAGAATGAGTCATTAGGTCCATCAGGTAGTGTGTTTGAATAATAAAAAATGGCATCATTTTGGATTGCTGTTAATTTGTGGAATTAAAATTATAGTCTCTGTGTACAGACAAATCTCAAGGTACTCCTATGTATTCTTAAAATATATGAGCTATTAGTCTGAGGCAAACAGGACCAGGCATCCTAGTCAGAAAGAAAACAGTGTTAAGTAGAGGCACATGGAGATCTAGAAAAAAAAAATTGTTATACAATGAGGTCAGAACCTTGGCTTTCCATTATTTGGGTTACATATTTGGATCTCTATTAGTCTCTTTGAGGTACCATTCGGCCCAACACAAGATGAAGGCTGATGAATGGAAGCTCAGAAACATAGAGTGTGGTCAATAGTTTGTAATAATTTATTTTCCTAAGGGAGAAGGACACTATTAAAATTCTAGGTTGGTTTATTTAAGGTCAGTTGCCCACAAATGTGCAAATGGAAATGTCATCAACTATAATTCTCCGTGGTTTCAACTGATAAGACTGAAATTGTTCAGAAGTTTTTATTATAGGAGTTCAGTGATAGATGGTATGTCTAGAAGTCTACAGACTGACAAAAGTGACAATTTTTTAGGACAACATAAAGAGACATTAGAATGAATGTGTTCTGACCTAACAGTTTCATAAGGAGGAGAATGTCATTATGGGTGGACAATAGCAAGGGATCTATAGAAAGTGAGAAGAATAATTATTACAAGCAAACAGCTGAAAAATAAAATAAATAACCAGGAATTAGATAGGGGTCTTGGTCTGACATATTGGGTGGAAGCTCAGATCAGATGCTTCCGGGAGGTCCCTGAGAATCTTAGGTGTGAAGTTCTCTATTTGAATAGCCTTCCAATTTTGTGGAAATTCTAAATTGTTTCATTAAGTTGTAAAACATGAATCCAAGGCTTAACGCCCCAGAGTTTCAGTGCTGTACATGTTATTAATAATACCTGGTAAAGTTTCTTCCAATGAAGTTCAGGAGCAGTTTTTCTATAATGTCTCTTCTAAGAGATAAAGTTGAATATCATGAAGAGGCTGTTTAGGAATACGTTGCAGGAAAGTAGCTTTAACCTCTTGGTGATAGGATTGGGTATAATGTGAATTCCTGGCAAAATTTTGCTATCTCTGCATGAAGTAGGGCAGAGTTTAGGGCCAGAGTTTAAATTTCTAGACACATGAATCTTCATATTACCAATTCATAAAGGAATAGCTAATTTTTCCTCAAGAGAATAAACCAAATGCCCATAGGACTAGTTGGGGGAGCTTTGGCCAAGTGAGCTCAAGTCTTCCCGAAAGTTTTGCTAATTTTAATTCAAGAATTCAATTGGTCCTTTCAATTTTTCAAACAGAGTGTAAGGAAAGTGTAGTTTTTGATTAGGGGATAATACCTGATAGAATTCTTTTATAATGGTCCTTTTAAAGAGTGAACCTCAAACACTTACTGTAAAAGTTGAGGTGTCCTAGGTTGCAAACACAAAATCAGGCAGCTTTTTTCCAATATCGTATTTTGACCCATCCTGAAAAAAGGTATATAATAACTAAAAAATATTCAAATCCAATGGAGGGTGGATATAATGTTTAATTTTATGTGTAAACATGATTGGGATAAGATAGGCAGTGAAACATTTTTAGGGTATATCTATGATGGTGTTTTTAGAAAATATTAACATTTAAATCAGTAGACTGAAGAAAGATCTGCCCTGACCAAAGTTGCGGGGCATCATACAATCTGTTAAGGACCTGACCAAATACAACACAAAGGCAGAAGAAGAATACACTTGCTTCTCTTCTTGAGCTGGGATATCCATTTCCTCCTGCCTTTGGACAATCGGGCTTCTGGTTCTTAGCGCTTCACCAGCAGACTTTGTAGCAGCAGACCTCCTGATCCTCAGCCCTTTAGCCTAGAAATTAAAGCAGCAGCTGGCTTGGTTCTCAGGTCTTCAGACATGAGCTGAATTATGCAAGTGACTTCCCTGGTTCTCCAGCTTTCTGACCACATATCATGGGATATTTTGCTCTCCATAATTGAGGATAATAGTATCGCAGATGTCTCAGCTTTGTTCTAAATATTTTTTTTAAAGTGCTTATGTAGTAAGTAATCATTATATTTTTACTACTGGTTATGAAAGGTCCTGGAGACTTGTCAAAGTCAGAAATAAAGGGAACTGGGACACACATTGAGCACACATTATATGATATATTAATTCTTGAAAACATATCAAAAGAGAAAAACAAGGTCAAAAATGATAACGGTGAGCAACTGGTCTTGATTCCACACTGACTGTAACATTGATTCTTTTCATTCTAAGGATCTAGGTGAGAAAAAGTTATTTTGGAGAATACTCACGTAGTCCTACCCTGATAATTTTGTGAGCCAATTCACATTAAAAATGTCGTCTTACATATCAGTAAATGTCCTGTTGATTCTGTTTCTCTGGTGAACCCTGACTAAGACAGTGTGTGTTGAAAAAAATTTCTATGATAGATTTCAAAGGGCTCTTGGGCCCTGGTTCCTGGCCAGGTCTCATTTTCAGTTTTTTCAAAAGTGTGTTCTTGACAGGTGACACATGACCCAAAAATAATCTCAGCTGTCTTTTTTAAAGTTTCACTGTCACATTTGATTTAAGATATTAATCAAGTTGTCTATTCCATGATGAGTAATTTCATGAAGAAGCTTAACGAATAGTGACTTACAATCATATTGTGCCACCAAGCAGATATTTTGAGTTAAGTGTTCAGCCTCTTTAAAACTAAATATTGATGCTTAAGAATGGCCTCTTTGAGTCCCTCCAGAGATTTATCCTTGAGAGCTTATGTTGGATTATAATTTTGGTTAAAGTGACTTCTTTGGCATAATAATATGTTGCAGAATGTCCTATGGTTTCCATGTTTTCTCTTTCACATAAACCTCAACCTTTATAATAGCTAATTCCCTAAAATTAGCAGTGCATCAAAATGTCCCTTATCTTCTCAGTTTTTAATGGGGGTTTCAACAGAAGTGAGCAACCCCTTCATCCCAAAGTTATGTACTACTCAAAAAGCACAACTGCTATCTGTATGCATGTTTACTCTCTAGTCTTTGGCTAGTTGGCAAGCTCTAGTGAAGGGAATAAGCTCTGCCACTTTGAGTAATTTTACTGTAGGTAGAAGGTTATCGTATAAGAGAGTTCAGGTTAGTCATAGCTTATCCTTCTTGATTACCTCCAGTTTCATGTTTAAAATATAATCTATCAACAATATTAGATCAGGTTTTCATTAGAAGCCTTTAAGAAGTGAGAGTAAGGCACAGAGAGTTCCCCAGTGAACGCAATCATGAGGCTTTCCTTATTCTGGCATAGGCAGGAGAGTGGCAGGATTCAGGATGTTGCAATGGTAAATGGTAATGTGAGAGGAAGTGAGCAATAGAATCTCATAAGAGGTTAATTGGCTGGCTGAAAATATTTGTGTTTTCTAAATCAACAGTAATGTCTGTGCTATGTGAGAAACCATGAGGTCATGTGGGAAGCCTAGAAATAGTTCATCAGGATTATTAATAAATTTTGCAGAGACAACTGTTGCCCTAAGACAAGAGAGACAATCCTTTGCAACTGGATCAGAGGAAGGCTATATTAAGTGATGGATTTTTGATGATTCCCATAAAACTGAGTTAAAAATCTCCAGGGCTTGTCTAGGTCACTTATGCACTAACAGACAGAATAGCTCTTTGTATTTAGGGATGCTGTGATGGCTAATTTTACATGGCAAACTAAAAATGTATGTGCCATGAGGTACCCAGGTATTTGATCAAATATTGTTCCAGGTGTTTCTGTGAAGGTGTGCATTAGTCTGTTATCATGCTACTAATAAAGACTTACCTGAGACTGGGTAATTTATAAAGGAAAAAGGTTTAATTGATTCACAATCCCACATGGTTAGGGAGGCCTCACAATCATGGATAAAGATGAATGAGGAGCAAAGTCATATCTTACATAGTGGTAGGCAGGCAGCTTGTGTAGGGGGACTATTTATAAAACCATCAGATCTCATGAGACTTATACAATACCATGAGAACAATATGGGGAAAACCACCCCCATGATTCAATTGTCTCCAACTGACTCCACCCTTCACACTTGGGGATTATTACAATTCAAGGTGAAATTTGGGTGGAAACACAGCCAAACCATATCACTCCACCCATTGTTCCTCCCAAATGTCATGTCCTCCCATTTAAGAACCAATCATGGGCTGGGCATGGTGGCTCACACCTGTAATCCCAGCACTTTGGGAGGCTGAGGTGGGCAGATCACAAGGTCAAGAGATTGAGACCATCCCGGCCAACATGGTGAAACCCTGTCTCTACTAAAATACAAAAATTAGCTGGGTGTGGTGGCATGCACCTGTAGTCCCAGCTACTTGGGAGGCTGAGGCAGGAGAATTGCTTGAGCCCGGGAGGAGGAGGTTGCAGTGAGCCAAGATCACACCTCTGCACTCCAGCCTGGTGCCTGGTGACAGAGCAAGACTCTGTTTCAAAACAAACAACAAAAAAGAAAAAAAAGTAAACCAGTCATGCCTTCCCCATAGTTCCCCAAAGTCTTAACTCATTTCAGCATTAACTCAAAAGTCCACAGTCCAAAGTCTCATCTGTGACAAGGCAAGCCCCTTCCTCCTATAAGCCTGTAAAATTGAAAGCAAGTTAATTACTTCCTAGATACAATGGAGGTACAATGATTGGGTAAATATATCTGTTCCAAAAGGGAGAGAGTGGCCAAAACAAAGGAGCTACAGGTTTCATGCCAGTCCAAAGTGCAATGGGGCAGTCAAATTTTAAAGTTCTGAAATGATCTCCTTTGACTTCATGTCTCACATTTAGGTTATGCTGATGCAAGAGGTGGGTTGCCATGGTCTTAGGCAGCCTTACCCCTGTGGCATTGCAGGGTAAAGCCTCCCTTCTGGCTGCTTTCATGGGCTTGCATTGAGTGTAACTTTTCCAGGTGCATGGTGCAAGCTATTGGTGGATCTACCATTCTGGGGTCTGGAGGACAATGGCCCTCTTCTCACAGCTACACTAGGCAGTGCCCCATTATGGACTCCTTGTGGGGGTTCCCAGCACACATTTCCCTTTTGCACTCCCTTACCAGATGTTCTCCATGAGGGCTCCACCCCTGCAGCATACCTCTGCCTGGACATCCAGGTGTTTCCATACATCCTCTGAAATCTAGGTGGAGGTTCTGAAACATCGATTCTTGACTTCTATACACCCACATGTAAGCCACCAAGGTTGGGGCTTGCACCCTGAAGCAACAGCCTGAGCTGTACATTGGCCCATTTTAGCCATGACTAGAATTCAGTGCACCAAGTCCTGAGACTATACAAAGTAGTAAGGCCCTGGATCTGGCCCACAAAACTATTTCTCCCTTTTAGGCTTCCAGGCCTGTGATTGGAGGGGCAGTTGTGAAGGTTTCTTATATGCCCTGGAGACATTTACACTATTGTCTTAGTAACTAACATTTGGCTGCTCATTACTTATACAAATTTCTACAGCCAGCTTGAATTTCTCCCCAGCAAATGGGGTTTTCTCTTCTATCACATTGTCAGGTTACAAATTTTCCAAACTTACATGCTCTGCTTTTTCTTGAACACTTCATCACTTAAAATTTTTTTTCTTCTAGATTCCCTAAATCATCTCTCTAAAGCTCAAAGTTCCACAGATCTCTAGGGCAGGGGCAATATGCTTCCAGTCTCTTTACATAGCAAGAGTGACCTTTATTCCAGTTCCCAACAAGTTCCTTGTCTCTATCTGAGACCACCACAGCTTGGATTTCATTGTCCACATCACTATTAGCATTTTGATCAAAGCCATTCAACAAGTCTCTAGAAAGTCCCAAACCTTTCCACATTTTTCTGTCTTCTTCTGAGCCCTCCAAACTTCAAACCTCTGCTTGTTACCCATTTCCAAAGTCTATTCCACATTTTCAGGAATCTTTACAGGAGCCTCCCACAACCCTCTATCAATTTATTGTATTAGTCTGTTCTCATGCTTTTAAGAAAGGGAATAGTCTGAGGAAAACTGCCTCCATGATTCAATTATCTCCAACTGGTCCTGCCTTTGACATATGAGATTATTACATTTCAAGGTAAGATTTGGGTAGGGAGACAGCCAAACAATATCAGGGTGCTTTTGAATAAGACTGACATTTATATTAGTAGAATGAGTAAAGCAGATTTTTCTCCATAATGTGGGTGAGCCTCATCCTATCACTTGAAGTCCTGAACAAAGGAAAAGATTGACCCTACCTCAGGTAAGATAGAATTATCCTACATGATATTCTTCAAATTGGAATATCACCTGTTTCTGCCTGATAGCCTTCAAACTGGGACAGTGAATCTTCCCTATTCTGTAACAGTTTCAGTCTTTGGACTCAAAATGCGTTATCAGTTCTATAGATGTTAGGCTTTCCAGACTCCCCCATAATCATGTAAGTTAATTCCTTATAATAAATAAATCTCTCTCCCTCTCTTCTCACTTATATGCCATATATGCTATTAGTTCTATTTTTTTCTGGAGAATCCTGACTAATACAGATGCTTAAGGAAGGGAGACTACTGAATTCCTACTTTAGATTACAGAGGCATGTTCATCTTTGGTATCCCAGAGCAGAGAGTGGCTTTCTGAGGCCTTACTCAATTCATAAGGAAGTGTTGTAATCAGAAAAAAATTGGTTTTGAGAGATGAAATGAAAAAAGAAAAAAAATTGGTTGCCATGATCTGCAGTATCCAGTTAAAACTAGAAGGTTTCTTAATTATCATTTCATATGGGGTCTAAAATAAGTTTGGATAGGCTTTAATCTATCAGAAGAGGTCATTTTCTCTCTGAGATACATCATATATGAAATAATGTGTTCTGGTGGTTGCAATTTATCTTTGAAATTTTATGTCTTTTTTTCTGCTACTGCTGAATGCAAGTAAATGGAATCATTTTGCAGGTTTCTTCGTTCTCTGAGTAAAGTTAAGAGATAATATACATATTGCAGCAGACCTAAATCACAATAGAAATATATTTATTGTTTTTATTCACACTCCAATATTACTATCCCAGCAATGTAAATTTAGAACTTTAAGAATTGATTGAGGATCTAGGAAATGTAGAAGAGGCTTCAGTGAGCCTCTGTGGCATGATAGATTTTGCTCCAAACATTTTACCTATGTCACTGGAGTTTTTATCCCATAGAGCGTCATGCACAGTGCCAAGATCCTTATCTGGTGTTTGCTGCAAATATAGTGGAGAGGACAAAGTCAAATCCTCAGCAGACGCAACTTAATTATGAACAGAGGAGTTTTCTGGAAACTCAAAAAGTAGTCCCTCAGGTACGCATTTAAAATTACAAATCCATTCGCCAAGTGAGCGTCTCTCTGTTGAATTTGAAGTGGTATTGTAGAGCAGAAAATAATGTGTTTCAGTGAAGAACCAAAAAGCTATGGCTAAGAAATGGAAGACGAAGAAAAAATCCATATGTTATATCAAATGCCAACAAACTGTGGGGTAAATTTACTACAAGAAAGAAGTTGAACAAAGATGGCAGGATTTAATATATAAAGAATAGCACTTATACCTACCAGGAACTGATAAGGGTAAACATCCATATTTAAAGCTAATTCACCTTGAATATTTAAGGAGATGGCAGAATATTGGATGTGTTTTCCATCCTTGGAAAACACTCATTGATTTGAATTAAGAGATTTTTATGTTTTGATTTTTATTTTATAAGATTGAACAAATATTTTCCCTATGACTCTTCTATTTAAAATATCTACAAGTGTCCTTTTCAGTAGGTGGTTGGTTGAGAAGTAGCCCACTCAGGTGTTTGATCTATAGAGGCACAGCTTTTCTCTGAGTTCTGTCCTCTTTTCTTGTCCTTTTTCAGTTTCTTTTCTGGATACATAATATTTGTACATATTTTGGGAGTACGTGTGATATTTTGATAGTATAAATTCCTTTCAAAATGCTCTGAAAGGGGTTGCAGTTCAGCTAAAGGGGTTATTCCTGATTGTAATTTCTGTTTTTTAATTAGGTCTCCAATTTTAGGTTTAACTCCATTTTCAGTTAGAGATAAATGACTGCTAATAAATTAACACCTTCAACTTCCAACTGTTTTCAGAAATTATTCTAGTCTATTAAAAAAATCTACAGTTTCATATTTTTGTTTGTGTTACTGAATTACGATCCAGTTAATCTGTACTGGAAATGATTCAGGTATAGTTTTTAGGAGGCTTTGATCTACTCTTGTGTCCTTTTAATTCTTACCCTAAAATTTATTGCAGAAAGCAAAGTATTGTAGTCCATTTTCTGGATCAGTCCAATCAGATTTTGTCATTGAGAATTTAGCATCTAAGGTTCTAACCAACATTTGTACAAGCTGATATAGGTTCATATATTTAGAATTCTCAAAATAAGTTATTCTGTGAATGTTTGCCAGACTTGTTTGGGTTTAGATAAATCTTTCATTATAGCTTTTAATTTAGCTCAGGGCTACAGCTTACAATATAAGCAACAATATAGTTTCCTATATTCCTGGCTTATGGGAGGGATACATTTTTAGAGGAAACTGCCAATTTGGGGTTTTTAAGATAGTTTTTGAAAAATGGCAGCTGGTCTGGGCAAGGCAAAGAGGAAAAGGGGTTAGACAGAGTTATGGAAAGAGAGATCAGAAGGATACAAGAGAAGAGGGAAGAGCTCACTATAGGGAAATGCTTGGAGGGCAAGGAGAGGAAGGATTTACTAGGTGAATGAATCTAGTTTGTTCTTTAATTTTATCAAGTTGCTCATTTCTTTGGCAAAATAAACTTTTAATGAAAAAAATTTGATTCAGGATTTTGTCTGAAGTCCTCTGCATGCCAGTCAAAAAATCATCATGTAATCATGGGCTCCATAAGCTGTGAGCAGCAAAGCACAAGGTGCCTCTGTGAGTACTGCATCTGGCAGAGGCCCATTATGGACAGTGCAGACTGGGTCTCAGTGGGTTCTCCATGATGACTGTGGAAATGCATGAAGACCAACCAAATGAGAACAAGTAAAGGCTATTAATTCAAATGTTGCTGTAACAACAGGTCAGCCACCATCAACTGCATTTTTGTAGAAATCCAAAGGCTGAAAGAGTAGGAGCTATATAGTACAGAAAAGGGAATACTTCAGATATGCCCCGATTGAAGGTTGTCAGTATGGCGAAGGTGTGGGTCATTATTCACGAAGGGTCTCTGAAAAAATTATTTCTATGCCTAAATGTATTAGATATACCCTACTACATGCTCCTTTTGAGATTCACAATGAGCCTAATGTATTAAATATTATAGCCTCTTAGAACTCCAGTAGTAAACATATATTAATCCAGATGTTCCCTATCTTTATTCCTGGTAGCTTGATCCTTATCTAAACTTTACTAACCTTCTGGAGAAACAGTTTTAAGAAACCCTATGCCAAGTAATTCTGTTTGCTCCCTGTAACCCAAAAATAGCATCCTTCATGTAAGGCAGAAGATCTATCAGCTGACTAGAGGAAAACATGCTGTGGTAAGGGAAGATTACACTTTGCTTAGATAGTCACCATTCCCAAAGAACTACGTATTCACAATAGCAAAGTATATGAAATAGAAGATATATCTCACAGTTTTCCATCTGCCTCCTGTTGCTTTCCTTGTTTCTCACATTGCCAAGCCATGATGTCTGCCCATCAGCTCACTCTTGTCCTTATACAGTCTTTGGAATATGCAGGGCTTTCAATCTCGACAGCTTATATATTTCATAGGCCTTGACAGGACTAGAAAGAGTCAGATTCTAGAGAATTTTCCTAAAGAATCAAATCTAGGTTATCAGGTAGTCCTTCCCTAGGCAGCTGAAATAATGTCTGCCCTTTTTTGAATATCTGGGGAAAGAGGTTTCTAGGGAAGGTTTCCTTTTACTTTCCAGGTTGGAATTTGTCCTGTGGGTTCTTAAAGGCATAACACTGCTTTGAATAGCACTAATATAAGTACACTTCAGGCCTTTCTCTTCTATCTCTACTTACAAGAAGACAGCAAAACAAAACAGCTGATGGTAAAACCATCCTGAGTCCACCCATTTCTGAGAGGCATAAAATTGGATTGCTTAGATGCAAGCTTTGTTGGGATATTAGTGGCTGCTAAAGATTTCCTTATTCTGTACTTATTGACATTTTAATCAGAGACACTTGAATAAATGTTGTTTTGGAAGAAAACTAATCTATAATACAGGCCTTTGAAATACATATGATTCAACTTAAGGAGTTTTTGATTTTACAATGGTACAAAAGTGAAAGGCATTCAGTAAGTGACTCTGCTTATGAAATGGTTATATCTAGATAAACCCATTTTAAGTTGACAATATTGGTAAGTGAAAAACACACTTTTGATTTACAATATTTTCAACTTACAATGGGTTTATCAGGACATAGCCTCATGGTAAGTCAAGGAACATCTGTACTAAGGGAAGGCTGGTGATTTGTTGTGATCAGTAGGAAATTATTCCAGTGACCACTGTCTGTGGCAAGTTGGCAGCTGCTCATAATATAATTGTGAGAGTATTCTACAAGGGTTATGAAACAATATATAAGTTTTAATAATACATTATATTGTAGTATTTACGGTATAGTTTATATTCATGGTATATATATTATAGTACTATAGTATTTATGGTATAGTTATTATATTTCTAGCTGTTATTTATTGCTATTCAAGAAATAATCCTATTCATTCATTTTTTTCCTATGAACTAGAGTCACCGTTCCTATAGTGTGAATATTTGTGCCCCCCAAAATTCATATATTGAAACCTAATAACAAATATGATTATTTTAAGAGGTGAAATCCCTGGGAAGGCATTAGAATTGTATTAGTGGCCTTAAAATAGAGGCCCCAGAGATTGCATTGCCCTTTCCACTGCATGAGGAAAGAATGAGAAGGCACCATCTTTCATTTAGGAAACAAGCCTCACCAGACATCAGATCTGCTGGTGCCTTGATATTAGACTTCTCTGTCTCCAAAACTGTGAGAAATAAATTTTTTTGTTGTTTGCTGAACCACATATACAAGATACAGATTATATAGATATAATCTTACATAACTAAGATTATGAAATTACATCTTTACTTTTTCTAAGTTTTGATATGTTTAGATACATAAATACCACTGTGTTACAACTGTCTACAGTAATGAGTATATAACATGTGGTACAGTTTTGTAGCCTAGAAGCAATGAGCTAAACCATATAGCCTAGCTGTATAAGTAGGCCATCTCATCTAGGTTTGTATCAGTACACTCCATAATATTGCACAATGACAAAATCACTTAACAATACATTTCTCAGAATGTATCCTTCTCTTAAGTGATGCATGACTGTACAGACAGAAAGTCATGGACAGGCTATCACAAAAATTTACTTGACATAACACAAAGGCTAATGCCATAAAATGTTAGTTTCTATTAACAGAAAAGTACCTAGTTCTGTTTGTAAGACTACTTCAAGCACATTGAACTAATTCCTAGCTCCATGAGTGGTAGATAAAATTACTGATCTGAAAAGATATCCCACTAGGTTCCCAGTGGGGAAATATTTGCACTAATCTTTTTGAAAAAGATGAGGAGTTAAAGTGAACAGATTTTGACACCCTCAAGATGTTGTCCAACAATTGTGCTCCCAATAAAAAGTAATTTGAAATTCATCAGATATCCTAAAAAAATAAAATGAAACTAATTGAAAACAAGAGAAACCTCTCCCTAATTTTGTTGGCTGTGGTTATGTGTAAAAGTAGTCTAATATGTGGATATTAGGTAATATCACATTTATTTTTTTACATCTCATTCATTATCTGCTAAATATTTCATATTTAAAGTTATTGCACAAGGTAAATCAATCAAGGGCCATTGACCCCATTTGAAATGCTGAAAGACAGACCCAAGAGTTAAGTTATCTCTCCAGGTGGCATAACAAATAAGTGAGTTTCTAAACCAAAATATAATCATGTGCCACATAAGGACATTATGGTCAACAAGAGACTTCATATATGATGATGGTTCCATAAAATTATAATACCATATTTTTATTGTGCTCTTTCTGTGTTTAAATGTGTTTAGATATACAGATACTTTCCATTGTGTTACAATTGCCTACACTATTCAGTACAGTAACATGATGTACACAGTTGTAGCCTAGGAGCAATTGGCTGTGTCATATAAAGTACGTACGTAGGAGGCTACATATACCATCTAGGTTTGTGTAAGTACACTCTATGCTGCTGTACAACAACGAAATTGTCTAACAATGCATTTCTAAGTACTTCATAATATCCCTGATGTTATGGAATGCATGGCTGGAAAGGTTACTTCATTCCGGATAAAATGGGCTCCTTCCTACCACTTCACTGTGCAGAAATGAATAGCACAACATTGAAACTGTTGTTGACTTTACTGTCTTAGGCAATGAATAATGATGCACTTTCAGTTCAGTACTGAAGCTAGTAAGGGTAAATATTTTAAATTAACCCACATCGGATATATATTTGAGTTTATAGAGTTTCCTTTGTTAACAAAGATATGTGTCTCCTATGATTTTATAATATTTAGTTATTCACTGGAATTTACTCTCATCTTGAGCTTATGAGTCCCTGAGGGAGAAGATGACCTCCTATTCTCCCCATCACTTCAGGGAATATGTATGGGTAGAAAATTAGAACTCCGTTTCCCTGCAACAGATGCCATGGGCAGAGGAGTAGAGATTTGGTACCAAGCCCCTGCAGGCCACCATAGTCTCTTAGGTCATGGCGTTTTTGCTTATTCTTTACCATGGAGTGAAGTACTTTTTTGAGAGTACTTCTAGAATCCCAAACTCTGCTTCTTTAAATATCTCTTCTGCTTAACAATTTTGATGTTTCCCACCCAATAAATACAGCATCCTCTTATGATCTTGCCATGACCTTCTCACCTGGTCTCAGACCCCAAGTTTCTCCCCCTTGGTAAGCTTTGGTATTTATTTATAGGAGTTTATTGATTGTGCTTATGGCTTTCCAATCCCATTTTTTTTCAATAATTGTATCCATCTTTGCCTTTTATTGATTGGTCCATTTATCTAGTTTGCGAGGGGTTTCTCCTTTCCTACTTCTCTACGCAGTATGCTGCGGCAGTTTTGTTCACTGATTCATTTTTCTGAGTACTTCACAATATCCCCAGACACAGCAACATTTTTCTTTTAGTAGTTCAATAAATTTTACCTCAGTAAGACTCTAAGCCCTTGAGCAGTAAGTTTATGTTTTATCTGCCTTTTTCTTTCAAGGATGTGAAATAGGGTCTGAACTTAGAAAACATAAAATATGCATTGCTTGAGCAGATTAACTGAATTTCCTGGTTTGTAACAGAGGGTAGTGTAGCACCTTCAAGTGAAAGTACTTGGTATCCTCCGGGGCTGGTATAGAGTGTGACACAAAGGTTAAGATAGGGGCTTTAGAGCCAGACTTCCTAAGTTTAAATCCTGGCTCTGCTGCTCCTGGCTGTGTTTTGAATTAATTATTTCATACCTCAGTTTCCTCATCATAAACTAGTTAGTATTAATGTATGTTTCACAGGGCACTTGTAAAGGAAAGATTAGTATATTGTAAAATTTTAATAAAGTTTGGTGTTACTAAAGTTATTAATTTTTTAAAGGAATAAATCAATAAAAAATAAATAAAAGCATACTATTCTTTTCTGGGGTGTATTTCACCTTGCTAAACTATTATCTGCTTGGGAAACACTTCACTCATTCATAACGGCTGAAATCATACACCCCTTGCTCCTCCAAGGCACTGTCTTTTCCTTGTGCATTATCTTTGTCCTGTGCCATCCAACATGGTAGCCACAAAGCACACGTGGCTATATACATTTACATTAATGAAAATTACATTTAATAAAATATTCAGTTCCTCAGTTACTCTAGTCACATTTCAAGTATTCCACAGCTACATGAGACCAGTGACTACATATTATAGATCAGCAATTATAGAACATTTCCATAATTATAGAAAGTCCTATTGGACAGGGCTTTACATAGTCAGTTTGAAAAACTATTTCAGTGATTTTATGAAAAAATAATATCATGCATTGACCAGGCATGGTGGCTCATGCCTGTAATCCCAGCACTTTGGGAGGTTGAAGCAGGCAGATCACAAGGTGAGGAGATAGAGACTATTCTGGCCAACATGGTGAAACCCCGTCTCTACTAAAATACAAAAGCTTAGCTGGGCACAGGGTGAGTGCCTGTAGTCCTAGCTACTCGGGAAGACAAGGTAGGGGAATCACTTGAACCTGGGAGGCAGAGGTTGCAGTGAACTGAGATCACACCACTGCACTCTAGCCTGGGTGACAGTGAGACTCAGTCTCAAAAAATATATATATATATAATGCATCATTTTGTACTGTATTATATATGTGCATATATATTTACATGTATTCACATATGTGTTTAAAGGACATATACATATATACCTATGATTTACATATATAGTTACATATGTATATACACACATATCTATGCAAGAAATATGTATGTATGTATGTATGTATCTCTTTTACACTAGATTTTGTATTTCTTATGCTGAGCAAAAAGTATATTATTAATTTTGTATTTCAGTATCCAGTAAGGTTCATGATACATAGATATCACCTCAAAATAACTGTGAAATAAGTAAAGGATCTGGTACATGAATAATATAAATATTAAACTAAATTAGTAAGGTTTTCTTTGGATTTTTTAAAATGATACATATGCGAACTAATGAATGAAAAACCAAATGCAGAACGTGCAACACTTGATACCATGCCATGGCATTGGAGTATTCTTTTAGTGATATAACCTGAAGTGTATATGAAAAGTTTTAAAGTGATGTTATCTCAATCATGTAATAAATACTATATAGCTAATTTCTGCTTTATATACATCCAAGTAGAACTCATCTCATAGAACTATCTCTTTCTATATCATTCACTTCTTGCTGCTATAATTCCCTTTAAAGCCCTCACCCATATATTCCATGTCAGTACCCTTACGGAGTCTACATAACCTTAATGTTGGGACAGTGGCATCTTGATGCCTGACCCACATATACAGTCTCTAATCAGTCACTGACATGTTGACTCACAAGTGAGAGCCAGAAAGGAATTAATGTATGCAATTAGGTGGGTCCAGCATGGCAGATTATAATTATATGAGGAAGCATTAATGAATATTTGGAGTCCTCATTAAGTATGTAACATTTCTGTCTGAACAGAAGCAAAGATTCCCTGTCTAAACCAGCTATTTAATAAGCTCTCACAGCCTACCTGACTTCCCAAAAGCCCAAACTATTTGCTTGACAGTATTTTTTTCTCGCTTTAAAAATGTATTGACTTCAAAGAAACAAAAGTAGAAACTTATTTAACAAGTTATAAGTGCAGATCCAACTTCCAACCATTATTTAAGGAGTGATCTTAAAAAAAAAAAAAACAGAAGGCTAGAAAATATATCTTTGAATATGTCTTAGAATAAAACAGATTGAAAGAATGTTTCTGCTAAACACATCTCCTCAGTATACTGCCACAGATGTTCAGATGGCATGGTATACTCCAGTTTCCACATTCTAAATAACTAAAACAGAATCTATTTTTATGTCTTACTTACATTTAGTTTTTAAAAATATCTTATTTGAAATTGTGAGTATCTAACAAATACATCTGAGTGATTACCTTAAAAACATATTTGTATTTCATGCACTGAGGTATATACAACTTATATTATGCTCTTAATAAACTAATATTAACTAATCATTTTAAAATGTTTTAAATCTTTCTCTCCTCCTTGTTGAAATTATAACTATACAACAAAATCCTTCACAATGAATTTGGCATAGAACATTCAAAAATCTTACCTTCCAATAGCTTTCCCTTTAAAGAAATTGAAGCTATAGAATTCTGCTCCAGAGTTTAGATAGTATATAATTCATTTTGTTTTAGAGACTTAAGGAATCAGTGCAGCATTTATCAGGATCAGACTCAGGAGGCAGAATAAAACAGAGCTTTTATGTTCACAAAATAAATAGCTGCATTTGCTATAGACTTCTTAAGAAAATAAGTTACATGTCAATACAAGCCAATTAGTAAATCTATGTGGTAGGTGATTCAAATTTAACTCTCCTTTTATCATATAATGGATTGATAGGAAACTTTCCTTTAAAGTATGCATGTAAAAATCCCTATCTCCCTAGACCAGCATCATGTAGGTACCTCAGGGCTCAACCTGCCACACAGACAGTCCTTGGCATCTCCCCAGCAGCCCTTTTTTTGGTAAGGCCCCGTGTCCTGCACCTATGTGCTACCTTTTTTTGTCAAGTAACAAGTATCCCTCTGGTAAAATGTCATGTTGGGAGTCTGCTCCTTGATTTAAATTTACATTGATTCAGTTAGATTCATCTCAATGTGTTAATTTCTTATTGATAATTTATCTGACAATATAATTCACGCTAACAGTTAAAAGAAAGGCAGTGATTTATGTGGCTCTTCAGAGTCTCCAAATATTTAAAAAACAGATAAATCTTTGATGATGGGGACTTCAATTTCTTTACAGGTTAGGATAGTAAGAGAACTAGCAATATTTTAAGAGAGCAAAGGAAAAATGCTTGTAAAAGACAGTCGTAGTTTAATGGTAAAAATGTTAATTATCATAATCCATCTATAGTCTTTCAAAGTTATTTTTTTCTGAAGTCACTTCTGATTAATGGGATGTTAACCTAGAAATCTTATTTTTGTTTATTTTCTGGTTACCTTAGAGATGCTTTTTCTCTCTTGCTATTGCCATGGAGATGGAGGCTGGCAGCAGTGGTTCTTCTCACAACACTCCACATGCGGTAGCAGTTCATGTATTTGTATTCTAGGGAAGAGAAAGCTGGGTGAATCTCTTCGCTTTCATTTTTTATCCCATTTCCAAACTTGGCAAAACCCATACAAGATTCTCTAAGGACAAAGGAGACAAACAGCTTTGGGTTGGTCTCTTTCCAAATCATTTGGGAAGGTCTACTGGGAGGAAAGCTAAACATCTGACTTTGGGATCTGTTAATTCCTATTCTTTAAGCACCACGGTCGTTACCAATTATGAAGGGTAAAAACAGTCTTGGTTAAATATACACTCAGCAAATAAATCAATAAATAAAACCTTTGTTTCCTCCTTATTCTCAACTCTCCCATACAGAATGTGTATAGTACTCTGTTGTGGCTCTAATTGGTATATTTGCATATTGACAGTTTAACTCAATGTTACAATCTCCTTGTAACAGAAGGTACGAGTTCTATTCTCATTGATCTAATTAGCAAATTCACATATTGACAGACCTAAGAAGATTCTACCTGAAGCATTTCCTTTTAATTTTTTAAATATTGTTCCAAGTCTACAGAGTCTGCCCTTTTGGGTGTGACGTAGTTTCCCAGTAAAGTCACAGGCCACTAAAGGACAGCATTAGGGGTAATGATGGACCACGTATACAATGGTGGCCCCATAAGATTACAATACCTCAGTTTTACTGTACCTTTTCTATGTTCAGATATGTTTACATACACAAATACTTACCATTGTGTTAGAATTTCCCACAATATTAAGTACAGTAACGGTAATGTGCTCTACGTATTTGTAGCCTAGGAGCAATAGGCTAGATCCTGTAGCCTAAGAATGTAGTAGGATTACACCATCTAGGTTTGTGTAAGTACTTTTTATGATGCTCGAACTTCAAACAAAGATGAGATCACCTAAGGACACACTTCTCAGAATAAATCCCTGTCATTAAGTGACACCCACTGTATTTAGCATGCACTGGTGCCCTCTGAAGGTGTTTCAAGCCCTGTTTTCAGGAATTAGGCATTTGATTGGTCTCCCTTTGTGAATAATGTATAATACAGCACTGATGTTTGGTTTGTCTAATGAACTGATGTGCAACTGATGCTGCTTTCACAAGCCACTTAAAGAAAATCACATTCTCTCTATGCAGAAGGCCCATCTCAAACAATACGTATTTAGGTTGTATTTTATAGAAAATTGCATGAACAATGAGAGAATGCTAAGCAGAAGTGAGTAAGATTCTTTCATTACAAGTTTCACATAAGTTCTATTCTAAGAATGCCAGCTAAACAAAAGTAGAAAGCAATTTGCATTTTTCTTTTGCATGAGCCTAAGTAGAGTCAGGGCAGGAGTTTGCAAGATGTTTCCTTGCAAACAAAAGTACAGATATAATAAATTATGCTGTTGCTAGTGTTCCTGTGCTAACAAAGTTTAATAATCTTGGATATGAAGAATCTTCTTTGTTTGTGAGTTATTACACAAAAAAGAATAAATTTTCAAACCTATATTTGAGGGTCCAAAAGAGCTAGATAAATGGTCAGCAGAAAGAAGAAAATATTGAACAAAAATGCAATCGTAAGAAATTAATCTTAAGGCCAGGCACGGAGGCTTATGCCTATAATCCCAACACTTTGGGAGGCCAAGGTGGGAAGATTACTTAAAGTCTGATGTTTTGAGACCAGTCTGGGCAACATAGCAAGACCCCATCTCTACAAATTATATTTTTAAAACCAGGTGTGGTATCGTGTGCACCTATAATCCCCACTATTACACGGGCTGAGGTGGGAGGATCTCTTGAGCCCAGGAGTTTCATTCGGTGGTGAACTATGATTGTGCCACCGAATTTCAGTCTCCTGGGTGACATAGTAAGATCCCATCTCTTAAAAGAATTATTTTAGATCTATCTTATGATTCTATGTATCTATAAATCAGTCTCTGACATGGAAGGAGACTATCAATCTCCATTGACTTTTTTTCTGTACAGCAAAGGGATTTTATTTTGGAGCTGATAGAGAAGGTATTGACTTTGGACCTGCTTTTCTCCACATGGTCTACCCAGGTGGTGAGAATGAACAACTGCTTCACCGTGGGGGAAAGGACTGCTTTTAAATTCTTTCTCTTGTTCCCTCGCTCTCACTTTTTATTCTCTAGATTACTTTGTTCGTTTTTTCGCCTCTGCTCTCATCTTTACTAGACATCTAGAAGGAGCCTCTGATTGTTGTTTTTTTATGTGTTTTCTTTTCCCCCATCCTGTCAATTATTTTGAAAAGCTACTAGTATAAGAGTGAAGCTTGGGAAAAAAAAATCCTAAGATTCTTTGTACTGCTCATCCCTACACATTTTTTTTTTCAGTTTACTTGATTTAGAGTTCAAAGCGTTAGCTAGTTTAGGATTTGACTTAAAGTCTTAGCTAGTAATTGAACCTGTATTAATGGCACATATTTTGTGAAGAATCTCACAGAAGTATTAAAGAAAGCCAGAAAACTGTATTGACTTATTACTACATCTTACTTACCCAAATCCCTTCTTTCAGGATCTTTGCAAGTCCATAAATCAAAATGTTTCACTGAGTTTTCAATCCCTGTTATTAAATTTAGAGAAAGAATTTACATTTACCTAAAAGTTAATGATTCCAATTTATCCTTAGCTTTTCCAGAATAGAAAAGGTAGAAAATCATTTTTATAAAGACTTAACTCAATTCCTTGGCAATTTTATTTGTCCTAGTACTTTTCTACCTTCCATTCGGTTATATAATTGTGATTATTCAGAGATCATAGATGCAAAGTGTATTCCATGTTTAAAAACATAATTTTGTCCAAAGATAAAGTAACCCTTCAGTATATAAAGGCCATATACTGGCTATATTGACTCAACTTTAATGTGATCTAATGTTTATTCAGAGATACAATTAAGATGACAAAAATGATAGCTCCTCCTCATTTTGATTAGAGATGTATAAGTACAGCCTAAAATCATGTTTGTAAAATTTTAAGACTTTGACCCATTTATTTCTTTTTGCATGTTTTTTTCTATAATTTTGAAATTTTATTTAAAATCATGCTGTGGTTGATGGCTTTCTTGTTGAATAATTTCATTTGGGAGGTGCTATTTTTTCTCATTTTAAACATTCTGTTATCTTTTAGATAGAAACATTCACAAAGTCTTATGTGTAAATGAATCATGAAGAGGAAAAGTAAATCCCTCACTCAATACACAGAGGTATAAATATTCAAAAGAAGAAAATACATAAAAATGGTTTTTTATTTTGGTCTTGCAAACAATTTCAAGAAACTTGATATTCTATGTCTTAACCCACCATGCTTCTAATGTTTGAACCTAGTAAACAAAAATTGAAATACTTATGCTTTTAAATGTGTAAGAAGTATATAGATATGTTGGAAACATTATCATACTTTAATAATTTTATATATAAGAAAGAATAAAGCTACCTAATGACATCTGCACGTTTATTTCACTGATGAATTTCAGGGCAAGAAATTTTTACCACTACTCTAATTCTTCTTTACAAATCATTTATCACTTATGCAAAGCAGTTAAAGTAGGTAGCTGAGGAAATGAAAAATAATTGTAGCTCAATTCTAGAAATTCCTCCTCTTATCTTCACCATATTTGATGAAGCTGTTAAGAATAATTTGTTGAATCTCAGTATATGCAAAGTATTTGTTCTCACTAAATAAGCAACATGCAAATGCCATTAAAGCATGGACAAAGAAAGCATTTTCTGAATGAATACATGAATCCAACACATCTCTAAGAAGCATGAAAATGAAAGAAAATGAATTTTAAGGTAAAAATGTTCAAAAAATTAAATACTGATTTTGTTGAAAGAAAATACTATGTGTAGACAGAAGATGATACAAATATAAAAGTATACTCTATTGACATTTAAGAATACCAAAATATTTCTCTCCAAAATATTGAGAATTGATATATTAAAGACTATGAATACACAGGGAAACACTCTAATTGACTGATGTTAGAACATACATCCTTCTTTACTGAATACATCACTTGCTTATCAGCCCAGAGAATGTACCAGCAGAATATGAGAACAGATTTCACGAACTCCCCCACGTTTTCCTCCCTTTTAAAAGATTGGAACTACTCTCTCCTATATCTTGTCACTATGTGAGCTTTTATCACTCTTTGTTAAAACACTTTTTTTTTTTTTTTTGAGACAGAGTTTTGCTCTTGTTACCTAGGCTGGAGGGCAATGGCACTATCTCAGCTCACTACAACCTCTGACTCTTGGATTCAAGCAACTCTCCTGCCTCAGCCTCCCGAGTAGCTGGGATTACAGGGGCCTACCACCATGCCTGCTTTGTTGTATTTTTAGTAGAGACAGGGATTAATCATGTTGGTGAAACCAGGCTGATCTGAAATTCCTGACCTCAGGTGATCCACCCGCCTCGGCCTCCCAAAGTGATGGAAATACAGGCATGAGCCACCATGCTCGGCCTGTTAAAATACTTTTAAGCAAGCCTCTGAGACATTGCCCTGAGAGAAAGATACTTTCGAGCAGAGGCCTCTTCCCAGTGACAGGTACAGCATGGGTCAATAAAATTCTGCCAGTTTTGCACTTGTTAATCTAGCTTTTGTTTTGAGGAGAGTGTCTCAACTAAGAACTTATAAGGGTTAAACAAAATAAATTATATATTTTTTCCACATCAGTGTTTAATAGAACTGCTTGTTTTCTCAGCCTGACATGGTTATGAATGTAAATAATATGTTCTGTCTCTCCAAGCAGAAGTCTCCTGCCAAAGTTTACTGGCTATTCTCTGGTAACTTAGATGCTACCAATAGAAAACTGGAGAATTACATCACATTGCATATGTGACATCCCAGTAGTTTTCAGGATTCTGCACACTCTTACAAAAACCAAACCAAACAAAGAACAATTCCAATACAACCACACCACCACCAACAAAAATACTGTAGACATGTTAACAGGCCATTATCAGATTATATGCTCAGGTAATGACTTTGAACACAGCAGTGTCTAATTAATTTAAAACCTAATAAATCAGGTGAGAATATATAAAACAAGTGAAATTTATTGTCATCTCCAAATATCTTGCTAGGACTTTCAACACATAGACTGTACTATTCTACTAGGAAACCAAATAAAGAAATTAAAAAATCTGTGGATTAGATTTTAGAGAGCATTAGAGAATATTTTAAATGCTCTCCTGATACTTATTTATTTTTCTGTACTGTGAAATAGGATTATTTCTTATTTCAAATGCTCAGGAGAGCATTTAGTTCAGACGTACAATGTATACTGTTTAGTAAAGAAAGAAGAGATTCCCAGAAACCAATATACCTTTCTATCCCCAAAATCAAAAATTCTGGAATGATGCATATATTCCTTTTCTTGTAACACATAATTTAGAGCAAAGGCAAAAATAATACATCCACTTGCTCAAGGGAATACTTGCTAATGGAAGATAAGACTGTGGAACAAATAAATAGGCTAATTATCAAGAATAACAGTTTGCTTATCAAGACTGCCCTTAAAACTTTCACCTCTCTGTACCCACCAATTCAAATTTATTATGCCATAAAATTGGCCCAATTCCAGCCAGTTTCCCACCATGCAATAGCTGCCTTAAACTTACCCAGCCCTGTGTCTAAAAATAATGTAAGCAGCTTCTCTGTCTTTCCCCTTCTGAGATCTGCTAAGATTTTGTCAAGATTTAATAAATTTAGCTTTACTTAAACATAAGAAAAAAAATGCTTTTCTGGTGATATTTAGGCAAGTAGATGCTTGAAAATTTTGATACTCAAGGTCGTACCAACATCCTTTTAAGACAATCTTTTTGCTACAATGAAGACTCTTGCTTTAGAAGAGTTCATGGCTGTGTTCTAGAGCCTTCTGCTCAGAAAGTTCTGTCCAAACATAAGAGTGAGGCAGGTTCTGCATTGGATCGGAGCTCCAATTTCACTTCAAGGTGCCAAATGAGAAGTTAATTTTGTCTCCTGGAAATTGGTTATTTGGCTTGGTTAAGGGCTTCTTAAGAACTTTTGAGTTCTGAATTTATTTTAGAAGTTTTTGTATTCAAAGAAAAAAAACAAAACAAAACAGTAGGCTATTGGAGATTTGGAAACTTGAATTTTTACTCCCTTTTCACTCTAATGAGCTCTTTAAATGAACAAGTTAGTGAATATCAAAATGTTCTCAATAGCTACTGCAATTTTAAATTATCCTTTGTGAAATCATGGCATAAAGAGATATAAGCATATTAATTATAATTTTAGTAAAAAAGTATGTAAGTCAGAGTTTTGATCCGATTAGAGCACATATGTAGACCAAGATAAAACTAAGGGTATAGGACAATAGCCTCCTAAAAGTTATGTATGAGCCTCTAAAATAACAGTCATATCCAGCTGCAGGCACATCAAACCTACAGTTCACATTAGTGAGAAAGTTTGGAGAGATCTGTCTGAAAAAGACTTTTGTGAATACAATGAGGCAAGACTGAGGAATGTTCTCATAAAATTTCAATACATGACTCAACACTAAATTGTCTAATAATGACATCAATCTGATGAGAACTTCTGACCTTATCAGTTCACAGGGCCAGCTCTTACAGACTCATCAGACCTGTGTTCACTCCCTTTATTAAGAAATTTCTTTTATGTACTATACCTACAACAAAAATAACCAGGATAGACAAAGAAATAAACAGTAGTGCTGTTAGTACTACTAGGAGACAAAAAAAACAAACAAAAACACCTCTCTTAGTTCCTGATGTTTTCTGGCAGTCTTTGACTTATAGAAACATTAAGTTCAAGCTCTGCTTTCATCTTAACATGTCCTTCTCTATTCATCCAATCTCTTTATTTATCTTACACAGACACTAGCCATTGTATTAGGGCCCACTCCAAATTATGGATGATTTCATCTTGAGATTTTTAATTACATATGCAAGGTATTAAATTTTTTGGTAGGTATTTTTGGATTTCTGTTAGGCATTATTTAACTTTCTACAAAGTGAAAGGGTTTTATAAACACAATTGTCCAGTATTAACCAAAAAACTAAATGGAAAAATGGAACAAGTGTTCAATGGAAGCGTTCTCAGATACAATATAGCATTCTATTTTCATGTATCCTTAAACTCACAAGAAGAAAATATCTTTAAATATTTTGAGACAACCTTACAAATATTTAATCCATGCTTTATAATACTGGCCTATAAATTTCTCCATTATTGCACAACCTCTGCTGCAAAGTCAATAGACACCTCCCTCATCACCATCTCTAATAATCTTGACCTTTCTATGTCTCAGTATACAATTAACATTCTTCAACTTTTAACTAAGGAGCTTTTACTTTTAACTAATGAACTAAAGTTCCTGCTTTGTCATGTTCTCTCACTAACTTTATAGATAAAAATTTACAGTGCCGATGGAATTAACCAATTAAATGCTGTCCTGATATCCTTTCCCTGAAAATTTATGAAGTTCCCACTATTCATAATCAATACATAAATAATTTAGAGAGTGACTTATTATTTGATTTTAAACTTAGCTCAAATCTGAAGTTTAATATGATGTACAAGGTTCATATTAGGTCAAAAACTTTATTGATATGCATGGAGTCATTGAGCTTGAAAGTCTTAAGAATCAAATTGACAAAATTAAGAACTTAGCCAAATTTGCGCAATAACATTGAAAGCTGTAAGCTGAATCCTAATAGAGCCAGTGCTCATATTGTCACTTTCTACTACTCCTTGTTACGTGCTTATACTTTCACTTAAGAAATCCAGTGGGAGAGAATATAGACATTTTATGACTTGAGGGCCATAAATAAAATAGTCAAACTCTTCTTTTTTGGAAAACCAAATCTGAATCATATCTGTCTTTAGTACTACATTAGGCTACATAGTTTACAATGGTGTCTGTGTTTGGCCTTATTTGCCTCTTTTTAGAAAAAGATCATTAATACCAATTTCCCTTCCCATTCAAATTATATCCATATATCTGGACGATTATTTATCCGTGGTTTAAATATTTATCTATATTTTAAATTACTCCTTAACCCAGACCTTAAAAACCTAAATCTTCCTGTGATTCTACTTTTGTCTGATATATGGATTAATTATTGCTATGTTCCAAAAATGAGATATACTCTAATACTATTAAGTAAATGAGTTACACTCTAATACTATTAAATAAATTTAACTATTTTCTCTTCAACTCAGTAAAGGAATAAAGTTTCTAAAGACATGTTATAATTGTTAAGATAAATTTCATGACCTAAGGAAAATTTATCTCAAGAAGATAAATTTCTCACTTTTTAAAGATTATGGGTAATCCAAGATCTTTGTATCTATTCATATTCAAGAAATATACTCAAGTCTTAGCTGTTCCTATTCAGCTGCATAGAAACCATCAGAGACCAGTAGTTTATCAATACTTTTCTCTTAATCCGAATTCAAAATTCACATTTTCCTAAGGCAATAGGTAACCTTTCTTAAGGTCTCTCTTTAGAGACCATAGCCAACTTGGTTTTAGGGTATCTCTTAAATTTAATGGTCCCCATGCTGTTCAAACCTTGTTGCTCAATGAAAATACATAACATTCTATGACAAGTAAGCATTTGTCTTATGCAGTTCTGTTACTACATACATTTAGATTTTTTGGTAAATTATTCTAAATACTGCTACTTTTCTATTAACAGAAGGGACATATCATAGTTGCCTAGTCTTTTTGAGAACAATTTATGCCCTGAACATTTTTTAATAGAATCTCACTAGAAAATTTACATTTAATCTTTGTTGATGTTTATGGAACAAGAAAATATCTGGAAGAATATTATATAAGGGATAGCACCTATGCCTCTATGTGGACACTAACCAGCGGCACAAATCAGCCTGAATGGAAGAACTCATTGCATTTAGCTGAATTTGTGATTAGCCAGGGGATATACATGCACACACACATATATTATTAGCCAACCCTTCTCAGGTAGTTCATCTTTTTTTCTTTTTAACCTCAGTGGAACATAATCTGAATGATTATTAGGCAATTGAGTACTTAAAATTTTTTTTAACTTAAAATACTTTCAAGTATTCAATTGTTTTCTACAAAGTGATTATTATAAATACCGAAATACAACAGATAACATGGATACTTAAGAACATGTTCTGATTGATCATTACATGAGACAGTCTCTAAAATACTAGTCCCATGATAAACTCAGATGTTCAAACACTTGATGAGATTAAGGAGGATACTATAGATGTTAGTCATTAGCTTCATAATCAGAAAAGAGATATACTTGGGCCAAAAATTACATGAGGATAATATTTGGTGTTTCCATGGTGACTGCATTTTTAGTTTCAAAGAACATCAAATGGGACCTTGTAAGCATGTTACATGAAATCACCTACCACAACAAGAAAACAATAGCCACTTTACTGAATGGAGATTGATAGTGAAAAATTTACTAAAATGAATGGGGGTTTTCTGGTGTTTGTTGTACCCATGGTCAGTTTTATCCTGGAAACACTGTAAGTGGCATGGACTAAAGCCCACAGCTCAGAGTTCATTTAAACATCTCAAAAGATTGTCTCCCACAGTGAGTTCTGAATATTATTTTATCATTGCTTATTTGGGGGATAACTTGAAGTATTTCTTTTCCAGAATGGTTCTAAGAATAGCAAAGTTACATTTGCCCTTTATTCTCAACCAGGTATTTACCAACCAATCTGTTCAAGCACAGGAGCAGCCTTTTTACTGAAACTACATTGAAGAGCTTTGTAAAGTCTTGCTGTTTACTCAGAAACTTAATTTTCCATATTATAATGAGTATGAATTATATATATATGTAATGATACTCATTTTATATATATATATATATTACAAAAACATATATATATAGGATGCATATATATAGGATACATATATATATATGCATATATATATATACACACACATATATATATATATAAAAGCATCAAACCTTCAAACCATGAAAGTTTGAAGGTCTCTGAGAGCTTTGCTTAGTTTAGTATTAGAGTTTATGCATACATACATATGTATGTATATATATACACATGTACATACATATATACACATGTACATATATATACACATGTACATATATATACACACATGTACATATATATATATATATATGCATGCATAAACTCTAATACTCAACTAAGCAAAGCTCTCAGAGACCTTCAAACTTTCATGGTCTAAAGTTTGCTATCATTGACAAGAAGATCAATTTCTGTTGGGATTCATTAACTCTCCCCTTATGATTTAGTAACAAACTGGGGAAATCAGATTTGACACCTGATTTTAGTAACTGCCTTATTGTAAATAGACACAGCTCAATACTGCAAAGGACTAATGTAATATAGGCAATCTTATCAGTACAATAACTTTGACTCAACATCTTTCTAAACAACTCTTACTTGCACGATCTAAAACATGGAGACCCAGAGTTTGTTAAAAGAAAACAGATTCTGTTGATGGCTATGGAATCTCATAGAAAAAGACATAATACAGCACTGTTAACAACCCTTATGAAAATTGAAGGTTTAAAGTTGAGATTCTTTTTTGTTGTTGTTGAGACAGAGTCTCACTCTGTCTGTAATGGCACAATCTAGGCTCACTGCAACCTCCACCTCTGGGGTTCAAGTCATTCTCCTGCCTCAGCCTCCAAAGTAGCTGGGCTTACAGCTGCATGCCAACACACCTGGCTAATTTTTGTATTTTTAGTAGAGACAGAGTTTCGCCATGTTGGCCAGGCTGGTCTGGAACTCCTGACCTCAAGTGATCCCCCCTGCCTTGGCCTCCCAAAGTGCTAGGTTTACAGGCATGAACCACCATGCCTGACTGAAAGCTGAGATTCTTAGAACTCTTCTAGAGTAACATTTAGTACATTCTCAGAATGCTATAATGATACTACCTGAGACTGGATAATTTGTAAAGGAAAGAAGTTTAATGACTCACTGTTTCACGTGGCTGCAGAGGCCTCGGGAAACTTATAATCATGGCAGAAGGTGAAGGGGAAGCAAGGCATGTCCTACATAGTGGCAGGAGAGAGGGAGGATGAAGGGGGAACTCCCAAACACTTTTAAATTCATCAGCTTTTGTGAGAACTCACTCACTATCACAGAATAGCATGGAGGAAACCGTCCCCATAATCTGATCACCTCCCACCAGGTCCTTCCCTTGACACGTGGGGATTAGAATTTGAGATGAGATTTGCATGGGGACACAGAACCAAACAAAGTGACAAGATGGCTTTTACCCAAGACCTCCAGATCAAGGAGATGACAGTATGAAGTAGACATCATCCTTCAAATACGCTTGAAACAAGATCCAGCTAACCAGGCCACACATAGTGTGTTCTGTATGTTCTGTATCCTTCTATCATTCCATCTGTTTTCTTTCCTCTTTAACAGTTAAAGGTCCTGGATTATTATCAGGCACTTTTAATTCTCAACAATCTTATCAATGCAGTCTCTGTCTATTAAAGAGACTTGTTCTTTGTTGTTCTTTCTTAGTTTTTATTATGTTTCCCAATACTCAGCTACAATTTGGTTGTTATTTGGTTAAAACATACAATCAAACAAACTTTTGGGTTTGTATTAACCTCTGTTGTGTGTAAATCAGTTTTTGTTTTTGATACTCATTTCTGTATTAAATCAGTTGATCTGGGAAAACAGATCCATAGATCAAGTGAGGTTTAGATAGAAATAAATACCAGCCAGGCATCCAGAAAACTATCACAACCTCTGTCACAAACTTTCTAAAGAGCTACTTTTTTATCACCACAGGAATAACATTTGAAAATCTGTCTTGGAAATCATCTATTGTACCTAAACATTCACAGAAATAAACTTGAAAAATATTTAAACCATTTAAATCCAGATGGTATGTATTAAGAGCCCATCAAATTTTATAGATCTTACAAGGAAGATACATTGCTTAGGCACCAAAAAGCTCCCTTATTTAAGTCTCCCTGATGATCTCTGTGCTACAAATTTTACTTCCTGCCATCAGACCAATCTTGGAAAGAGTGCCAAAATATTTCCTCGCTATTCAGCAAACCCATATGGGTGCTTTTATCACAAATGTATATTTAGATGGTAATAACAATTAGTATTAGTTTTGTAGCCCACAAGCCTATTGACTACTTCCCAGAAATTGTGTAAGGACCTAATATCTTGATACACTGATGCCTACATTCAAGAGAGGCTTTGATATTATCAAAAAAAGGACAGTTTCTGGCCCATCAATTTCTCTTCCTAGAAAAAGAATGTATTAAGAAATTTAATTTAAAAGAAAAAAATAAGCCTCAATTTGAATTTGATTATTTTTCTAAATATTTTAGCAACCAGGGAGGAGTTTTTGGACTACTTTCATCTGCCCCCAAGCCTCTTTTATTAATGTTGTATAATTGGCTTGAAAAGTGCAAATAATCTACACATGATGCAGAGAATATTATGAAAACTAGATAGCGTAATTAAGGCCATAAACCTTTTTGCATGAGAAGTTTTAAAAGAATTGTGCAGAGTGTGGTCCCAAATAGATCCAGTTTGGACATAATAGGGTCTTCTTGAAGGAGAATACACTAGGCAAAGAATGCTTTATGCATATACCTGCAGATCTCTCTCTTGGATTTTTTCTACTATAAATTTTTTTTAAAAGATTCAATAATTAGATTAATACCAACATTTCTCATCTGTGAGTTCTTTGGCTATGCAGTAGGTTATTGTATTAGTTATTCTTCCCTTCTTACAAGTTACCACAAACTTGGGAATATAAAACTATACACACGGATTAGCTTAAAACATGGCAGACTGCTTGCTTCATCAAAGCAAGTAAAAGAAAGAGTTTGCTGGCAAAAGGAAACTTACAATCTCTTGTAATCTATTCATGAAGTGCCATAGCCTCAGGGATGATGATTAGAAGCAAATTATTTAAAAAAAGAAGATTACTCAGAGTTGTGAATACCAGAAGGCGTGTTTATTTGGGACTCATTTTCAAAGCTACTGACTTTAGACATTTTCATGTCTTTATTTAGTGGAGATACTCTTGGCTTCTGGATTAGAAGTAGTCTATAAATTTATGGCCATTATCTTTTTATAGTATTTGACTGTGTTGCACTCCTCAAATGTGTAATTTCTAAGGCTTAATTTATGTATCATAGCTGATTTCCCAACACATGCTAACCAACAAATCAATAAGAAAATATGACACTTTCAGATATTAGAACAACAATTATTGGAAACTCTATGTACAATGATGACACAGAAAACAGTGGTAAGATTTGTATTGATTATGATGACAGGCAATAATCCTCTACCATTATCAGCTTAAGGTAGACCAAAAATGTGAAGAGGAGGCTTGAGAACTAAAGTGAACATGATTGCTTCTTACTAAGATAAAAGATACTGGACCAAATTTAATTGTCTGTCCTGGATTAAACCATTTGGGACTGAAACACATTGCGATGCAAGTTTTGGGTGAAGGTTCTTACATATCTAAGAATTAAAACTGATATGGACAGGAGGCAATAAAATACTGGGTAGAAGAGGGCGGTTTCTTGGCAAAGGCCCTACCCTGAAGTCTAGAAACATGCAGACCTAAATGGGAACAGGCATTCCTGTTTTTGTGCCCAAATGTTGCCTTTTCCAAGATTACTTTGGCTTGCCACACCCCTGTCCTGTGCCCATATAAACCCCCAAGATTCACAAAAAAAGGAACAGAAGAGCAGCAGAGCAGAAGAGTAGTGGAGTGTCATAGCAGAGAAGGAGAGAAGAGAAGGAGCATACGAACATTGAGAGGCATTCAGCTGGGGACAATCAGAGAGGAGACAGGCCATGGGATGGTCGAACTCCAGGCACAATCATCTTCCTACTCCATTCCCCTTTCCAGCTCCCCATCCATCCCACTGAGAGCCATCTCCATCACTCAATAAAATCCCTGCATTCACCATTCTTCAAGTCCATGTCACCTAATTCTTCCTGGACACCAGGCAAGAACCCAGGTAGCAAAACTGTAGGGTGTAAAAAGCTGTCACCCTGACTCTCCACTGAGCTGATTTAACACTTAGCTGTCCTAGATGCTACCATGGGGCTAGAGCCCCAAAACCCTTACCCCAGTTCCTACACCTGTCCATCTGCATGCTCCCCCCTCCTGTAAGGGGTTTGTGTGTGTGGTGGTTGAGCAAAAACAAACCACACCCCCTGTTGCAAGTTTCACAAGAGTGTCAGGGAACTCTCCTCTTCAAAATCAAAATATCTTTCCTTGCCTGTGTTGATAATTCTGTGGCCATGAATACTTTCCTGCTTCTATGCTAAATAATACTGAAAACAAGCAAAAACAACATAGGCATTTAATCTAGCAATTTTTATCCGGGAAGTTAAGGCTGGGAATCAACTAAAACACCTTACTTTTCAATACTAATAGATTGTCCATCAAAGCTCACTTCAACATCCTCAGTTTACTTTGTCCTCTAATCCAGAAGTATCATGATATAAATTGTGCTAAATCCTGGCCAGTTTTCTACTTTCACAAACTACTTTAACAATTCTTAGCTCAGACCCTAAAACTCCGTTAACAGGCTGGCTTCATAGTGCATGTGACCTGTATAGCCATGTGTGGCTTAATGTTCTGCTGTCACCATTTGGAAATTCTTAATAATATTTTAACAGTTAGTAAATAAATTTTCTCTGAGCCCTGTAAATTATTGTCAGTTCTGCCTATTCAAATCTTCCTCTGATTTTTTTTTTTTTTACTTTTGAGACATTACTAAGATGTTATTGAGATGGAATACCAATATTCCATCTTGTTTTCTGCAGAAAATCTGAAACAATTAGCTTTGCTTGATTAATAGTATTTTTTTTTCCTGGCACTCTTTTGGGGGAGTTTACACTTGATATATCTGTTAGGACATGCTGCCTTATTTTGTTCTCTTACTAAGCTTTGTTTAACATAACAAGAGAAAAGAGTTAAATTCTTCCAATAAGAAAGAATTCATGTTCACTATAATTATGTGAGCTTCAGAATGGAAAAAACCAATAGGGAGTAACACTGGGAATTGAACTAGATGAAAAATAGAATCTTGCTTTTGTACAGAGAAGTGGTGTAAAATGTTGTTAGAAGAATTGAGTATTGTGTCTGATGATATTAGTGCAGAATGTATTTTCTTGGATGACACTGGTATACTGGCCTTACCCTCTTCATTTTCCCCTTTGATAAATTATTGAAACCATCATACTTTTCCATCTGGTCTTCCATGTGGTTGTACAGCTGGTGTTCTGGAGACAGTGCTCTGACTAAATAGCTAAATGAGGTTAAATCCATCTGACATTCTGCTAATTAATGTGTCTTCCCTGGAGTGGAGGTGCTTCTCTGAGGAATGGGCACATTTTTCCTCATTGCACAAAGGCATTTTATAGATTAGCAATGGCATTGCTCACAAGAGCAGATGTCTAAGTAGCATCTATTTGTGGGACCAAATATGTGAGCTGAGGAGCAATAGGTACTACATACCAGTACCTCCTTCTTTTCTCCTCTGTGCTTAATAAAAAGAAGAATCTCATTAAAACTGTGTAAGTGGAGTATCCAATTGGTATAGATTAGGGAAAATAAGAAAATTATGCATTTCCTTGCCTGTCTTCCTCTAGCTAGCTCAGGTTTTAGTCAGAAAAGAAGCTAATGGTTTCCATATCCTGGGCAGTGATTTGCTTCTGCCATTCCTTCTTGAACATGTCAAAAATGCTCATGTCTTTTTCTGCTTGCAAGAAAAAACCAACAATGAATTAAACTCTCAGTCCTGGATTCTAAATTTGTTATTGTCCTATTTTTTCCTGTCTCATTACAAAGTAATTGAAATATTATTCTATGTCTACTATCACCATTTCCTTAGCTGTGCCTTTTCAGCACAATGCAGTGGAGCCTCAATTTTTATCAATGTAACTGTCTGGTGGGGCTGCTAGGAAATACACACCTCATTTCCAGGCATGGTGATGTCATGAAGGGATGGGAAGGAAAGAAGCACTCAGAGTGGGTTATGTTCAGTCCTCTGGGACTGCACAGAAAAGCTTATGGTGGAGCAGGCAGTTGGTAAGTTAACTGTAATATATTCAGATTACACATATAGGAGAAAGGAATGCTATTTAAAATGAGCTCAATAATTTGCCTCCCGTTCACTTCAAATGAATGCAGAAATTAATTATTTTCCAGAGATGTTTGTGTGAATATTTTATTTAATCCACTTAAGCTACAGACCAGGTTTGCCCTAGGTAAATATTTTACAAATCTCGGGAGCTCCAGGACAGGCCCTGGCACAGTCTCATCTGCTCCTCTTTCTTTGAAAATCATAAGAACACTGCTGATAAAAATTATATCTGTTACTCATTTTAATAAACTGGCAATCATTCAATTTTACCCATATTTTGCTCATCATTTTGAGCTTTACAATTAATGAATTAGTGCAATGTTAACCGAGAACCAACCATAGCTGAGAACTAGGGAACAAACCATTGTGAAAATACAGAATGATGGATAAGATTGAGAGGGAAGTGCTCATAACTTTACATGCACTCTGCAATATCCAGTTGGGAAACAAACAGTACTGCCCAACCCAAGGCATGAGAATAGCAAGTGTTCATTATTTTTTCTTTCTATCACTCAGGAAGAAGAAATGATGTTAGAATAGGCTTAGGGGGAAAAAATACAATCTAACCTGAATTATTTTCCCTACTGCCCACCACACCCTCTCATGGCCAAATTCTTTGTCTAAAAATAGCTGTATGTGGGACATCTCATTGGGTTTTTAGATATAGAAACCTTCCTCCATATGGCATCTCCCATGATGGTGATAAATATGGACCACAGTAAAGGTAAAAAACAATTATATATTGTTATCAATATCAATATACAATATACAATGCTCAAGATGTAGGAAAGTGAATGGGCTATGTGGCACTGACTAGAGGTAGAAGATAGCTCAGCCCCTGCTTAGGATGGAAACTCCTATCTTCAGAAGAAGACTTACACTAAGTTGGTATTGCTGTAATGAACCTATTGGGGAATTATTCCAGAGAATGTTACTGTCCTTGTTTATCTCCTGTGTGTATATATATATATATATATATATATATATATTTTTTTTTTCTAGTCTGTTATTCTCTGAAACAGCTTTACATGTATAAGACTTCAGCTAAAGAAACAGAATCTAGTTGAGAAAGCAAAGAATTCAAATTTGGAAAAAAATTGCTCAACCATACTTGCTAATCATTTGTTAAAGTGATTAAAACTCCCCATTAATAATGAACTTTAAAAATTTATCTAAATTGCTAGTAAAAGATACAGAGTTCAGTGGAGAAATGTTACAGCAGATTTTACAGAAAAGTTGTCTAAAGTTAGTAGCCATCATGAAAAGATACGAAAAGATAAGTAGGATTTGAGGAGCTATGAAAAGATAAGTAGGATTTAGATACGTTGAGAACAGAAGCCGGGCAATTGGGATAGCTCAGGCAGTAAAATCTTCAAAATAGTATTTGTTGTGAAAATGTCACTCTGTAAATTGATAGAACAATTAGTTTCTTTCTTTGCAATGAAACATTTGTGGCACTCATCTCTTCAATATCTGTCAGGTGGAATCAGAAAAGTTAAGATTATAGGCAAGCTATGTCACTGGCAGCTTACATTATGTTCCCGTAGATAGAAAACAAAACAAAACAGAAAGCTAGATTGATTTCTCTATATTTGGATCTCTTACGCTTTTAAGTAATCAGCAGATTGCTCAATTAGCTATGATCTTTTTTATTTTCTCTTCAAAAGTTTTAGAATTGCATTCATTTGATGGAAGTAAAAAAGATTCTGTAGTACTGAATCTTGACTTACTGTTTTTAAAAGCTACAACTTGGAGAGCAGAAAGAGAATGTATTAAACATGTTGGAAATGTTAAAATGTTAAACAATATGTACTTTCTGTGTGCATATCAATGTTATATACTAACAATCATCCATTACGACAGAGTACAATGCTATACTACAAAATAGCCTGTCACCTAAACATTTCTTAAGCAATTCTTACCAAGAAACACGATCACTGTGGTTAATGGCTTAGACTCTAGAGCAGTGCCACCAACTAGCTAGGAAGTTTGGCCAAGTTACTTAATAATTCTTTGTCTTACTTTTTGTGATCTCTAAAACCATGATAATAATTGCACTTAATTTGTTGGATTCTTTCGAGAAGTAAATAGCCTAATATGTAAAAAACATTTAGAGTAATAACTGGTACCTAAGACTTCAATAAATATTCCCTTTTATATTGGCAGTTGCCTGATATATGGGAAAAAAAAAACTATTTTATGCATTTTCAGTGACATAAGAATGAGAGTCCCTGCACCCAAGTAGTTGAGACATCACATTGAAGAAATGCCTATTGACTTCAGAAATTTTGTTAAAAGTTTAATTATAGGAAAAAGATAATGGAATTTAGAGTATCATTGTAACTGTCAATGTTATCATGATCATCATTACCAACAATATCAATACTATCCTCATTAGTTATTATAATTACTATTATCACGGTAATAATGAAATTGACTAAATCTTTGCATTGTACCAGGCATTCTTCTAAGAATTTAACACATATTAACTCATTTATGTTTTCCACAAGTCAATATTAATATTCTCATTTTGTAGTTGAGAAAATGAGTATATCAACTAAGGACATTCAGTTAGTAAATGAAGATGCCAGCTTTGAACTCAGAAATTTTGTCACCAGATCTCATGCTCTTAGATTAAGTGGTGTATGTCTTTATTGCAGTAAGAACAGCTTAAACATTAAAAAGAGAATATCACACTGCTAAAATAATGTCGCACATATGGGAAAATTATAATACATTTAATAGAAAAGGTGATTTTAGAAATGAATAAAAATTCAAAATCCAAGATAAAATGGAGGAGAATCTAAACACAGAACTACTAAGGGAGCTGTTAAAATCATAGAATAATATAAAAAGTTAAATATCTTTCAAAAAATACAAGTCTTTGTCTGAGTGGTAGAATCACAGAAAATGTTTAAATCCTTTATGCTTTCTCTCATTTTCTGAGTATATTTAATGAGAAAATGATCAAGACATTTCACTTTTAAAAATATATGCAGATTCTGAAATACGAGCTGCTATCTGGAAACTATGAGCTTTTCAAGGATAGTGATTATATACTAATTTGTACGGTTTTACATTTTATTATACTCAGTATGGAGAGTTATTAAAGAATAAGGGGGTCAATCAATATTTTAGAAGTTTAATTTCAAAATGGTGCACTTTCTGGAGAAGCAGAGAATACCCTCTTCTGATGTTCACCAGTATTATTTATTGAAAGCCTCAGCCACTAAAATAGCAAAGGGAAATTGGAAGGAATAAGGGATTCATTCAGGAGAGATTTCTAAGAAACAGTGGACAAAGCTTAGCCATTGGTTCTAGCAGTGGGGAAAAGAAATCAAACCTGTTATTGCGTATTGTTATGGCATCCACTGAAATTTCTCACAAAGAGTTTAAGCTGGGCTCTTGGTGAAGTACCTCTCATAAATCATCGTGGCCAGTCTCTTTCCTTGGAATATTAAAGTCCTGGTTTGACAGTACACATAGAGAAGTACATTACCAACTGACATTACTGTTGTGTAACATTAATGAGAATTTGTTAATCTGAAATTACAAATAGAATTTTAGAGAGGATACATTTAATCTCTCTAAATATCACAGTCTCTTATGGCTGAGAAATCCATGTAGGAAAATAGAAGGTAATTAAAACTTGCTGGTTGAACACAGAATCAAAGCAAGGGGGGTTAATTATATGATTTGAATAATTAATAGCATGAGTCTAAAATGTAGTGACAAATCTCATTTAAAATTTTCCTTACACTCAGACAAGTGGATTCTTGTGTCAGTAGAGCACTCTTTAGGGAAAAAGTGATACGTTTAGAAGTGGTAATTCTAATTAGTCCCTGTAACTATTCTTGTTTTCTGTCTCCATGTTTACATTATGGACACCACTCATAACTTTTCTGCTGATTAATACAACTTTGTATTTCCTAATATATTCACATTTTACAGTTAAGAGTATCTGGCCTGTGGGTTCCTTGGATATTTAACATAATGTACCATTTCTCAGCTGTGATCCACTATGAGTTGATTTAGTTTCCTTCTCAGTGGAAGTAATGGAAGCAGCCCTATTGCCTTATTGTGAGGATTAAATGAGTTCATATATGTAAAATGCTTAACAGAGTGTCTGCTAAATGGTGATGACTGTTAAGTATTTATTTTTCTATTACTATTATTATGCATTTATTGTATTTTTCCTAAATTTTCAGGGATGTATCACTATAGAACATTACTATCAACATAGATCCAAGATCACATTCCTCTTTGATTGGAAAATGACTCCACCATTCAAATAAAGCTTAAATTATGGTCAGATTTGATGTTTGACTCTTGGTTGTGCTACATAGTAAATGTGAGGAACTGAACAAAGTACTTAACCTCTCTGAATCTAATTTCATAGACTTTGAAATGTGCTGACTGCTCATTCATATTGTTTTGTAGACTGAATGCACATTGGTGGTTACTTGCCCATTTCTGAATATAGTAATTTATATTTATTAACATAATGCTATTTATTAAATGTAATATTTTAAAAATAATTAAAAATATTTACAAGTATGAACCACTGGCTATCAATTTTGTATATTTTTCAAATTTCTAGTGTATATCTTAAAGATAAGTGGAGAAAAATTTCCATAGTAAATAGCTTAAATCATTGCTCTCTCTTCCAAAGATAATACAATATACTAGGCATGTTACCAATTTTTCCTTTAATCAAAATCACAAATGTAGATATTTTGTTGTTGTTTTACCTTCTCACCAACAGAAAAAGGCATGGATGTCATAGCTGAGTTAAACAAAGCAGATTATCCCTTGGGAATCCTTGGATTGGATCCCTGAGAGCCCTAGAAGGTTAATAGGTCCTGTGTCTCAAAGTTATTTTTATTTTATATGTGTGTGTGTGTGTGTGTGTGTGTGTGTGTGTGTGTGTGTGTATAAAATATACATTTACAATTTCTTTTATTATAGTTTAAGTTCTAGGTACATGTATAGATCATGCAGGATTGTTACATAGGTATACACATGCCATAGTGGTTTGCTGCATCCATCCCTCCATCATCTACATTAGGTATTTCTCCTAATGTTATCCCTTTTAGACTCAGGAGTTGTTGACATCATTGCAGATCTTTTGAAACCAAAAGAAGCAGCAGAAAAGAAAATGTCATTCTGCAGGCAGAGGAACAAGAAGAACTGAGTAAAAAATAAGCTCTGATGAATTTCATTTATACTTTTTTCCCGCAGGTTTGTAATATACTATTACATCCTGGAAATAAGTCACCCTTATCAGAGATCACCTTGAGTGAGCTTTTGTTTGTTCTGTTTGTTTGTTTCCAAACAAATTATTTTTGACTAAGGTAGAGTTTATTCTGCATCATTATGTTACAACAGTTGCACATATTTGAAGAGTCAAAGGGTGATGTAGGCAAAGGAAATGGCTTGAGATAAAGCACTGAGGCATGAAATGTTTGTTCTGTTCAGTGTTATTAGGGCATAAAGTGCAAAGCTGGAAGCCCCAGGAGTGAAAGAAAGAAAGGTAAGGCCTAGCTCACGGACTGGCCTATTTCCCATGCTATGTTTGAGTTTTTTTCCCTCTGTGCTTTTAGGCAGGAAGAGTGATATGGATGAATTTGCAGTTTAGACAGATCACTCTGTTAGCATTATAGAGAACAGTATGTAAGATTGGCAAATGTAGATAAGGGGCAGATTAAGTCAAAGTAGATGATCCTTAAGCTATTGTCTTTAAGCCAGTGCTTAAACATAATACTTTAAGCAGATCTTTTGGAGAAGTGGTCCTTAGGACACTAGATACCGCAAAAGGGAGGTGGGTGGGGTTTCTGTGACGGAGGAAACTAATGTAGAAGGAAGGAAACAGAACTCAACTATTAATATCACCATGTTGCCTTAGACTGAATCTGGACAGTAATAAAAGTCTATTCATAAAACATACAGATTTTTAACTAACTAAAAGTATGCCCGATGTGTCTGCTTTTGATTGGTTTATGTAAATTTTCTGGTTACTTCAGCCAGTCACTGGATACGATGACATAGCCTTTGTTGGAAAACATGTTTGCTCTGTAAAGCCAAAGATGATCTGAACTCTAGGAAAAAAGGAAACACAAGGAGAAAAAACAGGAAGGAAGAGAGTGAGAAACTGGCAGACTTTATTTGCAATTATGTTGCAAACTATTTAAGGCAGCATTGTCAAGTAGAAATATTTAATAGTTAAATAATAAGTATTAGGAAATATTTAAAAATACATACATAATTTTATGTTTCCTAGTGACCACATTAAAAAAGGCAAAGAGAAACAGGTGAGATTGTGACAAGCAACATTTTATTTAACACAATGTATCCAAAATACCATCAGTATAAAGTGTAATCAATACAGCAATTTTAATGAAATATTTCTCTTAGAACACATCCTAATCCAGATACTAAATTATAACTGGAAATACTAATCAAATACCATGAAATTTATAATTAAAAGTGTAGATTCACATACCCAAGTCATTCCAAAAATGTTTAATTTTCTCCAATAATTCAATCTGTATTTTAAAATTAAATTAATTAAAATTATGTCATTTTATATATTTTTTATTGTACTTTAGGTTCTAGGGTACATGTACAGATCATGTACGATTGTTGCATAGGTACATACATGGCAATGTGGTTTTCTGCCTCCATCACCTCGTCACCTATATCTGACATTTCTTCCCATGTTATCCCTCCCCAACCTTCCTACCCTGGCTGTCCCGTCCCTAATCCCCCCCCCAACAGACCCAAGTGTTCCATGCTCCCCTCCGTGTCCATGTGTTCTTGTTCAACACTTGCCTATGAGTGAGAACATGTGGGAATTTGTTTTCTGTTCTTGTGTCATTTGGCTGAGAATGATGGTTTCCAGACTCGTCCATGTCCCTACAAAGGACGTGAACTCATCACTTTTTATGGCTGCATAGTATTCCATGGTGTATATGTGCCACATTTTCCTCGTCCAGTCTATCATCAATGGGCATTTGGGTTGGTTCCAGGTCTTTGCTATTGTAAACAGTGCTGCAATGAACATGTGTGTGCATTTGTCTTTATAATAGAACAATTTATAATCCTTTGGATATATACCCAGTAATGGGATTACTGGGTCAACTGGAATTTCTATTTCTAGGTCCTTGAGGAATCGCCACATTGTCTTCCACAATGGTTGAACTAATTTACACTTCCACCAACAGTATAAAATCATTCCTATTTCTCCACATCCTCTCCAGCATCTGTTGTCTCCAGATTTTTTAATAATCTCCATTCTAACTGGTGTGAGATGGTATCTCAATGTGGTTTTGATATGCATTTATCTAATGACCAGTGATGATGAGCATGTTTTCACGTTTGTTGGCTTCATGTATGTCTTCTTTTGAAAAGTGTCTGTTCATGTCCTTCACCCACTTTTGAATGGGTTTGTTTTTTCTTGTAAATCTGTTTTAGTTGTTTGTAGATTCTGGATATTAGCCCTTTGTCAGACGGGTAGATTGCAAAAATGTTTTCCCATTCTGTTGGCTGCCAGTTCACTCTAGTGATTGTTTCTTTTGCTGTACAGAAGCTCTGGAGTTCAATTAGATCCCATTTGTCTATTTTGGCTTTTGTTACCATTACTCTTGGTGTTTTAGTCATGAAGTCTTTGTCTATGCTATGTCCTGAATGGTTCTGCCTAGGTTTTCTTCTAGGGTTTTTATGGTGTTAGGTCTTATGTTTAAGTCTTTAATCCATCTGGAGTTAATTTTAGTGTGAGGTGTCAGGAAGGGGTCCAGTTTCTGCTTTCTGCACATGGCTACCCAGTTTCCCAACACCATTTATTAAACAGAAAATTCTTTCCCCATTGCTTGTTTTTGTCAGGTTTGTCAAAGATCAGATGTTTGTGGATGTGTGGCATTGTCTCTGAGGCCTCTGTTCTGTTCCGTTGGTCTATATCTCTGTTTTAGTACTAGTACCATGCTCTTTTGATTACTGTAGCCTTGTAGTATAGTTTGAAGTCAGGTAGGTGATGCCTCCAGCTTTGTTCTGTTTGCTTAGAATTTACTTGGCTATGTGGGCTCTCTTTTGGTTCCAAATGAAGTTTAAGGTGGTTTTTTTCAGTTCTGTGAAGAGGGTCCTAGGTAGCTTGATGGGGATAGCATTGAATCTATAAATTACTTTGGGCGCTATGGCCATTTTCACAATATTGATTCTTCCTAACCATGAGCATGGAATGTTTTTCCATCTGTTTGTGTCCTCTCTTATTTCCTTGAGCAGGGGTTCATAGTTATCCTTGAAGAGGTTCTTCACATCCTTTGTTAGTTTGATCCTAGGTATTTTATTAGACTGTTATTGGTGTGTAGTAATGCTTGTGATTTCTGCACATTGATTTTGTATCCCAAGACTTTGCTGAAGTTACTTATCAGTTTCAGGGGATTGTGGGCTGAGACAATGGGGTCTTCTAAATAAACAATCATGTCATCTGCAAATAGAGACAATTTGACTTCCTTCTTTCCTAATCGAATATCCTTTATTTCTTTTCTTGCCTGATTCCTCTGGCTAGAACTTCCAATATTATATTGAATAGGAGTGGTGGAGAGACATTCTTATCTAGTGCCAGATTTCAAAGGGAATGCTTCCTATTTTTGGCCCAGTCAGTATGATATTGGCAGTGGGTTTGTAGTAAGTAGCTTTTATTATTTTGAAATACATTCCATCAATACCTAGTTTATTGAGAGTTTTTAGCATAAAGCACTGTTGAATTTTGTTGAAGGCCTTCTCTTCATCTATTGAGATAATCATGTGATTGTTGCCTTTGGTTCTGTTTATGTGGTGAATTATGTTTACAGACTTGCCAATGTTGAACCAGCCTTGCATCCCCAGGATGAAGCCTACCTGATCGTGATGGATAAGCTTTGAGGTGCTGCTGCAATTGGTTTGCCAGTATTTTATTGAAGATTTTCGCACCTATGTTCTTCATGAATATTGGCCTAAAGTTTTCTTTTCTTGTTGAGTGTCTCCCAGGTTTTGGTATCAGGATGATGTTTGTCTCATAAAATGATTTGGGAAGGATTCCCTCTTTTGGATTGTTTGGAATAGTTTCAGAAGGAGTGGTATCAGCTCCTCTTTGTAAGTCTGGTAGAATTCAGCTGTGAAGCCATCTGGACCTGGGCTTTTTTTGGTTAGTAGCCTATTAATTACTGCCTCAACTTCAGCCCTTGTTATTGGTCTATTCAGGGCTTCAACTTCTTCCTGGTTTAGGCTTGGGAGGATGCAAGTGTCCAGGAATTTATCCATTTCTTCCAGGTTTACTGGTTTATATGCATAGAGTTGTGTGTAATAATCTCTGATGGTAGTTTGTATTTCTGTGGAATTGGTGGTGATATCCCCTTTATAGTTAGTTACTGCATCTATATGAGTCTTCTCTCTCTGTCTCTCTCTCTTTTTTTTTATTAATCTGGCTATTGGTCTATTTGGTTGATCTTTTCAAAAAACCAGTTCCTGGATTGATTGATTTTTGAAGGGTTTTTTGTGTCTCTATCTCCTTCAGTTCCGCTCTGATCTTAGTTATTTCTTGTCTTCTGCTAGCTTTTGAGTTTTTTTTTCTTTTTTTTTTCTTGCTCCTCTAGCTCTTTCAATTTTGATGATAGGGTGTTGATTTTAAATCTTTCCTTGTTTCTCATGTGGGCATTTAATGTTATAAATTTCCCTCTAGACACTGCTTTAAATGTGTCCCAGAGATTCTCATATGTTGTGTATTCATTCTTGTTGGTTTCGAAGAACATCTTTATCTGCCTTCACGTTATTGTTTATTCAGTCAGCATTCAAGAGCCAGTTGTTCAGTTTCCATGAAGTTGTTCAGTTCTGAGTTAGTTTCTTAATCCTCAATTCTAATTTGATTGCACTGTGGTCTGAGAGACTGTTTGTTATGATTTCCATTCTTTTGCATTTGCTGAGTGACTTACTTCCAATTATGTGGTCAGTATTCGTGTAGGTGTGATGTAGTGCTGAGAAGAATGTATATTCTGTGGATTTGGGGTGGAAGGTTCTGTAAATATCTATTAGGTTTGCTTGGTCCAGATCTGAGTTCAAGTCCTGGATATTCTTGTTAATTTTCTGTCTCTTTGATCTGTCTAATATTGACAGTGGAGTGTTAAAGTCTCCCACTATTATTGCTTGGGAGTCTAAGTCTCTTTGTAGGTCATTAAGAACTTGCTTTATGCATCTGGGTGCTCCTGTATTGGGTACGTATATGTCTAGGATTGTCGGCTCTTCTCGTTGCATTTATCCTTTTACCATTATGTAATGTCTTTCTTTGTCTCTTTTGATCTTTGTTGGTTTAAAGTCTATTTTATCAGAGACTAGGATTGTAACTTCTGCTTTATTTTGCTCTTGATTTGCTTGGTAAATCTTCCTCCATCCCTTCATTTTGAGCCTATGTGTGTCCTTGTACATGAGATGGGTTTCCTGAATACAGCACACCAGTGGGTGTTGACTTTTTATCCAATTTGCTGGTCTGTGTCTTTTGATTGGGGCATTTAGCCCATTTACATTTAAGGTTAATATTGTTGTGTGTGAATTTGATCCTGCCATTTTGATGCTAGCTGGTTGTTTTGCCCATTCGTTGAGGCAGTTTCTTCATTGTGTCAATGGTCTTTACCATTTGGTATGTTTTTGGAATGGCTGGTAATGGTCATTCCTTTCTATGTTTAGTGCTTTTTCCAGGAGCTCTTGTAAGGCAGGCCTGGTGGTGACGAAATCTCTCAGCAATTGCTTGTTCAGAAAGCGTTTTATTTCTCCTTTGCTTATGAAGCTTAGTTTGGCTGGATATGAAATTCTAGGTTGAAAATTCTTTTCTTTAAGGATGTTGAATATTGGCCCCCATCTCTTCTGGCTTATAGGGTTTCTGCTGAGAGATCCACTGTGAGTCTGGTGGGCTTCCCTTTGTAGGTAACCCGACCTTTCTCTCTGGCTGCCCTTAGCATTTTTTCCTTCATTTCAACCCTGGTGAATCTGATGATTATGTGTCCTGGGGTTGCTCTTCTTGAGGAATATCTTTGTGGGGTTCTCTGTATTTCCTGGATGGGAATGTTGGTCTGCCTTGCTAGGTTGTGGAAGTTCTCCCAGATAATATCCTGAAGAGTGTTTTCCAGCTTGGATTCATTCTGTCCATCATATTTAGGTACACCTTTCAAATGTAAATTAGGTCTTTTCACATAATCCCATATTTCCTGGAGGCTTTGTTCATTTCTTTTCACACCTGTTTCTCCAATCTTGCCTATTCATTTTATTTCATTGAGTTGATCTTCAATCTCTGATATCCTTTCTTCTCCTTGGTCGATTCGGCTATTGAAACTTGTGTATGCTTTGCGAAGTTCTCGTGTTGTGTTTTTCAGCTCCATCAATTCATTTATATTTTTCTCTAAGCTGTTTATTCTCATTAGCATTTCGTGTAACGTTTTTTCAAGGTTCTTAGTTTCTTTGCATTGGATTAGAACATATTCTTTTAGCTGAGAGAAGTTTGTTATTACCTACCTTCTGAAGCCTGCTTCTGTCAATTCATCACACTCATTCTCCATCCAGCTTTGTTCCCTCGCTGGTGAGGAGTTGTGGTCCCTTGGAGGAGGAGAGACATTCTGGGTTTTGGTGTTTTCATCCTTTTTCTGCTGGTTTCTTCCCGTCTTCGTTTATTTATCTACCTCTGGTCTTTGTAGTTGGTGACTTTTGGATGGTGTCTCTGAGTGGACATCCTTTTTGTTGATGTTAAAGTTATTTCTTTCTGTTTTATAATTTTCCTTCTAACAGCCAGGCCCCTTTGCTGTAGGACTGCTGGAGGTCCACTCCAGACCCTGCTTGCCTGGGGATCATTTGCAGCAGCTACAGAACAGTAAGGGTTGCTGCCTGTTTATTCTGTTATCTTCATTCCAGAAGGGTACCCACTAGTTGTCAGCCTGAGCTGTCCTTTATGAGGTGTTTCTTTGGATATATGGGGAGTCAGGGAGCTGCTTGAGGAGACAGTTTGTCCTTTATAGGAGCTCAAGTACTTAGCTGGGAGCTCTGTTGTTCCATTCAGAGCTGCTGGGCAGGTACATTTGAGTCTGCTGCAGCAGAACTCATAACTTCCTTTTTTCCCATGTGCTCAGTCCTGGGAAGATGGGGCTTTATTTATAAGTCCCTGACACATGAGAGCTGCCCAGCCAGCAAGGAGGTAGTCTAGTCTTAGTCTGCCAGCAGAGGCATTGCTGAGCTGCCATGGGCTCTGCCCAGCTGCTGCATGAATTCTCTTGTGGTTTTGTTCACAGAGGTACAGTTAGAACTGCCTCGGTAATGGTGGTCTGCCTCAGTAATGACAGATTGCCTCGGTATTGGTGAACTGCCTCAGTAGAGGTGGATTGCCTCAGTAATAGCGGACTGCCTTGGCAATGGTGGACTGTCTCAGTAATGGTGGACTGCCTCAGTAATGGCCAATGCCCTTCCCCCGCACTGAGCTGGACTGTCCCAGATCCAGCTGCACTTGCTGTGAAACTCTAAATCCAGAGCATTTCAGATTGCTGGTCTTTGTTGGGGTCGGACCCGCTGAGCCAGATCACCTGGCTCCCTGTTTCAGCCCCCTTTTTTTTAGCTGAGTGTGTGGCTCTGTTTTCCAGGCATTCCAGGTACCAGTCGAAATGGCCAACCAGATTTGTGTGAGTATTTTTGCAGAGAACCCACAGCACTGGCTAAAACAGCCATGCTGGAAACTCATGGTGCTTTTCAGCCCAGGAATCTCCTGGTCTGTGGGCAGTAAAAACTCATTTGGAAATGCAGTGATCACTCACTCTCTGCATTATTCTCTCTGGGAACTGCACTCCAGAGCTGTTCCTATTTAGCCGTCTTGGGTCAGTTACCAAAATTAAGTATTATTAAAAAGAGTTCCTCAGTCACACCAGCCATATTTCAAGTACTCTGTTGGCCCTTGTGGCAGTGACTGTATTAGAAGCAAGATATCAAGGCTAGAATGTCTGTAGATATCTCCTGAGTGAGAATGATCAAGGAATAGGGAATTCTGACTAATTAAAATTATTTGATAACACAGGATATAAAGAAAAAATCTGTTTTTTTTTTTATTTTTTTGCTTACTGCCAGAAATACTTTACATTTTCTGAACTCTATTTTCTGCCTCAATTAAGCCAAAGTATCAGGAGATTTAAGGCCAAAATTCATTCAAATATTCTCATTTAAGATAGTAGCTGAAGATGCAAGATGCATAGGAGATTTGAAAGAATAAAACCTGAAATCAGAAAAGGTTGCACATACCTTATGTGCTTATTTACTCTGGTTTGCTTTAGTTCACCTTGGAACTTAACTTGTTTCCTTATCTTTTTTTTTCTCTAGGAAACAAATGATGGCTAAGCACTCTGCCACATGGAGATATATGGTATTTTTGGGGATTCTATTTTAAGAGATTTTCTCCATAAGTAAAATAATATTTTACTGTGAATCTATTTAGTTCTCCAAATTTTAATGCATTGCTAGCTAACACTTTTCTTCCTTTCTCCCTGCTGGGTGTTATTTGATACAGTATCATTGCAAAAATTAAACATGAGGCTTAAATTGGTAGATGAAAGTATACTGTTCCATCCATTTCTGTATACATTTGAAATTTTCCATAAATTACTTCCTTGGGTAATGTCACTAATAGAGCTGATATTTGAACCCATTCTGTCTTATTTGTGCTTTTATATTAACTTCTTTGTACTGCTAATTGCTGTCAAAGTAAAGGTACAAATGCAAGGGTTCTATAACCTCCTTCCCAGAATTATTGATTCTCAGGGTTGGTTGCCCTTTCATTTATGTAGATACTTGCAGAGCATATATATATATTTCTCTGTGCTCAATGACAGTTATTACCTCATTTAAAGGTAAAATAATACTGACAAAAATCAATATTTAGTAAGAATAGCTAACATTTAGACTTCCTATCTTACATGCCAAGCACTATTTAAATGTTTATCTGGAATAACTTATGTAATCTCTACAAAATCCTATGAGGGAGGTTTCATTATCTTCACTGTGCAGATGAGGAACAGAGAGACTAATACCTTGCCCAGTTTCACATAGCCAGCTAACAATTGATAGCTATAAGGTTCAACTGGGACTTGTAGGGCTTGCCCTCCATATAAAGCATTGTGGAACCCTGACTTGCTGCATAAGTCCTGTAATAGATAAAGTCATTCTCTAAATCAGCTGAAGATCTAACTCAGGAGAAACCTCCAACCTATTTGAAATGAACAACTCAAAGACAGATGCAGTTAAATAGAACTGTGTGGAAATAATAACAAAAAGGACTGATGATCCTAAGATTAAAAAGATTGTAAGGAAAAGCTTTGTATAAAGTTTAGTCTGCAGCTGATCAATGAAGAATGAGTGAGACTTGATTGTAGGATGGGGCAGAGATGAGATTTCAAGAAAAGGCAAAAGATTAATAAAAGTATAGAAATATACGCACTTTGTAGAATAATGTGGGAGAGCAGCTGCTTATAGCAGAGGTACCATTTGGGAAAATTGTTTTTTCAGAAAAATAATTAAAACCCAGGTTCCCACAGAACACGTCTTCCTACAGATACAGAGACAGAGTTCATCATAGTTTCAGTGGATTTTCTTTCTACCTAAAAAACGAGCTCAGCTCCCAGCAAGCAGTTAGCATTTGCTTCTGAGAATTTATAAAGTTCTTGTGCTTATGAATAATGGTTGCCTGATCTCACCAGGTGCTTTCCATCTTCTTTTATGCTCAAGACAATTCCACTCTTCCATTTAGTATAAGAATATTTTACTTTGATTATTTTACCTCTCGAGCAACAAATAATGACAAATTTTGTAACAGACTAATACAAGCAAATTCTAGCTCCTGGTAAGCCTAGAAAAACACGAAATCTGTTGCTTGCACACCAGTTAGTGGAAAGCCTGAACCACAGTTAGGCTTGCTGCGTATGAGGAAGCCCCCTTAGTCAATGCTTTGAAGAATATAAGCTCTGAACATCCTGCTGTTTTCAGAGGAGATCACTCATTCAGACCTAACTAATGGCACGCTGGTTTATAAAAGGTAGAAAATCAAAGGTCACAGAAAGTTCTGAGTATTCAGAGCAGGATGGTTTGGCATGAATTGTGATAAGGAATTATGTTTATAAATATGTCAAAAACAAGTTAGTAGATAATTAGTTCTGAGGATTAGTTAGTGACTGTTTATATAGGCACGCCATAGAAATTTTGAACATGATCAAAGTTGTGTTTAGCAACTTTGATACCAGTGTAAAAATATCATAATAATAGATGAGTGGGTGTGAAGATACAATAGGTAATAAGGATAATTTATTCTATCAATGGTCAGAATACAGCCCACCCTTGTTTGTGTATAGAGTTGGCTGTACACGTCTGATAGTTCAGCATGGTGGCACTCTTTCATGTAATTGTTCAAAGTCAACAGTTCAGGCTTGATGAGTTAAATTTCTGCAATAGTAATTTTGCCATACTTTTGTGTAGGATAACTGTTGGATTGATTACTTCAACTTTTACCTTTCTTTTGTCTATGGATATATATAGTCCAAGAAATGCTAGTTAAAAATAATGAAACAGCTATTTGTCAGTCAAGTTGTGAGCCAGAAGCTTACAATTTCAAATTATTACATAATATTTCAAAATCTACTGAAACATACATCTATTATTTAACCAGGAGACTGACTTGATGTTTTTTAAATTTGGGGAGGACATGTTTTGAATGACATGGTTTAATTTTCTTAGATCAGACTGGTTATCAAAACGATACATGTTTGTAAAGCTGTCTCAGATACAGGAAATGGCTTCAACATTTTGGGCCAATGATTTTCATACAACTTTATCGATGAGCACTACTATTGAAATTCATCATATATTTTCAATGCAAATACAAATAAAAATAATAACAAATATTTACTGAGTGATTTCAATATGCGACATATTAACCTCGACAAATGGAGAATTATATAAAGATATTTATGACAAGCCCATAGCAAGATATGTTACTACCTTACTATAATCTTACTGTGAGAAGAAAATTCACACTTATAGGACAATGAAAACACTAAATTCAGTTTATAATGAGAATTGAGCAAAACGCGAGTTCTAGGAAGTATTTTTGAAATGATAGATAGCTTTGATTATCAAGATAGACTATGTGAAAGATATGAGACTCAATAAAATTATCAAAAGTTGAAGAATTGCTGAGCACAGTAGTTCATGCCTATAGGCCCAGCACTTTGGGAGGCTGAGGTGGGGGTGGATCACTTGAGCCCAGGAGTTTGAGACCAGCCTGGCCAACATGGTAAAACCCTGTCTCTACTTAAAAAAATACAAAAATTAGCCAGACATGGTGGCACAAAATTGTAATCCAGCTACACAGGAGGCTGAGGCAAAAGCTCTATCTAAAAAAAAAAAAAAAAAAAAAAAGAGTTGAAGAACTGATAGGAAAAGAAAAGGAAGAGATGAACAAAAAGAAAAGGAGAAAAGATGGATAAGAAAGAATGTAAGAGGGACTAACTTGTTATAAGCTCTGACTGCACTATAACATCAAGTGTCCAAGGTAGATAATTTTAGTCTTTGGAAGATTAAATTGTCAGAAATTTTAGTAATGGTGATTTACTAAAGCAGAATTTGAACCAAGGTTACTAAACCCTTTTTAAGAATTACACTAAAGTACAAAGAAAAATAGGAATTCAAGTGAACATAAATAAAGTACATTTCAATCCCACATAACATTATTGCTCAAAATAATATAAATAAATAAGCCAACACATTATTGATGGTTGCAATAGGAACTCAATATGTTTGTACCCATTGTATATCAAATATATAAAGACATAGAGACAATAGATCAAGATATGAAACCAGTATGCCAAAAAGTAAGATCATTGTATATATCAACCATACAGATACGTACACAGGAAAAACATTAAAGGACACAACTAGAACAATTGTAATATAATATTTTAGTATAAGAAAGGCAATCTGCAGGGCAATAAATATGTACTAGTTGTGTTAGAGTTTTCCAGCAAAACGGAACCAATAGGATATATGGGGAGATATATACAAAAATTAATGATGGGGATTGATTCACATTATTATAGAGCTTGAGAAGTTCTACATTACGTCATCTACAAGCTGGAGAACCAGGGGGAGTTGGTGATGTAATTCACTCTGAGTCTGAAGGCCACAGAACCAGTGGAGCTAATGGTAAAACTTCTCAGTCTGAGGCTCAACACCTGAAAACCAGGTTGGGGGTGGGACGTTTACATCCAACTCAAGAGGAAAGTCCAAATTCACCCTTCCTCTGCTTTCTTTTTAATCTGAGCCCTCAAAGGTTTAGATGATGTTTTCCCACATTGGTGAGAGGAGATATTTTTTAATTATTCAATTGATTTTTATACTACTCTCTTCCAGAAAGACTCTCATAGATACACCCAGAAATAATGTTTTACCAGCTATCTGTGTATCTCCTAACGCAATCAAGTTGACACATAAAATGAACCATGATACTGAGACAGGATATTTCCTTTGACCCCTTCACAGGAATCATGAAAGGGTGACTAATTTACTCAGCCTGCAGCTCTGAACACCTCATGAGATAGGGAGCACTCAGGTGAGCAGGCGTAGGACCTGGGGCAAACAAAAGCTGGAACTGGTCAGTCACTCCTCTCCGGTGGGAGCAGGCTTTGTGCAGGCCCTGCGCCAGCATCCAAGCATGTTACAATGTTCCTTTAATTCTGCTGTCCTTGAAAGGTATCTATGACCCCCGGATCCCAAAAGGGCGTATGTTACAATAAGTGTTCTTTTACCATTTGCTATTCGCAGATGGCTAAGTGTTACACCAGCTCACTGGAGGGTCTAGGTGACAGTCTTTTACACCCTGCCCTCTTGGTACCCAAGTTCTTGTCTGGTGTCAAGGAAGAATCAGGTCACAGAAATGAATTGAAGGGGAGTGTATGTGGAGGATTTTATTGAGTGGTGGAAGTGGCTCTAAGCAGGAAAGGAAGCAGATGGAAAAGGGATGGAGTGGAAAGATAATCTTCCCCTGGAGTTGACCATCCTTGGCCAAACTTGGCTTTGAAGTCTCACTGTTAAGCCATCCCTTTGAAGTCAAGCTGCTTCTCTCTGACGTCCAGCTGCTTCTTTTCTACTCTCCTCTACTCCTTCACTCTGCATTTCTGCCAATGGAGCTTGGGGTTTTTATGGGTACAAGGTGGGGGGTGGGGTGGGCCAGGGTGGTTTTGGAAATGGCAACATTCGGGTGAAAAAACAGAGATGTGAAGTTCTCATTTTGGGTCATGGGTCCAGGTTTGAGGGCGGACCCTCCCCCAGGGACCCACCCTCTCCTACCCAGTATTTGCTGTCTCCTGTCCATAACAGTACTGGTTCAAGAATTTTATGAAGAAAAGTTATTTATGATTGAGACATTATAAAATTATAGACTAACTTATAGCAACAAACAGACAAAAGAAAAACAAATATTTGTAGTAAGATGGTTCAAGTCTATTGTTACCTGAAAGTACTGAACTTGATTTTACATCCTTGAAGAACATTTCAAGTGCTTCTATGCCATGAGTAAGGCCAGTTCTTTTGTCTAGCTCTGCTAAACCCACAAATCTTTATCCCTGAAGGTGACTTTTTGAATATTGAGGATGCTGAGAGCAAGAAAACAGGGTATGGAAGAAAAAATGAATAATATTTTATTTTTCAAATAGGTAACAAATTTTGAGAAGTAAAGGACAAAGATTAAAACTATTATTACCAGTCTTGTACATAGACCATACAATTAATAAATATTTGGGTAACAAAGTTAATTACAGATTATTTATACTCACAACTCAGCAAAGTCTCATCAACTTTATTCAAGAACACACACACACACACACACACACACACACACACACACACCTTGTTGTTAGTGTGCTTTTGAGGGACTATGTTACAAATTTTGTCCCCAGACACTAGAGATGAAACTCAAGTGAAAATGAGAGGTGAACAAGAAGAGCTAAATAAAAAACAGAGAATGTAAGCCTCTGGGAATTCGGAGAAATCTAGGGGGAAGGGCTTTGGGTTTCCCAGTAGATATAAAAGAGCAATTAAATGAAATTACATGTATGTCTTAAAACTAGTCTTTAAGCTGTCACACAGTTTATATTTGAATAGAGGAAAATAGCATGTGTGTGTGTATTCTTTTTTTTTCTTTTTTGTTAAAATCTATATCTTCTTTTTTTCTATCTATATACCTACCTTGGGTTATTCAAGAAAAAGTTAGTTCCAAATACTGTTTAAAAAGAATAATAACTTCTCTTCCCTTAGATTATTCAGGCAACTACAATTACAGTTAACATTTGTATTTTTTATTAGGAAACTAGCATTTGTTACAGAAATTTCCAAATACGCTGTCCCATTTAACTTATATTCTCAACTGTTAGACTTAAATATTTTCATTTTTCTGAACTTCTGAAATGAAGTTTAGAATGGCTAAATATCATGACTAATATAAATGGTAAATTTGGTAATCAGACCCATCAGAACTAAATTCTGACCTTTTTCCTCTCTTGCCCAAATTCCTATATAAGGGACCTAGGAAGTCATACCCTACAAACCATAACATCTTGTCAGGTGGGTTTTATTTAACCCTATGTAGTTTGGCTTACTTTCCAACCTGACTCTGGCATAATAACACATAACAGATAAATAAAGGAATCAAAATACTGTAAAATATGTTTCTCTGCCATATTTTGAAATGGACCTGCAAATAAGTCTTTTGTGGGGGAAAAATCTGCATCTGTAAAGAATCTCTATTAACAAAACTAGATGTTTCCCCTTCCAGACTTTCCCAATCCTACAAGAGATTAACTGAGAGTCTAGCAACATTTTTTAAAGATTTAAGTAGGAAACATTTGCCACCTATCGTCTCGAAGAGCAGGTACCTATGAGACTTCATCTGTATAATAAAAACCTTAGTCTCCACAACCCCTTAGCTTAATCCTATGCTTCTTTCTATTGGTTCTAGGTTTTTACATAATAACTCTTTCAACCAATTGCCAATCAGAAAATCTTTGAATCCACCTATCACCTGTGAGTCCTTCATCCTACTTCTAGTTGTCCCACCTTTCTAGACCTTATCAAGGTATAACTCACATGCATTGATTAATGTCTTATGTCCCCTGAAAACATATAAAAATCAAGAAATAACCCAAACATCTTGGGCATATGTTCTCAATACCCTTTGGGTTTGTGCCTCAGGCTATGGTCACTCATATTTGGTTCAGAATAAATCTCTTTAAATATTTTACAGAGTTTGGCTCATTTTGTGAACACCCAGGTCCTCTGATACTAAAAGTGATTTTTTTCTACACACATTACTGTCTCTACTTGCATATCTACTTGAACTCTCTTTGCTTTTTTTAACATAGAACAAGATCTGATAAACCTAGGAAACATGACACAGAAACCACCTTTCCCTCCACCGTAAGGCCTGTGTTCCTTTTGGGGATGCAGTCCAACTGTTATCTGACTATCTGGGTCTCCCTGAAAAATTCCTTAACCACGTCTATCTTTCTTTAAAATTGCCAGTCTCTCAACTTTCCTCATCAGGACATCCTGCTCCTCAAAGCAAACCACCTCCTATCCAAATGATGGTCTGTTCATCCAAATGATGGCCTCCAATAAGTCACTTTCTTTATTAATGAGATGGATCATAAATTAAGCAGAGGGTGCTGAAATCCCTTCATGATCTTTCTTTCCCATATAATGTATATTTATTTAACATTGGCCTTCAGATATCTTTTTCTTTAAAAACTCCAAGGTGTTAAGAACACATACAGTGAGGCAGGTCTAAGTCGTCAAGTCCTAGAAACCATACAGTAGATCATCCAGCAAATAATATCTTCTATTGTCAGAGGTTTATAAACCAGAGCAACTCCAATAGGAACTAAGTAAAAAGGGGTCTGAAACCTACCCTGCACTCCCAGACAGTTAAGGCATCCTAAGTCGCTGAATGGCATAAGGAAGTTGGCACAAAATACAAGTCATAAAGATCTTGCTCATAAAGCAGGTTGCAGTAAAGAAGCCAGACCAAACTCACCAAAACCAACACAGTGATGAGACTGACCTCTGATCATCCTCACTGCTACACTCCCACCAGTGCCATGACAGTTTACAAATGCCATGGCAATGTTGGGAAGTTGCCCTGTATGGTCTAAAAAGGAGAGGCATGAATAATCTATCCCTTGTTTAGCATAACATCAAGAAATAACCATAAAAATGGGCATCCAGCAGCCCTTAGGGATTGCTGTCTATGGAGTAGTCATTCTTTTATTCCTTTACTTGCCTAATAAACTTGCTTTTGTTTTGCCCTGTGGTCTCACCCTGAATTATTTCTTGTGAAAGATCCAGGAATTCTCTTTTGGGGTCTGGATTGGACCCCTTTCCTGTAACTTCTTTCTGGCAACCACAGAAGGGACCATAGCACGGAAACTCCCTACCTGACAGCTAACTTTGGGTAAGTGTTGGGGTCCAGTAACATCTTTCTGGTGGACCATGGACGAGATGATACTGAATACTGAGGAGACCACCTCCAACCCCCGGCCAAAAGGAATTAGACTGCAGCCACTGATTAGCCGACTTTGGGTAAGTGGTGGGGTACCTAGGTAAAGCATGGGATTGGGTTAGAGGCCCAACTTAGGGGAGTTAGAGTGGGTTAGAGGCCCCTCTTAATAAAATGCAAGGATGCCTGTATGACCACAGGTTAGAAGCCCAACTTAGTAGAGTCTAAGAGTATATAAAATTTAGGGGGTTAACAAATCAAACAGGAAGCATTATGAAACATGAAATAGGATTTGGCTTTCTTTGTGCTATATATGTATAAATATGTTGTTAAATGTTCCAAAATAACAGTAAACTTTTATAATTCTGATATGACAGTGTATATTAATAGTTATAATTGTTATATAAAATTGTTATATGCCACAGAAATAACCAAATTTTCATATTGTGACTTTAACAGTGGCTGTCCTAAGACTTTTTGTCATCCACAGACATTTGTTCCAGAAGGAGTGGTACCAGCTCCTCTTTGTACATCTCGTAGAATTCAGCTGTGAACCCATCTGGACCTGGGCTTTTTTTGGTTGGTAGGCTATTAACTGCTGCCTCAACTTCAGCCCTTGTTATTGGTATATTCAGGGTTTCTACTTCTTCCTGGTTTAGGCTTGGGAGGATGCAAGTGTCCAGGAATTTATCAATTTCTTCCAGGTTTACTGGTTTATGTGTGTAGAGTTGTGTGTAGTAATCTCTGATGGTAGTTTGTATTTCTGTGGAATCTGTGGTGATATCCCCTTTATCATTTTTTATTGCATTTATTTGATTCTTCTCTCTTTTTTTATTAGTCTGGCTATTTGTCTATTTTGTTGATCTTTTCAAAAAACCAGCTCCTGTATTGATTAATTTTTTAAGGGTTTTTTGTGTCTCTATCTCCTTCAGTTCTGCTCTGATCTTAGTTATTTCTTGTCTTCTGCTAGCTTTTGAGTTTTTTGATCTTGATCCTCTAGCTCTTTCAGTTTTGATAATAGTGTTGATTTTAGATATTTCCTTGCTTCTCATGTGGGCATTTATTGTGATAAATTTTCCTCTAGACATTGCTTTAAATGCATCCCAGAGATTCTGGTACATTGTGTCTTTGTTCTCATTGGTTTCAAAAACATCTTTATTTCTGCTTTAATTTCATTGTTTATCCAGTCAACATTCAAGAGCCAGTTGTTCAGTTTCCATGAAGTTGTGTGGTTCTGAGTTAATTTCTTAAATCAGAGTTCTATCTTGGTTGCACTGTGGTCTGAGAGACTGATTGTTATGATTTCTGTTCTTTCGCCTTTGCTGAGGAGTGATTTACTTCGAATTATGTGGTCAATTTTAGAGTAGATACAATGTGGTGCTGAGAAGAATGTATACTCTGTGGATTTGGGGTGGAGATTTCTGTGAATGTCTATTAGGTTTGCTTGGTCCAGATCTGAGTTCAAGTCCTGGATATCCTTGTTAATTTTCTATCTGGTTGATCTGTCTAATATTAACAGTGGAGTGTTAAAGTCTCCCACTATTACTGTGTGGGAGTCTAAGTCTCTTTGTAAGTCATTAAGAACTTACTTTATGTATCTGGGTGCTCCTGAATTGGGTGCTTATAGGTTTAGGATTGTCAGCACTTCTTGATGCATTGATCCTTTTACCATTATGTAGTGCCCTTCTTTGTCTCTTGTGGTCTTTGTTGGTTTAAAGTCTATTTTATCAGAGACTAGGATTGCAACTCCTCCTTTATTTTGCTCTCCATTTTCTTGGTAAATCTTCCTCCATCCCTTTATTTTGTGCCCATGTGTATCCTTGCACGTGAGATGGGTTTCCCGGATACAGCACATTGATGGGTGTTGACTTTTTATCCAATTTGCCAGTCTGTGTCTTTTGATTGGGGCATTTAGCCCGTTTACATTTAAGGTTAATATTGTTGTGCATGAATTTGATCCTGCCATTTTGATGCTAGCTAGGTTGTTTTGCCCATTAGTTGATGCAGTTTCTTCATTGTGTCGATGTTATTTACCATTTGGCACGTTTTTGGAGTGGCTGGTATTGGTTGTTCCTTTCTACATTTAGTGCTTCTTTCAGGAGCTCTTGTAAAGCAGGACTGGTGGTGATGAACTCTCTGAGCAATTGCTTGCTCGTAAAGGATTTTACTTCTCCTTCACTTATGAAGCTTAGTTTGGCTGGATATGAAATTCTAGGTTGAAAGTTCTTTTCTTTAAGGATGTTGAATATTGGCCCCCACTCTCTTCTGGCTTGTAGGGTTTCTGCTGAGAGATCCACTGTGAGTCTGGTGGGCTTCTCTTGGTAGGTAACCCGACCTTTCTCTCTGGCTGCCCTTAGCATTTTTTCCTTCATTTCAACCCTGGTGAATCTGATGATTATGTGTCTTAGGGTTGCTCTTCTCGTAAAGTATTAGGTGATATGACGTCTGGAAATTAGCACTTCATGAAACTGATGTTCTAATACTTGAAATACAGTTTTAAATGAGCCCAATTAAATGAATAATTGTGAGCAACAAGCACATCTGGTCTGTTTTATGTAGCAATTTTCCTAACTCAGTTTTCCTCAATACAAATCCAAACAGTAAAAGAATAACAGAACATTTCATAAATGTGACCTTTAGTAAACATGTTCCATGAAATTTGATTTCCACAAGTTAATTTGAAAGGACTTACTTTGGATGTCATAAAAGAAAGAAAAAAGGCTTGCCAGGCTACAGAAAAAGACTAGACGGCAATGAATAAATCAATCACTGTGATAAAATGTCAAAGAATAAAGAATATGAGAAAGAATCAGTGTTGCCATGGTTTCTATGATTTCAGGTGCTATTTAACATCTTCATTAAAGCCTTAGAAAACGGAATTGATTGACACTAGAAATTTTAGTTGGTGGTTCTGCACAAAACTATCCAAATAACAAAAACTTTGTTTTGACTTGAAATATGCCTATTTATTTTTTAAAGAAGAAGCACATTGCCAAACCTATTTTATAAGACATAATTCAGAACTAAGCAGCTGGATTTAAGAGCAAGTTATGAAAAATTCCATTTGATATCCACATTTTCATTTGTTTAAATTCCCCCAAACATTAAATTGATTCTAAGTTAGGGGTCCCCCACATTCTGAATATATTTTATTTGATGATAGAAAACAGGATAATGTCATGCCTTCTATTGGTGACATTCAAATTTCAATATGCATTTTCCTCCTCACACACTTTTGTTATTTATACCTATCCTGATCTAAATTCAAGGATGACAAAATGGTGAAATTACATAAAATAATTGCAAGCACACACATGTTTACTTAAAAACTACAAAACCCACAAAAACAAAAAATAAACTTAGCTAAATAGTTCCATTTGATATGTGTGGATTTAATGTCTGCTAAATACCTGGCTCAGTATTAAGCACTGAGAATAAAAAAGTAAAATAATTCTTAGATGAAAATAACTTCAGGCCGGTAGGAAAAAAACATCCTGAAAGACTTAATTAGGGGGAGTAAAACTACTGCCTTGCCATGCTGCTCACTTACTCCCTTTCCAGCAAATCTCTTCTGTCGTCCCATAGGATCTTTCTGGAAACAGGGACTGGCTACCCTGACTGCTTTTTGTGTGGTTTGAAAAGGCTTTCTCCTAGGTACTGCGTAAGATCTATTTACTGTTTTCAAAAACTTACTCTCAAGCCAGGGAGAGAACTACCTTTCGAATATGAATGAGCTGTATCTACTTGGAATTTTACCAAATTCCTCTGTTTTTATATCAATTAATGTCCAGAGAAAAATGTATATAAGTTTTAATCAGTTAACAAAAGCTACATAGCCGTGCACATTGTTCAGGCCATTAGAACATGAAAACTACATCTGAAGTAGTTCTTTAAGGGAAGAGAAGTTAAATGGAAGTGACTTGTTCTTTATTCTGGAGAAAACATCCTCTCACCCTTCACACATAGGCACACACATGCATAAAAAAAAAAGTCATGAGTGGCCATCAGATTTTGAGAGATGCTTTCCACATCTACACAATTATGTTTGCACATCTCACCACTGAACACATTAGGCATAAGCATATCACATACAGAGTTGTTAAAAAAATAAGTGTTGTTCTGAAACATGATTTTTATAAAATTAAAATAGCCATTTGTTCTTGATTACATAAATGATACAAGTTGATCATTGCAAAAGCTCAAGGTCACACAGAAAATTAAGGAAGAAAGTCAAAGTTCACTGGAAATTCCAGCATTCAAGGATAAGTATGAACGTCATTTCTTTGGTAACCACTATTTAATGCCTATGCACAAGCTTAGATATATAGCTAAATATATAACTTGATAACAACAGGATTGTATTAATGCTTTATGTTTTTATTTTCAGAACCATTTTATTTATTAGTTTCCATTTACTAGTGCCCCATTCCTGTTCCCTCTCTTCCATCTTGTGACCTCCCACATCCCATACATTCTGCACATCCAAAGTTAAACATCATTTTTTCAAATAGTCTTGTTATAATTTATGTTAATATGATCTGATAACGTAATGCACAATTGTTATTCTGGCTTAACATGATTCTAGAAATTCCTTTAGTTTAATCAATCTCTAACTCATTATTTTTTATGACTACATAATCTATGGTTATCTATAAAACAATTTACTCAGTGGTTTGTTCCCCTGTTAATAATTCATATTTCTTGTTGGCTCCCACCCTGTAAGATGATGCAGCAGTCTATACTCTAACATTCTTATTTTTATTCCTCAAAGTGGAAATGTTTAAAAGTAGTCCAAAGAGTTTATAAAATATGTATAACAGCACATATTTTACTAGCAGTGAATAAAAATGCCGTGTTTTAATCCCCAAATCTCCAGAAACAATGAAGGTATCTTTTCTCTTCCTCCTTTCTTCCTTCCTTCCTTCATTCTTTCCTTCCTTTTTTCCTTCCTTCTTTCTTTTCCTTCCTTCCTTCTTTCCTTCTTTCCTTCCTTCATTCTTTCCTTCTTCTTTCCTTTCTCCCTTCTTTCCTTCCTTCCTTCCTTCTTCCTTCTTTCCTTCCTTCTTCTCTTTCTTCCTTCCTTCTTTCCTTCCTACCTTTTCTTCCTTCCTTCCTTTCTTCCTTCCTTTTTTCCTTCCTTCCTTCTTTCCTTCATTCTTTCCTTCCTTCCTTTTTCTTCCTTCTTTCCTTCCTTCTTTCCTTCCTTCCTTTTTTCTTCCTTCTTTCTCTCCTTTTCTTCCTTCCTTCTTTCCTTCCTTCCTTCTTTCCTTCCTTCCTCCCTCTTTCCTTCCTTTCCTTCCTTCCTTCTTTCCTGCCTTCCTCCCTTCTTTCCTTCCTTCCTTCTTTCCCTCCTTATTTCCTTCCTTCCTTCTTTCCCTCCTTTTCTTCCTTCCTTCTTTCCTTCCTTCCTCCCGTCTTTCCTTCCTTCTTTCCTTCCTTCCTTCTTTCCCTCCTTCTTTCCTTCCTTCTTTCCCTCCTTCTTTCCTTCCTTCCTTCTTTCCTTCCTTGCTTCTATCTTTCTTTTCTTTCTTCCTTTCATTCTTCCTTCCTTTCTTCCTTTTTTCTTTCATGCTCAGATGATGAAAATGATATCTCATTTTAAATTCTATTTTCATTTCCTTGCCTTCTAGAGAAGTTGAAGAACTTTCACTAGCTATTTTTCTCTCCACTTCTGTAATTGCCTATTTATATATTTTCCCACAATTTACTATTGTGTGCTTTTCTGTCCTTTTTTCTAATTAGTTTTATAGATTTGTTAATATTATAGCTATTTACTCATTATTTCCATATCCCTTGCAACTATTTTTTGCAATCTATTATCTGCATTTTTATTTTTAGAATGGTAGAATTTTTTTGCATGAAAAGTTTACATGTTTAGTAGTCCCATATGATTATCTACTTGAAGCAACATTGTTTTCTTAGAGAAATAACACCAACCAATGACTCCTCTGTACCAATATAGAAATGAGTTAGCATAATTCTGATATTGAGAAAGCATTATCAGAGTTGCATTCATGTAAAATAGCACAAAACAACTACAAAATCTAAACAGACTCTCACAAGAACTGATATAGAAAAGTAGAAGAGAAAAGAATGAAAATTTATCTGATGTACTTTGAGATTGTCTTATGAATAGCTTGGACCTATTGTGTTCCTAAGGAGATGCCTCACTTCTCATTTCATCCAAAGTGTTTTAAAGATATTTTTTAAATTCCTGATTGTTTGATACAATATACTATTAATCCTATTTTATCATTCATTTATTTCAAAACTGTGGCTTATGAGGACATGACTCTTTTTAATTAAAGGTAATTGTTAATAATTTATTTCATTTCTTGCTATGTAACACAAAAAGAAAAGAAAGCTACTTTAACAATTATAACAATTAGTTAAAATAAGCAAATATTGTTTGCGAAATGACTATTCTAAATTAAAAATATATTATTCAATAGAGTAATATTGAGAAACAAAGAAAGCTGGTGCCTTGAAAGTTGCCATTCTGTGATAAGCAAACATGTGAGATTTTAATGTAGTTATTGTCACAAATTACCCTTCTAAACGTGGGCAAGGGATTTACTCATTTGAGGAATTATGAATTATTGAAAAGTACTCAGGGCTAAATTGGCTAAGAGTGCATGCTAAGTGAGCAATCAGGGACTCTGTCACACCAAATAGCTCACAGCCAAAAGTGAATAATTTTCAAAAATAAAATTGAAGAGTCAGTTGAATTGCAGACCATTGCACATCTTCTGCCAACACATTCGTTTCACGACTAAGAACCTCATGTTGGAAAATGAATGGATTGCTTTAGGACAATCTTAGAAACTGTTTTACACTAGTATTGTGAGCCACAAAGTGGACACGGTCTTCGTAATGATGATTTTTTTTCTTCTGTGATTAAAATTGATCATAAAATAATTCATCTTCTAATTTTAAAAGCTATTACAAAAAGTTTTCATATTTTCGAACATGAAAGATTATGACTATGAATCATATTTCCAATTAACTGTAGTTTAGGCCATTTGGAATCTTCATCCCTATGGATAATCAAGAGGGTAAAAGAAATCACCAGTTAAATAAACCATGCATTGATTTAATGTTTTAAAAACTCTAGTTAATGTGTTTGAATGTAATATACATTCTTGTTGGACTAGATTGATAGGAAATATTGAGGTGGGGCCATAACCAAAAGACATATTTAGAAAGATATAGCAAAAGCTAAAATGAAGCAATCATCACAATTTGTTGGTCCCAAAACAGTTTGGGGATCAGCCCATGCCTTATCAATGTAGTCTGTGAGACTGTATAGCGTGTTTGTGTGTGTGCATGTGTGTGCATGTCTATATGCAAAATGAGATAAAAATGGGGGTTTTTAGCTATCTTATACCAATTTATCACCATATTGTCAAAGTAATACTGGTCTGGGGCTAGTAGGGGCTGGCAATGAGCTATTTGAAGTAAGAAAATGGAAAGCCAGGAAAGCATATCAAACACTGAGTCAAATAGAAGAAACTAAAGTGAAGAAGATTTATAAAACAAACAAAAGATGGTAAGAGTGGTAGACCTGAAAATTGGGGACATATAACAATTCTTCTAATATCACCCTTCATCCGGAATCACTTTTGTGCAAGAGAATCACCATTTCTTAAAGTGACTTAATGACCCTGGGAAAGCTTGTAATTACACAAACATTTTCAAGAACAGGAACTTAGATGGTTTATAGATGGCAGGTTTGCTCGTCTGCTGAAAATATGTATCTCTGGGGCCTAAATCTCCATTATTCAATTCTTACGTTAAAACCGTAAACTCTAATATTTTCATTTAATTTTTTATAACGAATTCTTATGTGTACCTCCTGAAGCTATAAATATATAATTTTGTGCCATTAGTTTTAAAATTCTTAATTTATAACACACAAACTGAACTTGTAATAAAAATTACCATTTACTAAGAACCTTTCATATGTTTTATGAAAGGTTTATGTGCTTTTCTTCTTTCTCATAGGAAAAGCCATTAAAAGGTGAGACAATTAAAGTTCCGATAGATGAACTCTCTTGTCTAGAGTTGCGTAAGCCAAAAAGGGCTCTTACAAAATTCATTTTCAGACTTGCCTGCCTCCAAAGCCTAGGCTTTTGATTTTTGTTGACTTATTATGTCCTGACACATCACATGCTTGGCAGAGGTCCAAATTAAAAATATAGATTCAGAAAGGTTGTTGTAAATCCTTAGAGAAAAATCAAGAGCAAGCTAGTAGGTCTATAAGAAATCATGATAAAACTTCTGAAATTGATTGTTTTGCTTTTGAGTCATTTTGTTCCCCCACAGAATCAATTTCAGGAGTTTGGGCAAAGTTAGAGACTAGCCTAGGGTAAAAATGCCTGCATTATCGTTGTCTTCTTTTATTCTTCTCTTTGAGTGGTCTTTAAAACTCATAGGCTAACCCTGTGTTCAGATGTATAATTCTAAGCAGAACATTCAAGGTACAAATGTATGCCTTAGGAAAATTAGGGCAACCAATTAGTTGTCGTTTTCTTAGGACATTCTCTCTTTGCCTAAGTTTTGTGTCTGTTTTAGCACTGAGGTCCCATGTTTGCAGAACACCCTCAGAAATCGGGATACTTGATCACCCTATCAGAGGTAGAATGTCAGGCAGGAGAATGTGGGGGACACATCAGCATACAAATGGAAGACATTGGCACGTTGAACTTGGCATGGTTCAAATTCGTTGCAATTTATAAAATAACACGCACCTGTGGCAGGCCAGATGCTATTTATAAAATAACATGAAAAGGGCTTAGGGAGACAAGCGGCCAAGTCTCCATAAGCCCTTTGCTGTCATGACGAATGTACAAGTCAAACATTAAAGAACTGGAGAAAATGATTCCTGAGTACCAGGGCTAGAATGCAAAAACAAACCCATTAAAACCTCTCCTAGACTTTCTCACCCTTGTTCATCCAGGAACAAACCTAAGAAACTTTCCTACCCTAGACCCCAGTAAAGATTAGATTAATCACAAAACATTCCTGCACACAGGCATAAAGCTTGAATTGTATATACAAGCTAAGGAAAAACTTGCAACTTTGAGTTAGTCTTGTGAGTTACACCTTCCCTCTGTAACCAGCTACATCAATAAACTCCTTTCTTTCCCAGTATTTCTACATCTCATTGTTGGACCACAAGAAGCAGCAGTCATACTTTGTTTGGGAACACACTACTATGACTTAGCTTATTCTGTAATGGAGGAAATAAATTGAAACATTAGATAAAGAACATTATAATCCTGTTTTTAAAATATTTTTAATTTTTAAAAATTAATTTCATCTTAATTTTTTTTCATAGTTTTTCTGCAAATCTCAGACCTATGTGGGAAAATATTTTAATTCTGGATTATAGAATGCAGGTTTATCATTCTCTTGTCTGTATCAAAAAGCAACCTATTCCAACCATCAACTTATATGTGAAAGCTCTAGCTTTGTCTCCTAAGTGCCTGAAATTTCAAGAATTTCTTTCATTTTAGAGTTTTTTAATCCATAAGTTTTTAAAAATTCAACATTTCTGAAACACATGATACTATCACTCCAACACTTTAGTGATAGTATTGTGAAGGTAATAGATTGTTTTCTTCATGGCAGGTAATCAAAACCAAAACCAACAAGAAGTATTTCAGAATGTTGAATGTCTACAGAAGAGAGAGGGGTAGAAAGAAGAGAGAATCAAGACAGTCAATGTAAATCTATGAAAAAAAAAAATTGAAGGAATGTGACATGGTTTGGCTTTCTGTCCCTACCCAAATCTCTTGTCAAATTGCAATTCCCCAGTTGTTGGAGGAGGGGCCTGGTAGGAGGTGATTGAAACGTGGGGGCAGATCTCCCCCCTTGCTGTTCTTGTGATCCAGTTCTCATGAGATCTGGTTGTTTGGACGTGTGTAGCACCTCCTCCTTCTCTCTCTCTTCTACCTGCTCTAGCTATGTAGGATGTGCCTCCTTCCTCTTTGCCTTAGGCCATGATCGTTAAGTTTCCTGCGGCCTTCCCAGCCATGATTCCTGTACAGCCTGTGGAATTGTGACTCAATTAAACCTCTTTCTTTATAAATCATCCAGTCTCAGGTAGTTCTTTACAGCAATGCATAAACAAACTAATACAGAATGTTCCACAAGAAAATTAGTTTTTCTTACTGCATGTGAATGCATTTCTAGATCTTGATGCTTATCCAGGATTTCAAGATCTAGAGACAAATACAAAGAAACTTTAGAGCTAATTTAAAGTCATGAGGAGGGGATTAAGAGCCTATTCTCTGAAGGATCTCTTTATCCTGTTGGTAAACTTTCCCTATTGCATTTTGCAGACCAGGGAAACATTAATTTTCTTACTCATTTGCTAAAATCCTAATCCTAGTAGGCAAGAATCTATTCCATTGTAGAGGATAGAGCTGAGATTCATATTGTAATTAACTGAGGGTTTTCACAGATTCTCAAAGGCACAAGTTGATACTTAGTAAATAGCCCATGTAGAGTTTGTGTATCCTTTTACTAGGTAAAGGATTTGTAATATTCTCTGCAATACTTACTTTATTTCCCAAGCCATTCATTCGCTGAATCTTTGTGTGGCTTTATTTATCTCTGTATATTCTATTGTCAGTAGTTTGAGGTATTTGGGTACATTCTTTTAGATGTATACATTTCCATGTACATTTTATTAACCACTAGTCATTTTACACATTTCAAGCACTTAGGAGACAAAACTGCAGCTTTCACATATAAGTTGATGGTTGGAGCATGTTGCTTCTTGATACAGACAAGAGAATGAGAACCTGTGTTCTATAATCCAGAATTATTTATTTCATTTGAAATAAAATGAAACTCAAAAAAGCAAAAAATAAAATGACTTTATTTCCTATATGAAGGGAAATGGTATCCTGTAAAATACGATTGTTTATTTGGTTTTGCAGCCTTCTTTTTACCTGTAAGAACATACTATAATTTATTTCTCAAGCAAGTACCATAAATCTATATACATTTTAGCATTAGAAAGTGAATGAATTAAGCATATATATAGTATGAATGGATGTTAGCATTAAAGCACCACCTCTGGTCAGTGGTCTTGAGTTTAAAGTGAGACCAATTAATATGATTGTGGTTTTTCCCATGTACCGAACTTGTCTGGGTTCAGGAGTGAAAATAAAACCCAGATTTAATCAGGATTGCATTTTGGTTGAGAAATATAAATTGACTGGCGTGGGGGGAGAAGTTCAAGACATATAATGGAGTGACAAATAATTGAGTTTGAGCTTGGATTTTGAGCTGAATAAGGAAGAAATTGAAGTCAGTAAGGATCTGAGGGACTATGAACATAGTTCAGATAGAGTTTTGGATTGTTGGTTTTGGGATACTAGAAGGGGAAAATTGAAAAGCCAGAGATGCTATTAACATTATAGAATGTATAAAATGAAAATAATGACTGAAGTGGTAATACTGATAATAAAAAGTACGGTCTATGTTTTAGGTAGAATGGAGGGTACAATCATTGGAAGAGATGAGTATAAGGACATGAGAAGCAGGAATACTTTAACTATTATTAATATATAAATAAAAATTGCCAATAATTCAGATAATAGCATCGTGAGGTATTGGATATGTGCTTAAATAAAGCAAAATGTTCTGGTTGCTATTGTTTGATAGCAACCTTGAGGAGGGTGTGGCATCTAAAAAAGCCAATTAAAAGAGTCTCTTGTGAAATGGAGAGTAAAAGTTTACGCCAAATATTGTTTCGTAAGATAAACAATATTCTTCTAAAAGTGTTCTTCCACCTAGCCTGGGAATGGTTTGATCTTTCTCCTTCCTAATATCAGGGTTTAAATATGCCATCCACAGACATCTTCCCTAATCACCCTTTTTACATTCGAACCCCTTATCTCATTTTTATCCATCATAGTTGTGACAAAAATTCATTACTTTTTCATTGATTTACTTAAATGTCTTCTTGCCCATTAGACTATTGCAAAAAAGAAATAAATATTCCTGTTGTGTTTTTTAAAGCAGTATTTTTCATGTAGCTTATGAGGTATATAAAATAGTAACCAAATATTTGCTGAGGAAATGAATGATGATTGCTTTTTCCGATTTTTCAAAATGTCCTTAGTTTTGCAACAGATTAAATGTTTATGCTTATAGAAATGTTATTAAATCTTTCTACTAAAATAATAGAAAATCATATTTTAGTTGCTTCCATTTTACATGGCTGCTTTTTGTTTTACCCCAGCACTAATCTCCTAAATTCTTACTCTGAAGAGAAGACAGCTGTATGAATACAAAAACAAGACACTCCTTGGATAATGGACTTCTAATTCAATATTACGGCCTTAAAGGATGAGACTATCAACATTCCTAACATATTGTTATAGAAGATTTTATTTTAGACACAGAGAAAACTGGAGTTGACAAAATCTAGAAATGATAAAAACACATGCCAAACATTGTAGGAGAATTTTAATAAATGCATATAGTCTTTTATCTGGACTTTATAAACAGAAAAGCCAAGGTTCTGAGAATTAGATTAAGAGACTTAGCCATTGGTACTCATTAAATTGTAGGTTGACTATTTGAATAAAAAGTGTCTTGTTTATCTCTGTCCCACCTCTTACCCACCCACAAGGAACACAGCTGGTGTATCTTCACACAGGATGAAGATCTGTTATGTTAAGTAGCTAGAAGACAGTATTTAAGGATTATGGTGGCAGATGGCTGGTAACATCGTAGGTGAGTAGTTAATGTGAATGTAGTACAGAAAGTTGCAAATTTGAGCATCCTGAAAAAGCAACTGAATAAAAGCACATGTTTAAGCATGAACTTTAACTCCTGTACAGATACAAGGGCTTCATCAGTGATGTCTGATACCAGAAAGCAGAGTCTCAGTCAATCACAGCCTGGAGATCAAGAATAAGACTTTGCCCTCTCTAGGACAGAGTAGAAAGGAGGAACAAAAATAATGTGTCTCCATTTCTAGAACAGCTTGTAAAAGAGGTCAGGAGAGTTGGATATGGAACAAGGCAAGCCTACAGTTTTTCAAGCAAAAATTAGGTCCTCAGTATGAGAGAACTGGCACCAAAGGTCACGGTAAGGAGAGGATCAAGTTTGTTTAGAGAGTGAGCCCCTTATTCTCCAACATGGTCTCTGCTTTAAAATCAGTATGACAGGCCTGGTGTGGTGGTTCATGCCTGTAATACCGTCACTTTGGGAGGCCAAGGCAGGAGGATCACATAAGGCCAGGAGTTCTAGACCAGCCTGGATAACATGGGGAAACCCCATCTCTAATGAAAATACAAAAAATTAGCCATTTGTGGTGGCGCATGCCTGTAATCTCAGATACTCAGGTGGTTGAGGCATGAGAATCACTTGAACCCGGAAGTTGAAGGTTTCAGTGAACTGAGATTGCTTGGCCTGGATGACAGAGAGAGACCCTGTCAATAAATAAATAAATCAGTATAATAGTTGAAGAGGATACACTAGGGAGGCAGACTTCTTGGATTTGAATCCTAGCTTCACCATTTTCGAAGTATGCAACCTTAGTGAAGCTATTTGGGTATTTAACTTAATATCAGGTCAACCTCAGGGGCTCACGCCTATAATCCCAGTACTTTGGGAGGCTGAGGTGGGAGGATCACTTAAGGTCAGGAGTTTGAGACCAGAGTGGTCAATATGGTGAAACCTCATCTCTACTAAAAATACAAAAATTAGCTAGGTGCCTGTGGGAAGTGCCTGTAGTCCAAGATACTCAGGAGAGTGAGGCAGGAAAATAGCTTGAACCTGGGAGGTAGAGGTTGCAGAGAGCCAAGATCGCATCATTGTACTCTATCCTGGATGCCTGAGGGAGGCTGTCTCAAACAAATAACAAACAAAAAAATAATATCACTTGCATCCTTGTTTATGACACGTGAGCCATCAAAGCACCTACCTCACAGCTTTGTTAGGTAGATTAAACAGTTAACTTGTGAAGTCCCTAAGTGAGAACCTGGAATAACTGTGCTTTATAAGTATTGAAAATTAAATAAATAAATAACTAAATCATGTTGGCCAAAGGCAAAAATAGTTTCACAGTTTAGGAAGAGTTTGAGACTCAAAGCACTGCATATATGAGCTTTGATACTGTGTTTAATTCCTGTGTTGAAATTTGGTGTTTCAGAGCCCCCAGAGCAAGTTCATTGGTTTAAACAATTTGAAGTAGAAAAAGAAAGAATTGTTTGTAGATATTTAATGTTACCCCCAAAATAATTATGTGATTATCTGTACCATTTGGCTACCACAAAGCAGTGAAATGGCCTCCAAGAACTATTTGATGAAGAGACTACCTAGGAGAACTCAAGTGGCTGAAAAGTCAGAGAAAAAGTCTTGCTTTCAACATGAGGGAGTTGAAGTGCTAAAGGCAGTTCAGTTTATCTAGGCTAGTGTTGATACCTTCATTTAAAGCTCTCTACAGGTTAGGAATGTGAAGTCTGTGGAGACTGTTCATTAAACAAAAAGATAAATAGATGCTGTAGCCATGCATAAAAAGCTCAGATTACTTGACTAAGATGGGAGCAAAATTATGTTAATTCTATTAAAGAGGCAAATTTTTAATCCAAAACTACTAAGAATTAGAGGAAGGCATGCTGTGTAAGTGGGAAGTAAATGAACAGCTGCAAATTTTTCAATAAAGGCGGAAAGAATAGATGTCTCTCTTAGTATTGGAATTTGTCTAATTACAAGCCTAACCAACCACATCAAAGTAACACTCATGCTTGGATAAAAGATAACTATATCAAATCAAACTCAACACAGAAGTCACAGAGAGAGCCTGAAGTGCTCCCTTCAAATAGCCTACATTTCTTAAATTTATATTCTCATTATTGCTGCAAGCCTCCTTCTGACCTCATTATTCAGCTCCCGGTCTTGCTATCTGATTCAGTGCATATTTATATTGCTTTGTTCAAACTAACTTTATGTCCCAAGTTTAAATTTCTCCTGGAGAGAATATTATCCCAGCCCAGAGGCAGTAACATTTTCATACTTTAGCAGGAAGCAATATTCAGGCATAGGCAGACAGGTATTTTTCTTAAAGGTCACATTTTTCACCCTCTTGATAGTCATGTCAGAGGGTTTTGATAAGCTTGACTAATGCAGTTCAATCACCCAGGCTGGACAAGAAACATAGTAATAGGACAGAGAGATTCCAAGGAGACATCTGATGGGGTCCTAATAGTAAATCCAGTAAAAATTGAGTCGGTTCTAATAAATCATTTCCTTACTTCACACCACTTCCCAAAACCATCTGCATGTAGACTATAGATTTAAACTAACACAATAACAACTCTAGAAGAAAAAAATGGGTGACCATTTTATGACCTTATAAGTAGGCAGATTTCTTAAATAGGGTAAAATAGTTACTAATGAAAAGGAAAAGATGGATAAATTGGAGTTAATTCATCAAAACAGCTTATCAAAATGAAGTAAAGGAAATTCACAAAATAGGAGAAAATATTTGTAATATGTATATCCAGGAAGGACTCATATGCAGAATAAGTCCTACTAATTACTCAATAAGAAAAAGATTAAAATATGGATGAAATCAGGCACTTCATTATAGGATATCCAAATTTATGTCTGAAAAGGCATTTTACCTTATTAGTCATCAGAGAACAGTGAATAAAATTGTAATGTGATTCTAATACATACCCATTGAAATAACTAAAATAAAATGAAAAAGACAATTTTAAGTCTTTGTGAGGATTAGCAGAAACTGGAACTCTCCTAAAGGGAATGTTTAATGCAAAAGTTTGGAAAATTGTTAAGCAGTATCTCTTAAAGCTGCATATCCCAGCTATTCTAGTCCTAGGCATATTCTTTAGCAAAATCCATATATAATGTTTATCAAAAGACACATGTAATAATGTACACAGTAATATTACTCATAACTACCCAAATATCCATCAACAGTAAAATGAATAAATACATGGTGATATAGTCACAAAGAATATGTAATGGTGAAAATAAATACATTACTTCAACAGACAATATGTTTAACTGTCACAAATATTGAGCAAAACAAAAGAGTGATGGGGAAGAGCTCATGTTTCTTGATTGCATTTTTAGTGTGTAAAAAGCAGAAAACACTAATCTGTGATGACAGAGAAAAGGAAACTAAGTATAGTAGTTTCCTTTGGCAAGAGACAAATTGAGAGATTCTACAGTGCTGGTAGTGTTCTATTTTATTTGTTATTTGATTTGGGAGGTGGTAATGAAGGTTGTTCACTTTACAAAAACTAACCAAACTTTCCACTTATTATTTGTGAACGTTTTTGTATGTACAGTATATTTTAATAAAGAAAGTTTAAAAGTATAAATCATGAATTCCTACATGTTCAAAAGAGTGAAGGTTGTTTAATGGTAATCCAGTATCACGTATTTAAGCCAGTTTCCCACTGTGACAACATCAGTTTGCTTGGCCATTCCAAAGGAATTAAATAATTTAGGTCAATTTCACTTATATTGCTTTTCCATCCATGGCCAGTTAATTAATTGTTCAGCCAAAGTAGTAATCTAATCCACTAGTTAGCCATGTTTTGTGACCCAAGTCGCTTCATATTTTAAAATCTTATTTGTAAAATGAGACTTTGGACTAGAGCAATAATAGTTTAATATAATGGAAATTCAAAGAACACAATCAACATTTGGGAATTCAAATCTTGGCTTGCACCTCTATATAGTTATATGGGTAAATTAAGTAAATTTTCCATGCCTCACTCACTTCCCTTCTCTATAACAAGAAGCTAACTCAACAGATATATCTGTGTGTGTGTGTGTGTGTGTGTGTGTGTGTGTGTGTGTGTAAAGTACAGTCACTTGTATTAGCATGCATTAGATATTCATTCAAAGGTAATTTTGAACATATATAACATTTTCTTCCTCTCTCACTCTGAATTCTGTTTCTAAAACTCAGTGGCTTTTTTCTTATAATTATTTCTTTTCTTCCTAAAATTTAAGAAAAGTGGTTCATATTCATTTAAAAAATAATAAATAGGCCGGGTGCAGTGGCTTACGCCTGGAATCCAGCACTTTGGGAGGCTGAGGCAGGTGGATCACAAGGACAGGAGATCGAGACCAGTCTGGCCAACATAGTAAACCGTGTCGCTACTAAAATACAAAAAATTAGCCAGGTGCGGTGGTGCAGTACCTTTAGTCCCAGCTACCCAGGAGGCTGAGGCAGCAGAATCACTTGAAACTGGGAACCAGAAGTTGTAGTGAGCCAAGATTATGCCACTGCACTCCAGCCTGGTGACAGAGTAAGACTCCATTTCAAAATAATACTACTAATAATAAATAATAATAATAAATAGCTATTTAAAAGTTTTCTTTTTAAGTTTTTTATTTAAAATTATTTTAAACTTACATTAAGTTTAGAAGACAAGAATAATACAAAAATAGTGTGCCCTTTATTCTGTTTCACCTGTTAACATTTTGCCTGATTAACTTAATTATTTCTTATTCTTCTTTTTTTCATTCTTCATTGTGTGTGCACATATGTATTTTTCCTTAACTATTTGATAAGAAGTTGCACATATCAGGACCCTTTACCAATAAAAACTGCCATGTATATTTCCTATAAAAAGGATATTATCTTATATAATCACAGTTTTCATGAAGTAAATTTAACTTTCATTTGATATTTTAACTAGTTTACCATCCTTATTCCACTGTATTCAATCGACACTATAATATCTTTCATCACATTTTTAGTTCTCCAGTATGGAATCTAGTCAAAGTTCAAATATTAAATTTACTTGTCATATTTCTTGAGTCTTTACTTAATGTCAAGTATTACCACAGCCTTTCATTGAAGATCTTGAAGGATATAGCAAATTATTATTATTTCATTCATTTTCTTCTTATCTAATTTAGCTAATAATTCCTCATTATTGGATTTTGGTTGTGAATTTTAAGCCAGAACAATGCATCAACAATGTTGTGTCTTTCTCAGCGTATTCTAAGAGCAAATAATGAACTTTTTTCATTGATAATGTTAATTTTGATCACCTGTGCAAGATTATATATGTTGCTTCACTTTACTGTTATTATTTTTCCATTATAAACAAATAAATAATCTGTGGGGAGACAATAATGGCTACCTCTTGATTTAACATAGCAAAGTGGTTAAGAAACTCTACTGCTTTACTACATTAAATAAGGCACATGCTCAAAATAGCCTTATAATATCTAAATCAATTTTAGCATAAGCAATCTAGAACTATGAATCTGAACATAGATCTCAAGGCCTCCCACTCCACTAGTAGAGCTCCTGGACACTGAGAAAAAGGTACATATATGCTATGGTTTAAATGTTTACATCCCCCCAAAATTCATATGTTGAAATCCTTACCTCCAAGGTGATGATAAATGAGGCCAGGCCTTATGGAGGTGATTAATTTACGAGGACAGAGCTGTCGTGTATGGGATTAGTGCCCTTATAATACAGGCTCAAGCGAGACCCTTTGCCTCTTCCATCAAGTAAGGTTGAAGAGAGATGAGGTCTGTCTATAAGAAAGGGAGTCCTCATTGGACACCAACTCTGATGATGTGAAAAGTAAATCACTGTTGATAAGCCACCCAGCCTATGGTGTCTTGTTATAACAGCCCAAATGAACTAATATATCTGTGTGATTTAAGTTTGATAAATGCTATTATGGGTGGAAGCAAGATTATGTAAATTTTGCTTACACATCACAAGTACAGTTCATGTAAGAATACAAACACTGTGCAATGTTGCAGGACAAACTGGAATTTATATTTCTTCAGTGACGTTACCTAATCAAGAAGTATTAACTATGACATGGTTTGGCTCTGTGTCCCCATCCAACTGTCACCTTGAATTGTAATAATCCCCACGTCTTGGGAGGGATCTGGTGGGAGGTAAGCAATTCAAGCGGGTGGGTTTTCCATCTGGAGATAGTAAATAAGTGTCATGAGTTCTGATGGTTTTATAAAGGGGAGTTCCCCTCGCACAAACTCTCTTGCGGGTCCTTATGTGAGATGTGCCTTTGTTGCTCCTTTACCTTCTGCCATGATTGTGAGGCCTCCCCAGCCAAGTGGAACTGTGAGCCCATTAAAACTCCTTTTCTTTATAAATTACCCAGTCTCAGGTATGTCTTTATTAGTAGTGTAAGAATGAACTAATACAAACTATTTACAAGATACTTGCCCAACAGGTAAAAATGGTTTGTATAGGAATTTCCGTATCTCTATTATCATTCCAATTCAACTTAAATCTTTAACTCAGAATTTTCCCATTATCACACAGATGTTTAACAATGAATCACAAGGAGATGAATTGAATCAATTAAGGATGATATTCTATGTTATGCTCTTGAATAAATGAACACATTTCAGCCCATTAGAGATAAAAATGCAACACATGCATTAGGCCTTTGAATTCTACAGAATATAGCTCTATATTTAGAATAGGTCAAAACATATATGAGTATTATAATCTGTCTACGACATTTGTGAGTTTGGAGAGAGGTATCTCCATTTACAAATGCCTAACTGGACCCTGTCTAAATATAAATAACCATTCAATATATTAATTCTGACTTATGTAGATTAAAAAAAATCCACCTATGTTTGACTTTCAAAACTACCAACTAGTGATAAAAATAATCAAGCTGATACATATTGAAGGTGTATGTTGATGAAGGAATTTCACTGAAGCTTGTTTAAATAGTTTAAATTTGACATTACTAATAACCACTACTTTTTTTTTTTTTTGGGACAGAGTTTCCCTCTTTTGCCTAGGATGGAGTGTTGTGGCACGATCTTGACTCACTGCAACCTCTGCCTCCTGGGTTCAAGAGAGTCTCCTGTCTTAGACTCCCAGGTAGCTGGGATTACAGGAGCCCACCACCATACCCTGCTAATTTTTGTAGTTTTTAGTAAAGATGAGATTTCACCATGTTGGCCAGGCTGGTCTCAAACTCCTGACCTCAGGTGATCCACCGCCTTGGCCTCCCAAAGTGTTGAGATTACAGGCGTGAACCGCTGTGCCTGAACATGACCACTTCTAAAGCATATAAAAGGGAGCTTATCCAAAAATCCAGAAATGATTTATTCAATTTTTACTAAACTGACATATCTATTTGTTCAAGTTCTTCCCTTCCTGCTTTCCTTTCTTCCATTTTCTTATTTTTCTTTCTCTCTCCCTTTCTTCAACTCCCTTCTTCTCCCTCCCTTCTTCTTCTTTCTATCCTTTCCTCTCTTCTCTTCCTTCTTTCCTTCCTTCCCTTTTGCCTTCCTTATATAGGTCATTAAGTGAATTACGTAAGGGTTAATATGTAAAATTTACTCTGCTAATCACTTTCACACATTTAAAGAAATCATTGTTTACCATACTTGCAACAAATTCAATGGCAAAAAAAGTGGTTACAGCTGTTGAAAGACAAGAGCAAGAACCAAGGACATGGAATAGAAATCTAGACTGTTTGTATTCACCGAATAACTTGAAACATTTTTAAAATAAGTGTGAAGTTGACTTTTGTGGAATCAAGTGAAAATATTAAAATACATCCTACAGACTTGTTCAATGTATGATTTTACATTATTTCTGTTATGTCCAGTGCCTACCATGAATCAAAAGAAGCCAAAGACGCAGATTTCTTTGTGGAAAGAAAGAGATGTAAGACCTCCTTTATGTAGATTTAAAGTAGACTCACAGAATATTGAACCTCAAAGGAACCATTGTCACCATTCAAACAAATCTTTTATTTTTCAGACAGGGAAACCTCAGACTTAGTGGGTGACATTAAAAAATTGATTTGGTGGAAGTTGTAAATGAAATACGATATAGCTGATAAGGATTCTGTGTAACCGCTGTCCAAAAAACTAAAGTGAAAGCCATTTAGCAAAGATTCTCCCAACTATTCTGCTTAGGGATTTCCACTACTATGAACTACATAGTAGAAAATATAACTACATAGGGTTATATTTTCTTCCATATATAGAACACGCTATGAGATAGATATAACCTTAATATCTTTAATATGAAGAGAAATTTTAAGCAACAAGTATAACTTACGTGGGAGAGATTTTTTTAATACATTCTGCTTATTTTGCCTCAAACGCTCTCTTCTTTTAACAAATTTAAGATCCAGTTCTGGTGTCAACCTTTCGGCTTTTCCAGTCTTTCTTCTCATTACCACTAAAACTTGTTAACATCTCTACTGCAATTCTCCTCAGTTTCAGTTATATTTTCTTTTCTTAACTGATAGACAGTAAAGTCCTTCTGATGGTGACTAACAAGCTTGTACCCCAAGTGGTTTGCAGAGGTATACAGTCATGTAACAGGTTCAGCAAGTATTTCTTTAATAGATAGCTGGATGGATAGATGGATAATTCAATCCTGTAAATATGTACTGTGTTTCCTTCACCACTGGTATTTAAAAGCATAGAAAAGATAAAAAGTGTAAAATTCATTTAGGTAAGCATCAAATGGTGATGCTTTTAGAGGGTATCTTTTATAGGATATATATATCATGTATATATACATATTGTATATATCAAACATATGATACATACATATATACACGTACATGTATATACATATACATATCACATATGTATATGTATTATAGGATATATATATCATATATATACACTTATCATATGTATATGATATATATATCCATATACATAGGTGTGTGTATATATATATGATATATATATCCTATGATTGATATATATCCTATACAATCATAGGATATACATATATGATATATATGATATGTATGTATATATATGATATATATATCCTATGATGTGTATATATATGTGTATATATATATCCTATGATTGATTCTAAGCAACTTACCCAAGACTGATTCATTGACTTAGTTGCAATTATGCAAAACACTATGTGAAAGGACCCACCTTAATTTCCTAACTTTGTCATTCCTTTTCCCCTCTCACTTTTTATTATGTCCTTTCAAAGAGATGTCCATTGTGATCATAGTCATTCACCGTACAAAGAGACATAACAATTGTATATATTTACAAATATAAATGACTTAATATGCTGCTATTTGGGTAGTTATATTTCAAAGGAGGAACACAGTGAGAGGGAATATTTCCTGGAGGTATTTAGGCTTCATCTACAAAGTAGAAGAATAACATTGATTCCTAGAGATTTGTTTATATTGGTTTGCAAATATATTTGTAGTGGGTGCTGTGATATGCTGCCCAGGTACTTCTTCAGGATGGAAGGTCTTATTCCTCCTTCCATCAGGATTGCTGCAGGATAAGACAGCCAGGATTGCTGCTGGCTGTCAGGTCTTAGCTATCAATGTTCTGAATTGTCTTAGCTGATAGGAGCTGTCCCTTCCAAGGTCATACCCACTTCCTGGGGGAGCCCACATTCAATATTGATTGACATAGGGTCTCTTGCCCAAACTCATGAAGAGTTTACAGGATCATCCCAACTTCAGAGACCACCATAGGCCCTCTACTGAGATGATCAGAGTTCAACTTCTTCCTATGTCAAACTATGCTTCTTTTCTTTCTCCTCACCGATATCAATCCTAAGTGTATTCTCTAATACTTGTCAGGTATGTGAATCTCATTTCAGATTCAGCTTCTTGGAGAAACCAAACTGTGGACATCCATTCACTTGATGAGCCAGAGAACTTCTGGACCCTCAGAATAAGAATGTAAAATGCCCGAGCGATGAAAACCATATATCAAAATTTCTTAGACGTCGACAGAGCTGATTTTTTTTTCATTGTAACAATCAGTCTATCAGGTACAGCAGCGCACTACAAATGCTAATACCTAAGTGATCAATAATATAAACTTATTATTTAGGTGTTGGAGTAATAAATAAAGACTCACTGGGTAATTTTCTAGTGCATTGTGAAACTTAATAGCTGATTTGCCTATTCTAAACTCCATTCTAAAAAATAACATAATCCTGCCTTCTTTGCTTAACTTATGTCTTTCTTACTTTTTAGTTATTTAAAAATATCTGGTCATGTCACAGGCACAATAATTAAACATAAATCAAAATGGGATTTGGCTTTAGTCAGAGAAAAATCTGGCTGAGGATAGAGCATGTGTATTCTGTAAATATTTGCTGGCATGCAGACTGAACCATTCAGCCAAGGATTCTGATAGAGCTAAGAAGTGAAGCAAAGAAGCCTTAAGGGACTAATCCAGGTAACACAGGTAACGTGGGACTCCTTAAAGAATTAAAAGTAAACTTATTTAAAGATTACAAAATTTAACTGGGTGGAAGGATAAAACTGAGAGGTATCTAACTTCTTTTCATCAATTTTAAATGTATTTTAGAATAGTTTGTATTTTTAGAAACAAATAACAAATGAATATGAGTAGATATTATTTTCTTTTTCTTTTGAGTCTTTCATGTAAGCTAGTTTCACTGTGAAACTTCCTCCATCAGCTAATAATCTGTAGAAAGAAATTACAGTACAGAAATCAATTGTTGGGACTTCAAGGATAAATTATAGTAGGTCACTAAATCTGTTAGAGAAGCCAGTTGAGGGTAGGGTGTCACAAACAATTGGAATGTGGATTCATTGGTGTAGATTTCCGTTTCTATGGCAGAGCACTTACATACTTACAAGTTTCTGATAGCTATTAGAGATGATCTAGATTTATCCTTGGACAAGAATTTACACATACATGTATTAACTAGTCAAATGAGTAAAGACATAGACAGGCTTAGGCAGAAAGAAATGTGCCATAAATTCCTAATTTACAAGAATATCTGCTTCCTAAAATGCTTAGTTTTGTTGTGCTATTTCTTTCTTCTGAGGAGACCAAATATTATGTAAACCTGGGCTGAAAAAAATGGGCAGAAGCATTTAAAACTACAACTTGAAGTAACGTTTTATGAAATAAAGAGAGGAGGGGGGAATTATGAGGTTGGTGTCAAAAGGCACAGAAATCAATCAATAAATAAAGTAGTGAGAAAATTATAGGGTGAGAAAAACATACAAGACATGATCCCTACATGAAGAGAACCTACATTCCAAATCACAGGTCATTTACTTTCAATCAATAAAGTTTTATTTTACATGTCCTAATTGAAATGTCAATAGAAGCTCACAAACTACCTGAAATTTAGTTACATACATTTTATTTTTATCAGAATCTCTCAGTTCAAAAATGTTCTCTATTTGAGGCTTAAATAATTGTTTCATGTCATCATCAGTATATATTTTTAACCTAAAAGAGAAAAAATTTGTCATGTTTGACAAAAAAGTGACAACATTTTAGACCTCTGAAAGAGGCCACAGACATGACCTAGTCCAACTTCTTTCATTTATATAAAAGACTTTCAGGTGAAAAATCTTTGAAGTCCCACACAGAGTCACATAGTGGGAGACAGTACTTGAGTTCAGACTCAATCATATTTATTGCCAAAGCAAGATTTCCTTTTTCCCAAATCAGTCTTTTATGTCTAACCTATCAGAAAATAATTACTAATAGATTTAGGAAATTCAAATTATGAGTTACATCTGATGTTCGTTCTCTTTCCTTCTTATGTTATATGTGTTATGTTTGAGAGGATCACAAAGTCCAAACAGCTTTAGCATAAATAATAGCTAACTATGAATTAAAGAAACACTTGCTCTATTAACACTTTTTCCCTTTGTTTGTTGCATTCATGTACATATATATACATATATAATCTTAGCACTTTATGATAGAAACTTAAAGACCTTGTAGTTCATCTGACATAAAAAAAAAGTTTGTTGAAAAGATCAATGTTTTGCTCCTTTTGGTGGTTTAATATAATAGTGTGCAGCATGGTACTGTAATTAGTCAGAGCTGACAAGAGAAATATAAGATAAAACAGATTTCTTCAAACGACAGTAGAATGTTTTAAACGGAAAAAAAATCCCTAGATTTCAAAACCTTTGTTTTATCTTATGACATCTCTAATGTAATAATGAATGCACAACTATAATTCAAGGAGTGCTCTCATTAAATTACCTCTTTTTGTCCTAAAAAGAAAATATTCATATTGGTAATATAATTTTTAATGATTTAAAGCTGGAAGTAAATGCAGTACGGGTTCCTCCTCAACTTAAAAAGGACATGAAGCATTTATACATTTTCTAAAGATTCCAATTTGATTTTAGGAAATTTTATTTTTGAAACAAATATTTACACATTTTTAGATGATTTTAAATTTTTAATTGTAATGCCAGAGAGACTTACTTAGAGACAGGGTGCAATCCAAATCTTCAGAAAAATTTATCTATAAGGCCTAAGAGAACGATGATTTTTAATGATTGATTAAACTCACTTTTTAAAAATATACATGAGTTTAAGTTAAAAAGTGTTGACAAAATATTGTAAATATCTCATCTTAGAAAGCTACCTCATCAGTCAGCTCAGATATTAAAATCGAAAGTATCACATATAAAAATGCAAAGTTACATAATTACTAGAAACAAATGGTCTAGGCTACATTACCCCTCACATGATAGACTCATTTCAGATGATTAATCTACTCTCATTCCTAAATGTTAGTATTTGCTCCCTACTTCACTCCACTCCATCCCTGCTCTCCATATGGATGTCAGATACCTGTTGTACTTTATTCTTGTTTATATGTAACTTCTAATAAAGACTAGTAGAGCTTTCAAGAGCAGTGATTTGTCACAATTGAGCTCAGTGGATAAGAAACCTGAAAACAAAGTAGTCTTCCACTATAATTTATACTTTTGTGTAAGTGTCATGTAACATATATTTTTTCACTATCATCCATCTCAATTACAGTATTTCCTGCTGCATGTTTTCTGAGTTATTTTGAATTAAATGTATACTCTAAATATCATGAAAAGAGGTGCTTGTCTTGAAAGCAGGAAGAAAGTCTGTTTGGGAAAATAGGATGCTGAAGTTTAATCAGTTGGATGTGTTGATTTATTATTCAGTGTGGTATAATAATGTATAATAATAATGGATTCTCAAGTATGCCAATGTCCTAATCCCAAAAATCTATTAATGTTACCTTATATGGGCAAAAGAGACTTTGCAGATGTGTTTAAAGATCTTGAGATAGGGGAAGGTATTCTATATTATTGTAGTGGGCCCAAAATAATTATACAGGTCCTTATAAAAGGAATGCAGAAAGAGCCAGAGTCAGAGAACAAGGCAATGTGATGACAAAGCAGACTTTGGAGTGACTCAGCCACAATCCCAGAAACCGGAGCATCCTTTAGAAGCTACAAGATTTAAGAAAGATTTTCCCTGGAACATCAGAAGGAAACAGCTTTGAAAACCTCTTGATTTTACCCTCATGAAACTCATTTCAGACTTCTGACTTTGGGAATATAAAAGAATAAGCTGACATTTTAAGCCACTAAATTTGTGGTAATTTGTTTTTGTAGCAAACTATAACTAATAACCTCAGCAATCAAATTAGTGATTCCATGACTTTCAATCTAAATTATGAGTCTCCTTGTGTGAGGTGGCAGTACTTTTTTGGGCTTCCATTGTCCCATAGACCGTTCCCATGGTCATCTCAAGATTATCATAACTGGTCAGCCTCCTTCTTCCTCCATAACTCGCTCATTCCTTAAATATACTCAGGAACATCACTTTCTGAGGTCATCATCTAGCTTAGGCATAAATAGTTTAGATTTCCACAAGGTGAAAGGCATGACTAACTCCAAGATAAGAACAATGTTTCAGAGCCTGTTCAGATGGCAAATAACTAACTGGTATCAAAACACTTCCTCTCTGTCTCTCTCTCTCTCACTCACACACACACACACACACACACACACACACACACACACAGAGGAACATTAGAGGATCTTTACATAAAGGTTTTAATTTTTTTTCCTATTAACCAATGATTTGATTTCAGTGATGTAAACTACTGGTGACAATAAAATCTGATTACCAAATAGCTTCACCTCCCAAACTTATCTAAACAATAGTCCTCCTTGTCTCACACCTAACATGCATACCATGAATTCAGAATTCATAGCTCCAAATGTGAGACCTGAAGTCTTAAAGTTCTGCTCCTGATTAGACTGGCGTGCAAAACAATTTCTTGGTATATCATATGGTCTTTTCTTTAAACAGAACAATCTAAGAATATTGACATAAATAGAAATTTTGAAACAAACAGACTAAATCATTTTTTACTGAGAATGGCATTTGGACCTTTCTTCAGGCCAAGATTTTCAAAACACACATCTATATACCAGTTGTATTAGAATAACACTGATATGTGTGTATATATGTACATACCCAGAGTCCAAAACTGCATACACCAGTATGTAAGCCATTGAAATAACTATGATAAATTATATTTGGCAAAGTAGAATCTCAGCAATGTTTGAAAAAATCAATCTTCTGAATCATAGCGTACACTATGGGGAAATGTTTTTGAGACTTCTGTATAAATACCCTTTATAGCTGTTTGAAGTAACCAAGAATAGATAAAAATAGGCTCAAATTTTAAAATCTGCACTTGAAAAAATGTTTTCATTCACTTTGGTTTATTGATATATGTTTTCATCAGTGTATTTTTAACGATTTCTCTATGGAACTAATTACATAAAATATTTTCTGCCAGACCTTCTAGAATTTCTGATTATCCTAAACAAGTATAATTAACAAGAAGAAATCATACACATATGAAGATTGGGGAAGATAAAATTCACATTGATTTTGAAAGTCGGTGAGTGCTGTCAATATTTAAAATCCATTTTCTCTCTCTACTCACATTGACACCAGCTCCCTTCCTTAGACAATCATGTAAAATATTGAGATACACTTGTTTCTCTTGAGGTCACATCCAAAAACGAAAGAGTGCCTAGTTTTATTGGGATTCCCACGCTTGCATGGCTTTCACCCTATCCCAGAAGACTTTAGGCACATTTTCCCCAACACTATCCCTTAGTCATAGAATGTATAGAGTCTTGGAAGCAAAGAGAAAAATTATTAGGCAGAACTTTCCATCTTCCCTCTCTTCCATTTTCTTTTCTCTTCAGGCAGACCTTTAAGCATTTTCTCCCAATCAGTACTTTATCTAAGAAATGTAAATAATTACATTCAAACACATTAATATCTATCTCTAATATTTCTTCCTGTAGCAATCTATTACACTTAAAGTTATTTGATAACTATGGGAAGAATTGGTACCTGTAAGTATCATACTCTTTTCCCCTTCACAAATATTCATTTCATCAAGAAACCTCTTCTTATTCATTCTACATTAAGATTAGCTCAATTTCCTACGTTAATAAATGAGAAAAGAGAAATGGCTTAATGAAAGTCACATACTTTTTTTTTTTTTAACAATTAAAACCATACTTAAGCCTCACACCTCACAACTGAGGTCAATGCTGTTTTCCTCTTGCTACCGAAGGGCTAACGCATTTCTTTTCTCACATCATGACCTTAACAGCTCTCCTCTGCATTCAAGAAAATGAAATTCTGCTCTTCATCCTAAAAGTTCCCTAATTGAGAGTTTGAACATTAGTCTACAGCTTATCAATGAGAAATCAGAATTTTAACTCCTGCCTGCATGTTCATCAATTGTGCATTTCTGACAAAGTTAAGAGATAAATAAATGCATTCTCTGAAAAGACAATGTTTCAGTTCTCCAACCATTGCAATCTTGCTCTTCTTCCCTGGCTTTCTCTTTTCCTCTCATATCTATTGCTCATCTGGAATTCTGGCCCGATGTTACCTCAGTATGTTTTAATATAATAAAATGAATATTATAATATACCTTTAATAATTTAGAGAAAATAAGACTTTGCAGATATTGTTTTCTCATGTGAAGGTAAATATTTGTTTCTAGGAAAATATATACTATGACCTTAAGACAGCTCTGCCCTGAATTTTTGACTATTACACTGCCAGGTGATACCCCTACTGGTCCTAGTCAAATCTCTATCTAATGAAGTATTTTTTGTCTTATCTAGGCAAAATTGTAAGACAGATTATTGGAAAAAAAATACCACAAGAATATTAAGCCTGCATTTTGTTAACTGCATTCTGTCAAGCAGAAAAAGAAGTCAACTATATATTTTCTAAATGCCAAAGTTTCTGTCATCTCCTCATACTATTGAGAAAAATGTTTTACAGGAAATTTCTATGTGTTTTTCTTTGATGTTCTGTTTTGTCATTCAAAGGTGAATGATAGAGGTTTCCAGAGAGTTAGAGTGAATGACTCACCTTGGATCATGACTAAGGGAACTGTATCATCTAAGGAGCCAAACCCATTTTACTCAGATCAGAAATGTGTTGAGCAGCTTACATTCTGTCAGTTTTGTGGTGGTGGCGGTTGTTGCTTTTGGAAGCAGGGAAAGATTCTCCTGGCTGAAGTACAAGAAAAGAAGAATAGATAAAATGTTCTATTTTCTCCCTCTTTGCATCGGTGTGTGCTATATCCAGCTGAAAACATCAATATAAGAGGGAGAAACCCGTGCAAAATCACTGCAGATACAAGCCTGACCATCTTCTATTGACTGTGATAAGGTTGCTGTCCTAGTTGGCTCATATAAATGCAACAGGAATTACGCAACACGGTCTCGACACAGAACCCTTTTACCTTGACTGAATTTTAGCTGTAGTCTCAAATTCCACTGTGTATCAGAGTAGACATCTTATGGGCGTGGAGATTTGGATTTTTAACCATTGCCCACAAGAAGTTCTGTTACAGGTAGCATGTACTGAAAGATAATATGCTAAGAAGTAAACATCTCAAGGCCAGCAAGGTAATACACAAATTTAGATTTATAATGTTGCCCTTATGAGTTAGGATAATAACATCTAACATTATGTAGCATTATTAAGTGCTAGGCAATGTTCTAATTGCATGGTATATAAAATCATTTATTGTTCCAAAAAATCTCAGAGGATAGGTATTATTATTACTTTTCCTATTATAGAGGAAAAGTTATAAAGGTATTAAGGATTAAAGTGATTTATCTAAGGTCAAATGGTTAGTCCAGCTTGAACTTTGATCCCAGACAAGATGGCACCAGAGACCATACTTTCATTGATGATATTATACTGTCACTTACATGCCAATCACTGAACCTAGCTGTATGAACCTTGACTATCGTCAAGCTGGTTACCTTCTTTGTAACTGCTCTGTCCCATATAAGTAGTTTCTTAACTTGCAGTATCTTTTCAGAAATAACATTCAAATCCTTACTACTTTTTTTTTTTAGATGGAGTCTCACTCTGTCACCACGCTGGAGTGCGGTGGCACCATCTTGGCTCACTGCGACCTCCGCCTCCCTGGTTCAAGTGATTCTCTTGCCTCACCCTCCCGGGTAGCTGGGACTACAGGCACCCATCACAATAAACAGCTAATTTTTGCATTTTTAGTAGAGACTGGGTTTCACCATGTTGGACAAGATGGTCTCTATCACTTGACCTCGTGATCTGCCCACCTAGGCCTCCCAAAGTGCTGGGATTACAGGCATGAGCCACGGTGCCTGGCCAAATCCTTACTACTTTTAACCTTGTTTTGGTGCTGTGTGTGATTTATTCTTTTACACAGACAGGACAGGTCCAAAGAACACCTGAGCTCAGCCTGTGGATGTGGGTTAGGCATTTTCCCAAGCAACAAGGAATGACAGTGTAGTAGGAGTAAATCTGAAACTAAAAGCTGGTCATCCTGTTTGGTCAAACTCTCAGTTGGAAGAGATGGATTGACTCTATCAGGATAGAGAATAGTAATGCCCAACTAAGAGTGACATGATTCCAGGCAGAAGAAGAAAGGTAAATTTAGAATCATTAAAATGATCAAGTGGCCCAGCAAGGTATTAAGAATACCTGTAGCACAATTTCTAGAGAAGATAAACATTGAGATTAAAATATTAATTAAAAAGGTAAAACAAAGGCAAATATGTAATAGTTGTTGAAATTTTTTAAAGTGATTTTTTTCCCATGTACTTAAAAAGTAAATTTAGAGAGGAAAAGGTTTAGTTTGTGCCAACATCAGTCAAAGAGTATGACAGAAAACCAAAGCAGTCACTTTCCCAATATTACTGCCTTCATATTTATGATAGTGCAAGTCATTTATCATCCATCTCCGTGCTGTTTAATATACTGGATCACATTTATTAAAAAAATTTACTATCACATTGCTTACAGTAAATCTATGTTTTTTAAATAGAGAATATTTCTGAAGGAGAGATAGAAATATGTGAGTGGTGAATTGCTATATATGAAGGTTGTTTATAAAATCTTAATAAAATTTAGAGAAAAGCATATTACAAAGAACATATGGTCTCATAATTTAAGAAATTACATGAGTAACGACATTTACAGGATCATCAATAAATCAGTGACTATGCAATTAATTCACATATATATTTTTTCTTAATTTTATTTTGTATTGATACGTAATAGGTTACATATCAATTTAAGAGTATATGTAATAATTTAATACACTCATATAATTTGTAAAGATCAAATCAGTATAACCTGGGATATCCATCATCTTAAAAATGTCTTTTCTTTATGCTAGAGACATTTACATTTGAGTTATTCTCTTCTAGCTATTTTGAAATACACAATGGATTATTATAAACACAGTCACCCTGCTGATCTATCAAACAGTAGGGCTTATTTCTTCTAACTATAGATTTGTACCCATTAACCAAATTCTCTTAATGCAAACCTTCAAGACCTTTTGACTTTTACTTAAACTAGAATGCTATAGATCCTTTGATTAGGTGATCATTTTGTCAAGCAGAGTAAGCTACTAACGTAGAAGCTTAAGACTTGGTGCCCATGTGGTCAGACTTCAGTGGCAGGTGAACAAAACATTGCCATTCCAAGGTGGCTGGAAGAGACCTAAGTGCAGACAATGAAAGAACAGTTCAGGTGGATACCTGGAGAGATGGCAGCAGTTAATAGCTAGCATCTAAGTCAGCAGTTGAGACACAGAATGATCATAGGTTTGAGCACTTATTTGGGGGATCTACAAATGGGATCTATAATTAGAACAAGTCAGATAGGATGAAAATGAGAATAAAGCAGACAATTAATCTGATATGTTTTCCATTGGGGTATATTGTCTGGTTTTTCACAGAAAATATAGAGACGAATTACCTTTAACAAAATCCTCCTGTCCTGCTATTATACCTCACCAGTCATTAGACCCTTTATAAAGTGAACTGTGGATACAACAAAGGGTTTGCCACTTAACTGACTTTGTTTCTCTGCATAGATGGTTAGTAATAACGACTAATTTGTTTAGCTGACCAAGGAGAAAAAAATGTCAGCAAACACATTAACCATGTGGTAAAATATTTTTCACTTTTTAGGAAACATTTTCCTATTCCATGGAAATAGCTATTATCTCATTCTCGATCACAAAATTAGAAAAACAAAGGGCAAGTAACAAGGTTTTGGCTCTTAGAGTTTGCTGTCTTGTTTAAAGTATCAATGTCTTGGGGATGCCATCTCTTTAATACTATACTAACATAGTTTATAGGTTTTCTATAAGATCATATTACAATGCCAAAGCAAAGCCCTAGAATGAATGTTGATCTACAAACAGCTGATGCAGTTAGAGGAATACTTAATCCCTTGAAATTAATTGACTTATTAAATCAGTTTATTCATTTTACTTAATTTTTCTTTTAATTTCTTTTTTTGTTGTTGTTATCATACTTGAAGTTCTGGCGTATATGTGCAGTTCATGCAGGTTTGTTACATAGGTATACACATGCCATAGTAGTTTGCTGCATCCATCACCCTGTCATCTACATTAGGTATTTCTCCTAATGTTATTCCTCCCCAATCCCCCACCCCCTGCTATCCCTCCCCTAGTCCCCCAGCCCCTGACAGGCCCTGATATGTGATGTTCTGCTCCCCCGTGTCCATGTGTTCTCATTGTTCAACACCCACATATGGGTGAGAACATGCAGTGTTTGGTTTTGTGTTCTTCTGTAAGTTTGCTGAGAATGATGGTTTCCAGCTTTATTCATGTCCCTGAAAAGGACCTGAACTCATCCTTTTTTATGGCTCCATGGTATATATGTGCCACATTTTCTTTATCCAGTCTATCACTGATGAACATTTGGGTTGGTTCCAAGTCTGCTATTGTAAACAGTGCTGCAATAAACATATGTGTGCATGTGTTTTTATAATAAAATGATTTATAATCCCTTGGGGATATATACAATAATGGGATTGCTGGGTCAAATGGTATTTCTATTTCTAGATCCTTGGGGAATCCATACTGTCTTCCACAATGGTTGAACTAATTTACACTCCCACCAACAGTGCAAAAGCAATCCTATTTCTCCACATTCTCTCCAGCATCTGTTGTCTCCTGATTTTCTAATGATTGCCATTCTAACTGGTGTGAGATGGTATCTCAATGTGGTTTTCATTTGCATTTCTCTAATGATCAGTGATGATGAGCTTGTTTTCATATGTTTGTTGACTACATTAATGTTTTCTTTTGAAAAGTGTCTGTTCATACCATTCACCCACTTTTTGATGGGGTTGTTTTCTTCTTGTAAATTTGCTTAAGTTCTGTGTAGATTCTGAATATTAGCCCTTTGTCAGATGGGTAGATTGCAAAAATTTTTCCCAAACTGTTGGTTGCTGGTTCACTGTAATGATCGTTTCTTTTGCTGTGCAGAAGCTTTTAAGTTTAATTAGATCCCATTTGTCTATTTTGGCTTTTGTTGCCATTGCTTTTGGTGTTTTAGTCTTGAAACTTTGCCTATGCCTATGTTCTGAATGGTATTGCCTAGGTTTTCTTCTGTGGTTTTTATGGTGTTAGGTCTTATATTTAAATCTTTAATCTATCTGGAGTTAATTTTTGTATAAGGTGTAAGGAAGGGATCCAGTTTCAGCTTTCTGCATAGGACTAGCCAGTTTTCCCAACACCATTTATTAAATAGGGAATCCTTTCCCCATTGCTTGTTTTTGTCCAGTTTGTCAAAGATCAGATGGTTGTGGATGTGTGGTGTTACTTCTGACGCCTCTGTTCTGTTTTATTGGTCTACATCTCTGTTTTGGTACCAGTGCCATGCTGTTTTGATTACCATAGGCTTGTAGTATAGTTTGAAGTCAGGTAGCGTGATGCCTCCAGCTTTGTTTTGTTGGCTTAGGATTGTCTTGGCTATGCAGGCCATTTTTTTGGTTCCATATGAAGATTGAGGTGGTTTTTTCCAATTCTGCCAAGAAAGTCAATGGTGGCTTGATGGGGATAGCATTGAATCTATAAAATACTTTGGACAGTTTGGATATTTTCATGGTATTGATTCTTCCTAACCATGCTTCCATTACTAGCATCAAAATGGCAGGATCAAATTCACACGTAACAATATTAACCCTAAATGTAAATGAGCTAAATGCCCCAGTCAAAAGACACAGACTGGCAAACTGGATAGAGTCAAGACCCACTGGTGTGCTGTATTCAGGAGACTCATCTCATGAGCAAAGACATACATAGGCTCAAAAGAAAAGGGATGGAGGAAGACTTACCAAGAAATGGAGAGCAAAAAGAAGCAGGGGTTGCAATCCTAGTATTTTATAAAACAGACTTTAAACCAACGAAGATCAAAAGAGATAAAGAAGGGCATTACATAATGGTAAAGGGATCAATGCAACAAGAAGAGCTAACTATCTTCAATATATATGCACCCAATACAGGAGCACCCAGATACATTAAGAAAGTTCTTAATGACCTACAAAGAGATTTAGAATCCCACACAATAACAATGGGAGACTTTAACACTACACTGTCAATATTAGACAGATCAATAAGACAGAAAATTAGCAAGGAAATCCAGGGCTTGAACCAAGTGGAAGTAATAGACATCTGCAGAACTCTCCACCCCAAATGCCCAGAATATACATTCTTCTCAGTATCACATCACACTCACTCTAAAACTGACCATGTAATTGGAAGTAAATCACTCCTTAGCAAATGCAAAAGAATGGAAATTATGACAGTCTCTCAGACCACAGTGCAATTAAATTAGAACTCAGGATTTCTTTTAATTTCATTAAGGAGAAATAAGTGTTTAAATTTACACAATTTTATGAATATGAGAGAAAATACAAGTTGGTCTGAGGATCATCTTAAATCAATTTCTACAAATCCTCTTATTGGCATGTTTGCTCTTGGCTGGCTGAGAACAAGGCTGCCTGCAATTTTCAGAGCACTTTGATGCTCTTATTGCCTATGCATCCTTGACAAATGTGGTTGCTCCCATGTTCCAGCTTTTCCATTGTCACTTGAGGATTCTATGACATCTGTGAACATGAATAGGTAATCCTCAGAAGCAGGAAAAAATAAATAGTTTGTAACTATCTTTTATGATTGGCATGTACAAATTAAATAATGAGATTCTTCCTTCAGTCCACTTGGCAATGCGTGTGTGTATTTTAACTTTTACTTAATATCCAGTAGCAAATACATGGAAGAATATCTAAATGTTAATAGATATGAAAATGCTAAAATAATTCATAGCTCAGACATCTTGTGAAGGTAGGCAGGCTTTAATAGGAATTATTCTGAGTTATAAGGCCCTAAAAAAAACATGCAAGGTATAATAATTTTTAAAAGCTTAACAATAAACATCCACAATGTATGGAACATTGTGAATCATCTTTCATGATAATGTTAGAAAAATACAAACAAATGAAAGGGAGACATTCTTAATGGCAAAATAATATCCAGAAGTATTCATATAATTGTAAAAGGAGTGACTATCTAGCAGTGGTAATAAATGAGAGATTTATGGTAGGATTCGTGTGTGTGTGTGTGTGTGTGTGTGTGTGTGGGGTGTGTGTGAATTACATTTTTATTATAAGAAATTTATATAATAAACCTACCTGTATTTTTTATATATATATATATATATATATATACACACACACACACACATGACAATCTCCTGGTTTGGAGTGTATATTGTATGTAACTTCTATGATTCGTCTGAAGCGTGGACTCAGAATTGGAGAAAAGCAACAGTCATTTTTGTTTCTGAACTTAGGAAGACACTGAAGTTTCAGAAGGGATAGAAGTTGTACTTTCAGTGAATGCCAGTTAGCATGTTTTACAAAAAGGATTTGATGTAAATGTCTCTGCTGTCAAGTTGGCTGATAGTTACAAAGTGGATGCTTTACCTCATGGAGGTTTCTGGGTCCTGGTGGCTTTGCAGATGATTCTGCAGTATCTTGTGGGGTCTTCAGTTCCATCAGGCACTTTAATTCCTTAAACAAGTTTCCCTTTGTGGTTTTAGCTGATTAGAGTAGAAATCAAATACTTGCATACAAATAATTGCTAATGAAGAATGTTATTACTTGATCTTTCCCTGTGACACAAAACTAGATTTTTTTTTAATGGAAGATGTTGCAAACTAAAGGCGTTTTCCTGCAAAGACTGCCTAATGTAAAATTATAATAATAGCTATTGTTTGTTAAACATTAAATATACTTCAAGCTTCTTACTGTGGTTATCACTAACTTCCTTAACAACCCTTTGACTAAGGTCTTTTCCTTCCTCCCCTTCCCCTTCCCTCCACTCCACTCCTTCTTCTTACATTCTTCCTTCTTTCCTTCTTTCTTCCTCCCTTCCTTCCTTCCTTCCAAATACTTCCTGCTAAATTAGCATTACTTTACCATCTCATATCATATTTATTTCTGTGACTACAGCCTCCAATGATCCTAGTTATCTATACCACACACTTGATAATAAACATGCACTGGCTGTTTTATGACATTTCTACAACTGTTTTATCGAACCATTCTACTCTGCATATCCTGTCATAACCTAAAGTGTTGTGGTCTGGCTTGTTTTTTTAAATTTCATACTTTATTGCTTATTCTATAAAACTCTATCTTTCATTTTAAGAATTATATAAATTTTAAAATGCCTTGCAATATATTAGTATGTTTCACCTTCACAACAAATCCATTAAATAGTGTTGGATGTATGTCATTCTCGCCTTTTGGGAGGTTTTAAAAATAAAATAAGTAATTCAGACCCACACAGAAGAGTATGAGATAATATCTATAATTCTTGCCTTAGCATGACCTTTAACACTATAATATTAAATTTTAACTGTGCAGTATTTTTGGAATTTTAAGCATTGAAATGTACATGTTCATCTTTGTTTTCTCTTTGAATAACTACATATGTATTATACACGGATTACTGGCTCTGTTTTCCTTCTAATAGTGTGTATAATATTATAATATTATGGATAATGATGAACAATTATAATAATTTCCGTAAGTTAACTATGTATGCAGTGGTTATCACACATACATAGAACTATTTTTAAGCAATAATTGCTCTCCTTTGTAATCCTACATATTTTGTGCATTTACAAATATTATTCTGAGATGTGGTCACTAGGCTTCACTACTGTTAAGCAGCTGGTGACACAGAAAGTGGGAGCCAGTGTTCTGCAAACTTTGTAGCACTGTATACAGGTTCTGCAAGTTTCAATTAACTAAATGCATGCACAAATGCACAAATAAACTTTATGTAATAAGTCAAATTACTTATTTTACAAAAAAGGTTTTACTTAACAATATCCTTTAGAGATGTGATTAGAGCCAATTTATATTTTAATACACTATTTACACTCTTCTACTGTATGCATCATTTGAGCAAGGTGAGCTCACATTCAAAGGGAGGTCATATTCATGGTGAAGAGAAATAAGGTTTTTCTCTGAAAGCTGAAGTCTCTAGTTTCAGGGTCTGTCTCCTTGAGTAAAACAGTTAACTTCTTTAAGTTCACCTTCCTCCTAACTGACAGAGTAATCCATTCATTCACTCCAACAACAAATATTTATTAATAATTGCCTATTATATGTCATAAGCTGTGCTAATGGGGCATAATAATGCTTTGCCTTTCATGAGGTCGTTGTGAGACTCAAATGACAATGTATGTGAAAAGTACCTTATAAAATTTAATAGGCTACAAATATAAGAAACATTTCTAATGCCCTACATGATTTTAAATTGCTTTCTGAAATAGAGAGGACAAAATTATATTCAGCTGAGCTTTAATATTCAGGGAATTTTATTGAATTATAATTCTTGGAAATTGCTTTTATATTGTAACTTTCTTTAAAATGCATTATCCATTTTATATTTTATCAGAATACTAGATTTCATACCACATTATATAATCAAAAATTATTTATCAGAAGTGTTTCACACACTGTGTGTATGTGTGTGTGCACGCATGTGTGTATGTGTGTGGGTCTGTCTGTCTTTGGGGTGGGAGTATTTGTTATCTCATTAGCATTTTCGATTGCGAGAAACTTTACTTAGAAGCTTGTTATCGCATCTCTAAATATATACAAGTTTTTATGATACCATTATTATTTAAATGTCCTCTCTTATTCTCCAGTGGAAAATTACTGCCCTTCACATAGTTACTTTGTGCTTGATAGTCATAATTAACCTGTCTGTGGCCTTGCAGCTATGCCTGTAGTAGACATCCGTAAAACAGGCATCTGCTGTATGTTATCCATATTATTTTTTCTATTCTATCTAATATGAAGACACCATGAACTTATTTCTAGGTCAAGCCTCACCAGAGTTCAAGTGGTTTGTTTCATAGCACTTAAATTTTGGGGAAAAAATATATGTATATTTAATATATATATATAAATATATTTAGTAATATTAATATATTTAACATATATATATATATCACGACAACCTCATTCAATACTAAACACTAAATTCAACACTAAACAAGCATCTATTGATACTCATTTTATGTCCAGAATTATTTTAAGTGTTGTCAGAATAACAAAATATCAGCATATGGTCCTATTAAATTAACAATAGAAAAGCGCATTGTGGTTAAACTGTTAACTTTTGATGAGGTGATCAATATGAATTGTCCCCATTTTTCTTGGAGAAAACTAGAACAGAATTAATCTTCAAAAATGTTAGGGTTGGGATAGTAGCGCTATAGATCATACGTGTGTGGTTTTTTTTGTTTGTTTTTCACCAATATTAGCTGCACCTCCTTAGGAAATAATCATAACAAACCTCCCTTTACCCCCAAACCCCTCCTAACACACAACACAACCCAATACCCCACCCCCTCGACCCCCCGCCACACACGCCCCCCCCCCCCCGGTTCTTTTCTCTCCCCTTTTCTTGCTCCACTGGCTCCAGGTATGACCATTAGATTTGCTCTGAATAATGAAATGTAAGCAAAAGTAAGATATGTTACCTACAGGGGAAAGTTTTTAGTACAAGTACAAAGGTACTCATGATTCCTTTTTTGTTGTTCTCATGAGAATGGCAAGGTGGTAGGAGGAGGCTACTTCTGGATTCTGCCTTCCAAATCAGTCTGGATTTTAGGTCGGAGAATGTATGAAGCAGAGCCAAAGCTGACCTATGTTGCTCATGTGTCGTGGGCAAGAACTAAACATTTTCTGTTGTTAGCCACTGAAATGTTGGGGTCATATATGACTTCAGCATAACTCACCTCTTCCGAGTGATGCTAGTGAATCGATTTTTGGGGGCTTTTAATTGCATTTCAATCTCCTTTGTTAGTCATAGCCCATAGATGGTGCTCACTTACTATTGAATAAATTAAAAATGTTATAACTTTAAGTGAAACATACTCAATGTTGGAATGCAACTTAAGAAGATAAAATAATAATACTGCTGGTCCTTAAATTACCAATTATCTCATTGACAATCAGACATACATATCTCCATCTGTAATTTCATATAATAACTATAGTGACAGAAGCATGTGCAAAGGATATAAGTATCTAGGGAAGGCATGCTTCATTCAGAATGGAGAAGGTGTAGCGTTATTCCCCCTCTGCCAGTACCCCTCTCCACTTTACCCACTTGTTTCCAAGGAAAGGGTCACTGAGAGTTTAATTGGCAAATTAGTTTTCATTGTTTCTGTAATCGATTACCACAAACTTGGTGGTTAAAATAACAAAAATATATTATATTACAGTTCTCTATAATGGAAGTCCAACACAGGTCTTGATCAGTTAAAATCAAGATGTTGGTAGGGCTATCTTTGTTTGTTTGTTTCTGTAGGATCTGTGATATAATTTGCTTTCTTGTCTTTTCTAGCTTCTAGAGGCTACCCACATTCCTTGCCTCATGGACCTTCCTCCATCTTCAAAGCCAGCTACAGCAGGTCAGGTCACTCACACACTGTATCATAGTTTTGACCTTTTCTTCTTTCTCCCTCTTCTACTTTTAAGAACCCTGGTGATCACGTTGAACTAACCACATAATCCAGGATAATCTCTCTATTTTAACATCAACTGATTAGCAGCCCTAATTCTGTATACAACTCTTTTTTCTTTGCCAAATAAGGTAACAAATGCAAAGGTTCCAGAAATTAGGATTTGGATATCTTTGCAGGGGGCTATTATTTTGCCTACCACAATTGCCACCCAATGAGGTTCATTGGACTAGATGTGGTTAATAGGCTAAACTTAAATGTCTTAAATTACAAATATATCCTCTCTGTGTCCTGGTTCAGACTTGGATCAGGATAGCTTGCGGGGGCAACCAAGTCATTCTCTAGACTTTGCACCATTGCCAGTGTCGAAGAAAATGAATTCACCTGGAACCCTCTCTTTGTTCTCTTTGTAGGCATACATGTCCCAGCAGTTCTCATGAGGTAGACGGTGATAGAGAAATTAGAATCACAACTCGAGACTAAAATCTAAGCTACATCTATCAATTACATATTTATCAAAAAGTTCTGACTCAGACATGACACTCAAGCTCAGTTATTCATAAAATGGTAATCTGTGTATCATTCATCCATTGTTTCTCAAAAGTGCATTCTTTTAGAATCCTGAGGAAATGAAATTCTGGCAGTAAATTTAGATTAAGAAAAATGGGAGGTTGATTTATGCTATTATTATTCCTGGGGAAAATTCATTATTTTCTGATCACCTTAAGAGGATACTTGGAAGTTAGTTGATTTGAGTACTGATGTCAGGCAGGAAGGAACCCATTTCTAGATTACTACTATGATCCAAAATGAATGCCACTGGAGACTCCGTGGTTTCATAACATCAACTAAAACTGAGGCAAGGATATATAAGGCAGCAGACAGGGTCTAATAATTAGGACCAAATTAATTATGGGGACTGCATTTGCTCTGTACATCTCATTGTAGTTTGTATAAATTTGCAATCTGAACACGTTATATTAGCTGCATATGTATGCTGCCTTTCCCAAACTTAACCAAACAACCTTTGATGAGACAAATTTGAGTTTTGGAAAATGGCACTTTTCTAGGGCCTTAGTAATGACCCAGAGTGGAAAAGTAAAGTATATTTACTGAGATTTTACATCTGGTGTAAGGCAGTTCTCTCAGTGTAAGGGCTTAGGCTTGAAGAAAGATCATACTATAATAGCTTAATAGATGAGAACAGAGTAAGCAAGGATTCTTTGGTAATGGTTTCAAAGACTCTTTGGCATAAATTGTAGTTAGAGATTTTCTCTTGTAGATTTGATGAGTATTTTAACAAGTTTTTGGAATGTACAGTAAAGATGTGTGCAGCTCTAACTTCCTGGGTGAGAATCTCCTGGGATAAATAATAAAGAATAAAACATATTGATAAATAAATAACAATGCCATGTTAAATAAATAATAGTAAACTATGGGTATGATATCTGTTCTCCTGAGAACAGAGACAATGAACCTCAACATGTATAAAGTCACTTAATAAATCTTTGAATCAGGACAACATCTCAATATTACTCAAGATATAAGATGATTTCCAAAGACCACAAAATCCTTTGTGTTTTATTCAGCACCTAATTCCTCCAGTTATATCCCAGATGTAAGAAAAGTTATTGTAGATTTTTCAGATATGAAACAAGATAACATATTGGAGTGAAATGAGTCTGTGATACATAGCACAGAACTATTTTCCAACATTGTCAACAAACTTGTCCCAAGTTTCTAGAAAGGAGCAGCTACCAGAAAGCGTGATGTCATTCTTCGAGAATCTTAATGACGAAATATTAACTTTGATGGAGAGGGAATTTTCCAACTCACTGGAGTAGTGTGATCTAATAATATTGACTAAGTCAATTCTCCATGATAAATAGCTAATGCATGTGGGGCTTAATACCTAGGCGATGGGTCGATAGGTGTAGCAAATCTCCATGGCACACATTTACCTATGTAACAAACCTGTGAGTCCTGTACATGTATAGCAGAACTTAAATTTAATTTAATTAAAAAAAATAAATACACATCTACACACACAAAGATTAAGATCAGCAACAGTATAAAAACATCTAGGAGTTACTACTGATTGAGTTATTCACGAATGAAAATCAGGAGCTGCATCAAACCATACATGAAGGAAATGTTAATGTACAATGATGTTCATAAAGCACTTAGGATACAGTTGATGGTGAGTTTTTTAAGGGTGTACGGATTCCTTATGCTGATGAATGTAGACTTGGACTCTCTGGGATTATGTTCCTATCTACCTCATTCTTTTGGGAATTTATATTTCTCCTTCCTTCCTCATAGCCCGCAGGATTGCAGTGAGAAAAGCTATGATAAACATAAACTACTATCTGTTGGCCATAGTTGAATAATCCAGGGACACAAACAGGGCACACTTTTGGTCATTTAAAACATGTCCCTGAAAATGTTGGATTTGGAATCAAAAAAATTAGATAAACGTTTATTTATTCATACACTAAAGTTCAAAGGTTTAAATAATATTCCTTTAAAAGTCTGGGGAAGCAAAATATATATCTTGAAGTTAAAGGAGGGAAGTTGAAGAAAGAGATATGAGTAAAGAGGTACAGTAGTACTATGTATCTTCTTCTTCTTCTTCTTTTTTTTTTTCTGAGATGGAGTATCACTCTCTCATACAAGCTGGAATGCAGTGGTATAACCATGGCTCACTGCATGCCACTGCCCTGGCTCAAGTGATATTCCACCTCAGCCTCCCAAGTAGTTGTGACCATAGGTACACGCCACCATAGCCAGCTAATACACACACAAACACATACACACATGTGTATTACATATGTATGTGTATTTTATGTATATATATGTTCTATATATGACATGTATGTATTTTATACATATACATCATGTATTATACACACACACACACACACACACACACACATATATATAATTATTTGCAGAGACAAGGTCTCTCTATGTTGTTCATGCTGGTCTTGAACTACTGAGCTCAAGCGATCCTCCTACTTCGGCCTCCTAAAGTGCTAGGATTACAGGCCTGAGCCATCACACCCCGCCAGTATTATACATATAAATCAGTAGTTCTCAAACTTCTTAAAGCACAAATTTCTGAGCCCTACCTCCAGACTTTCTTATTTAGTAGGTCTGTGGCAGGACTGAAGATTTGCTTTTCTAACCAGTTTTCAGGCGATGTGGATGCAGCTGGTCCAAAAACTGCAATGGTCTGGAACCTCTAGTCCAGAGCCATGGGGAAAAGATCAGATGTCACATGTAAAATAATTGCTTAGAAATAAGGCAAAAATGTATTTGCCATCAAGCATTCACACTAGTGTCATTTTCTTTCTATTTTCAGGCATTCAATAGATTCAATGTAACCAATAGTCAGGAAAAGTGATCTGCAGATAAAGGGGTTTCCAAGGTGGAAGACTAGTGTGATTCTCAAAAGAAGGTAGAGGTTTAAATTAGGTGGAATTCAGTATTTTTTCAATGTGAGGGATTGGGAATTCAGTATCTCCAGCTGCCACTAATTAAACTCCTAAGATAACTGCCAAATCTATACTTGGCTTGTCACCCCTGATTTAAAGGAAATGTCAATATGCTGGATATGGCAAAAGGGACATGGTTCCCTAATAACAATGTGTTTGACAGTTATGAAATAGCTCAACTGACAGTTTCCAGTAATAGAGCTTTTGTGTTTGGGAGAATTGGAGGCCAGAGCTAAATGTGGCACACATACAACATATTATAATATTTCTGATAAAACAGTTGTAATTTAGGAGATGTTTAAAATAAATTACAATCTCAATGTCTTTACCAAACTAGAAATAAAACATCCACATGCAGGACATTGATGAGATAGACAGCAATTTCCACAAAACATAATTGACCCCTATGGTTCAGGTATTTAGAATGAAATCCTAGCAATGTCTTCTTTCATCATGGAAAATTCATTTGAATAATGGGATTTTAGTAATTCCTTTTAAGTTGGTTGAAATAACTGCACAGTGCTGAAAAAAAGTTACACACCCACACAAATGAATTTGAGATCTGAGAGATCTGCAGTTTTTAGTAAATGAGGATCTAATTTTTTTTTTTTAAACAGGGTCTTTTAAAAAAATCACTTTTATGGAAGATCTTCTATAATGAAATTCCATGGTCCCATGCAAAACTTGGCATACCTTAAAACTAAGTGCTTCTTTCCACATTATATAAATCCCCTTACTAATAAATTTTAAGACTTTCTTCCTTGGGCTTTTTTTTTAATGCACATGGCATAGTATAATTTAGAGAAACAAATGTATTTATTAACTTAGACACTAGATAACCCCAGTTTCTACCTTAACTGAAAACAGATAATTGGGAATACTAATAATCAATTAGACTAACCTAATTGGGTACTTTTTTGTAATTGGACAGTATGACAGTGGCACTCTATACTATCTACATGGAATTTTCTAATTATTCACTGATTTTTTACTTTGAACTTAACATCTTATTATGGTAGTTGGAATGAACAATGTTCACACATTTCAGAACATTTTCTGAAACAAAATTACAAGACAGATTCAAATAATAACATAAAATACCACAAATTAACAATAGATGAAAATATATAACTTTAGTATCACTGATATTCCATATATTTCAAATTACAAAAAAATTCTTTCACTTTTCAAACAAACCTATTTTTGAGGTATAATTTACGCAAAAATTGTTGTACAGATTTTAGTTTACAATTTGATGAGATTTGAGAAATGTGAACACCCATGTACTTACTATCCTAATCAAAATATGGGGACACTCAGATAACTCAGAAAGTTTGTTACTTTCATTAAAACAGTCAATTATCTTTTATAGATATTTAAAAGACAAGAAAAACTATTTTTTATTTACTTACATTTTACCATTTCCATTGCACCTAATAATTTGCATAGATTCAGATTTCCACTGGGTATTTTCTTTATGAATTAAAAAAAATGCTTTTACATTCTTTGGAATAGAGGTTTGCCTGTGATTAATTCTTCCAGCTATTGTATTTCAGAAAGGTACTCATTTTACTTTTATGTTTGAAGGTATTTTTACTAGGTATAAAATTCTAAGTTGGCAGTTTTATCTTCCTAGTACCTTAAAAATAGTGCTCCACTGTTTTGTGGGTTGCATTTTTTTATGACCAGAAGTGTCCTGCTATTGTAACATTTTTTTTCCCCATATACAATGTGTCCTTTCCAATTGCTTTTAAAATTGTCTCATTCTCAAGGGTGTTGAGAAATTTGACAATGATGACTCTTCATGTGGTTTTCTTCATATTGTCTTGTAATTGAGGTTTGGATTGTTAAGCTTCTTGGGTCTGTACGTTTATATATTTCAGCAAATTAGAACAGTTTTGGCTATTATTTCTCGAAGAGTATGCCACCCACATCATTTCTGTCCTTTGGCATCTCCAATTACTGTAAATGTATATTAAGCCATTGAAAGTTGTCTCTATAGTTCATGGATGTACTTGTTAATCTACTACCGTGTTATCTATTATTATATATCTCCCCTTTGTATGTTTTATTTTGGATCATTTCTATTGCTGTCACTACAAGCACACTTCTACAATTGTATACTGTTGTTAATTCCATATGGGGCATTTTTCATATCAGACTTTTTTTCTTTTTCTTTTAGATGTTTTTTAAATTTTTTACTTCTCCCTTTAACATGCTCATACATTCGCTACCTAGAGTTACAATAAGTTTTTTCATTGTACCTGCATACTAATTCTAACATCTATGTTACTTCTGAAACTATATCTTTTGGTTGATTTTTAAATTTATAATAATTCATATTTTTCTGCTTCTTTGTATTCCTGAAAATTTTTCTTGGATGTTGAATATTCTATTTATGTTTTGTGCTAGATACTGATGTGTTCTGTAAATATTTCTTAGCTTTGTTTTAGGACACAGTTAAGGCAATGGAAAGATTTGATATTTCCAAATCTTGTTTCTAAGCTTATTTTCAGAGAGTTGTTAGTCTAGAGCTAATTTTTCTAAACTACTGAGTCCATACTTTTCTGAATACCCTGTCTAATGTTCAATTCATTGTAAGGATTTTTTCCATATTGGCAGGTAGAAAGACAAACTGTTTGTAGCTCTGTTTAAGCTCTGAGAATTCTTTTTTTTTTTTTAGACAGGGTCTCACTGTTGTCTTTAGATGGACTTTCACTGTTGCCCAGGCTGGAGTGCAGTGGCATATCTAGGCTCACTGCGACCTCTACCACCCAGGTTCAAGCCATTCTCCTGCCTCAGCCTCCCATGTAGCTGGAATTACAGGGACCTGCCACCATACCTGGCTAATATTTGTAGTTTTTTAGTAGACATAGGTTTCACCATCTTGGCCAGGCTGGTCCTGAACTCCTAACTTCGTGATCCATCTACCTCGGGGACATTTTCTTTTTTTATTATATGTATTTAAAGTTTACAATGTGATATTTTGATGTACTTGTCTTGATATAAATATACACAATGAAGTGATTGTTGTAGTCAAGCAAATTAAATACTCCTCAAATCTCATATAGTCACCTTTACTTATTTTTCTTCTTGTGGTTATTTTTTGATGGGTCTGTCTCCAACCTTGAGTACTTTATATATATTTCTTCTCTGATTGGTTATTAGCTGAGGACCTAAAGGAAACCCTGTGTGATCACCGGTATACAACTCTCTGCTGTCCATGCAGCTCTCCTCTCTTCTATAATTTGCCCGGGAAATTCTAACTGGTCTCCCAAATTCACAATTCTGTCTCTTCAACATAGGACTGGGTTTGGGTACTCCCATTCATGCATTGTGGCTTAGAAACTCTCTACAGGTAAAACACTGGGGCAATCATAGCGCTATTTTGTTTGTCTATATATGTCTGTGTTAACTTTCCTGTGCTGGTTGTTATCCAATTTCTGAAAACTGTTGTTTCATATATTGTGTCTGGGTCACTCATTTAAGGCAGAAGTACAAATTCAGTTCCTTTTAGTCCATCTTGGTCAAAAGCTAAAGGTGCAACAGATCAGTAGAGAAAGTAAAAACATCTAACTTAGCAACTCAAAATATTGTATGTCATCAATGGAACATTTAAACAGAGACCTCATTGTTAATTTTTTTTTTTTGCATGAGTTTTCTCTGCAGTTGAGATCAAATTGTGAAATTTTATCTGTTTTTTCCTGTTATTAGTGTACATACAGAAACCTAATTTTCAACAATCACTGGATGATCAATTTTTGTGTAAAATAGATTGATGTTACAACAGTAATGACAAGTCTTTAAAATTATATGCAAACATACATCCATTTTCATCTTGATACCTCAGTTTGCTCCTTGAAATACAGAGAAAGACATGGAGAACAAAATGCTGTGAATGGAGTAATAGCTAAATGAGAAAACACATTTCAATGTAGGATGAAAAGTGATATTTATGCCAAATCTAACACACTGATATTACTTAGGAACATATTTCAAAAGAGACATAAATAGAGAGGTCTATTTAAGGAGAATATGTTTGAAATTCAGTGTTTCTAAAAATACATTATTTCACACAATGGCAACTTTAATTTTTATCAGAAACAATAATTTGTTGCAAAACTTCTACGAAGCTAGATGGAAGATATTTCTGACCCTGTGATTCATAAAAGAATATCATCCATTAAGTATGTATAATTTAGATTTGGGTTATGATGCAGATTTCAAAGTTTTTTTTAAAAATGTGTGCACGAATCCTTTCTGAGAGACTAAACGAATAGATTTATTTGAAGGTAAATTAGAAAATGTACTAAAATATATTTTCCCAAGTATATTTTTGGTGTTTAATTTGTAAAACCAATTATTACTTTGAGAATATTCAAAACCAAATAATAAAAAAATACATTTTGAAAACTGACAATGTTAAAATCATCATCCTAGAATAGACTTTGTTTCAAAAGTAAACTACTATCCCAGGTTACATCATCCTGGAGTTAAATGTGGGAATGGTATTCCCAACCAAACAGATTTTCTATGTTTCTGTTTTTAATGGTTAATTTCCTTACTTCACCTTACAGTTCTAGTATTAGGCTGTGTTCGTATGTTATAATTTCTAGTACCTTATATTTGATTTGTACTGGTCATAGGTTAATCAAAGAAAATACACTAATACTAATATTAAACATACCACAACATCAGTGGTCTCTTCCATAACTGACTTGTAGGTGCATGTTACAAAAGGTATCTAAACTACCTAATGAAGTCAAAGGAAGGAGGAGAGAAAGGAAGGGGAAAAAAGAGAAAAATATGAACTGGGAAGCAATCAAGAGCTGGCAACTTTCTTTGACATCTTCTTGTGTCTCTTTTCACATCTATTTCAATCTTTTTGTTTCAAAACAATTTTCTAAGGTCTCTCTGTCCACAGAGTATAACTCCCCCAAAACTTACATATTTTAAATGCCCTTCAGTCTCACCAGGAGAGAGAAGGTTATCAGTTGCCTCTGATCCCAAATTTTATAATCCCTATAGCAAATCTGGATCATATGTCCACTCCTGGTCTGAGCAACTAGACAGAGTTGAGGAAACAGTAGAAACCTAGTTCGTGAACAGAGAGATTGACAACCCTAAAGAAGGAGAAAGGTATTCTCACAGAAAAGAGTTATGATAAGCTTGACAGAACTGCCAAAATATATCTACAGCACAGAAATGTCAATAAGGATCAGACTGGTCAACCGGCAATACTTATAACAAACAGTCATGCAAACTCCTGATTAAGAAGGAAAAACATAAACACCCAAAAATATCACACTGGATCCTTCTTACTTCATCTATTCTCACTATACCCCAGGGTAAACCCTCTGCTCAATCCCATATTTTGGCTTAGATTCTTGCTTGTTTTAATATTTCTATTTCCCCTACATGCCTTTTTACTCTTCTATACAATTTTTTCTGTCATTTGATATTAATCTAAAGCTACTAAATTTCCATGAAGGCTTCCAAAAATTACAATCTATATCGTACTTTGTTAATTATTATGTTGTGGGTTTTTTTCTCCTGTAAAAGTCTTGCTTCTCTCATTTTATTGAGAGTAGAGATTATAACCTATGCATTACTTTCTTCCCTAAAATGTTCATAGTAAAAACTCCTTATAAAAATGCTTTTTTTCCCAAATTGAGGCAAATTAACTTCCAGAAATGTTTATTAAACTATCTTTTTTTTTTTTTTTTAATTTTTTTTTTTTTTTTTTTACAAAAGAAAAAGTTTATTGGACTTACAGTTCCACGTGGCTGGTAAACTATCTTATATGTAAGAATACATGCTAAACCTCAGGAAAATCAGGCCCCAGTAAGTGTCGGAAGTGTCCCTCTCCTGGATTATTACTCCTCCGACTTTAGAGATCTACCTGTGTAAGGGAATGACAACGTAACATAAAGTGAAACTCACTAACTCACTTTCCAAAGTCGATTTGATTAAAAGTTACACTTGGACAATTAAACAGAGGTCACAATTTACAAAGAGGAAAATGTAAATTGAAAATGCTACCTTGAAATTATTTCCTTTATCCGAAAACTTAGGAATCACACTTTGAATTAGACACTATTTATTTTTTTTCTTTTTGTACCAAGTTCAAATATAAAGTCATTCCTAATTTTAGTTAATAATTTATGCATACACATATTTCAAGAATTTAAAAAAGATTAATTCTTGGCCAATAAAGGAAATTGGAGATTTAATGTTAAATCTTACCTGCTCAGACTTTTAAATGAGGAGAGAAAGCAGGCTGACGACCTTTACCAAAGCTTGGTCTATGTAAAGAAATGAAGTTAACCTTTTATCTTACTGCAAGACCAAAGGTTGGTTGGTTTATTCTATCAGGATTCTGCCCTTACTCCTGATTTTTGCAACTACCAAAGACTCAACAGTGCTATTGCGGATTTAAATTACAGAGCTAGTTACCGACAACTAAAACATGAATGAAATTGTTATAACTCTGTAGAGTTAACACATTGATAAAATAAGGGTCCATTTCTTACGATCTATGTTAAAACTGCTATGGACTGAATTGTGCCTCTTCCCTAAAATTCATAGGTTGAAGCACTAACCCAAAACGTGACAGTATTTGGAGATGGCATTTTAGGAGGTAATTAAGAGTAAATGAGGTGATAGGTGAGTAGTCTTCACCCTATGGAACTGGTGGCATTATAAGAAGAGAGGGAGAGAAATATCTCTTTACCGCATGTGAAGATATATAGCTAGAAGGCAGCCATCTACAAGCCAGGAAGAGGATGCTCACCAGAAGTCTACCATGCTAACAACCTGATCTGGGGCTTCCAGCTGCTAGAACTTGGAGAAGTAAGTTTCTGTTGTTTAAGCTTCCCATTCTTGGGCATTTTTGTTATGGCGGCCTGAGCTGACTAATACAATAATTAATCTTGATGATTTGAAACAATCACACTATAATAAAATCATAACAATTGTAATGCATTTATGTGTATGTGTTTGTGGGATACAAAATGGCATAAACACAACAAAAAGTTGTTGAGGAAAAGAATTAAGGTGGGAAAAAAAATAAAATAAGAATGTAGCAAAAGTGAAGAATACTTATAATATTTAATGAAAATGAGCTTGTATTAGGCTATCTACGATATTAATGCAAATTAGATGAATTGCATATGTCTATGGGCTACTTTTGCCATAATCACAAAATAAAAAATAAATTTTAACATAACATTATTTTGTCTTAAGTTAGATACTCCATTTTTTGTCTTTCATACTAGCAAAGAACTATAGAGCTTTCCCCAAAGTAACTTTATTTTTTCAAATTAAATATGTCATACTGCACTACAGAATGTCTTTTTTAAGCCTGAAGAGCATTCAATTTTATGTATATACCACATTTCCTTCATCCACTTATCTGTAGGTAGACATTTGAGCTATTGGGAATAATGCTGCAATGAACAGAGAAGTGCTAATGTATTCTGATTTCAGTTCTTTTAAATATATATTAAGACACGGGATTGCTGGATCATAGGGTATGATAGTTTTATATTTTTAAATTTTTTAGGAACCTCCATATGGTTTTCCATAGCAGCTGTACCATCTGCATTTCCACCAACAGTGTGTGAGGGTTCAAATTTCTCCATGACTAACACTTTTTTTTTTAATTGCTATCTTGAGAGGAGTGAGGTGATATATCATTGTGGGGGGTTGATTTGAATTTTTCTGATGATTAGTGATATTTAACAGAAGAAAGAGCCAGGAAATAAATCCATGCACATATGGCCAACTGATCTTTGACAGTGATGCCAAATATACACAATGAGGAAAAGATGGTCTCTTCAACAAATGGTGCTGAGAAAACTGGATATCTACATACAAAACAATGAAATTGGACCCTTACATATTACACGAAAGTCAAGTCAAAATAGGTTAAAGACTTAAATGTAATTCCTTAGATTCTAAAACTCCTAAAGAAAACATAATGTAGTAAATGATGCTTTGATACATGAATACATTGTGCAATGGTTAAATCAAGCTAATTACTGTATATATTGCCTCATATACTTATTTTTGTGATAGGTTACTTAACATCTGCTCTCTTAGCAATTTTCAAGTATATAATTTTATTATTGACTATAGTCACCATGTTGAACCACTGAGCTCTTGAATTTATTTTTCCTTTTTAACTGAAATTTAGTATCCTTTGACAAACATCTCTCAAATCCTCCCCAGGCATAAATACATATGATTTTTGTCAACATAAAAAGAAATAAATGTTCAAGTTGAGGGGTAAAATACCCAAAGTTTAAAATAAAAAGAAAATAGGAAAAGCTTCATGACACTGGCTTTGGCAATGATTTTGTAAATATGAAATAAATGCAAAGACAACAAAACAAAAAAAACAAATGAGACTGTATCAAATTAAAAAGTGTTTACGCAACAAAGCAAACAATCAACAGTAAAAAGGCAATCTACAGAATGGGAGGAAATACTTCAAAACTATACACAGAACTGAATTATGATAATTTGAATTATAATTTTTTTACCATTATTGTAAAAATTATGCCCATTCATAAAAAGGATTCTTTGAACACCCATACAAACATTATATGTTTCACTTCCAGTATAGTATTTAACAAATTATATGAGATACTCAAAACTTTATTATAACATAGGCTTCATGTTAAATGATTTGGCCCAACTGTAGGCTAATGTAAGTGTTCTGAGCACATTTAAGGTAGGGGGAGGCTAAGCTATGATGTTCTGTAAGTTAGGCTATAAAATGCATTTTGACTTACAATATCTTCACCTTATGATGAGTTTATCTGGATGTAACCCTGTTTCTAGTTCCAGACCATCTATATCTAATAAGGAGTTAATCTCCAAAATAAATAATACCCAAAACTCAATAGTTTTTTTAAAAAAATTGTATATAATATTTGAGACTGAAAAATAATCTAAGATTTATAATCTCAGAACTGTGGAAGAGAAGAATTACTCATGATGGCCACAATGAGAGAATGAGTCCAGAGGTAAGCACATAAAGAGGGCTGACTGTGAGTTGTTGTTCAAAAAGTTTTTCTTACAATCGTTAACTGTTCAAATATGGGCTGAACTACACAGAAAAGTAGTCAGGTGTAACTAGTAGAGCCCATATTTTGGCTAGGACTTTAAACCCAATGAATATTGATTAAAGGACATATTATTGAATGGATTAGTGGCTGAGTGATGAGGATTTTACATAGGAAGGTAATAGTTCATACAGTAGGAGGAATGTAGGCCAAGACAATACTTTAAATTCCCATTTTAGCATAGTCTACAATTCGACAAAAACACCTTGTTAGACACACATGGATTTGCCTCCTAGTCATGCCATTACACAACCCTGTAACTTGGACAATTTCTTCAGTAATGTAGAATGCAGTTTCTAATTTCTCAAAGTGAATGGAATAAATCCATTTAATAGTTATTGGGAAAGTAAATGATGTATGTGTGTGTCAGAGTCCCCAAGACCCTGAATCTAGGAGATTCGCTGGAAGGACTCATGGGACTCAGCATATAATGATACTTATGACAAGATTTATGACTGTGATTTAGTAAGAATACATGGCCAGATCAAAAGGGCAAAAACACAGGTGGAGTCTTGAAGAAATGATGTGCAGTTTTCCTTATGCTGACTCCTTCCCATGACAGATCACAGAGAGGACACTGTTCCCCAGCAACAGAAATGCAGCAACATGTTTATGATGCTTCTGCCCAGGGAAGCTCATTAGAAACTCGGTGGCCAGAGTTTTTCTTGGGGGTGCAATAGGTGACCTCTAACTAGGGCATACCAAAATTCCAGACTCTCAAAAAGGAAAGCAGGTATTCAGCAAAGAACACATTATATGCACACACAGTTTGTGCACAGTGGGTTACTCTATCAGTTTGCGAATGGTGAGAATACTCCTAAAATCCAAGTTTCCAGATGTCAGCCAATGGCTAGCTAGGAGACCTTTTAAAGGATAACAGTCTGGGGCCTGCTACCTGCTATGTTAACTCTTTTCTACACAATGTACATGGAAGGTCTCAGGATTTTGGACAGAGTAAACATCTAATAAGTTTTGTCCTACCTTCTCAATTTCCCATCCATTCCTGCTCCACTCAATCAGGACCACAGTTCAGCCAGCCCTCACTGCCACTACCCTTTCCTGGACACCATTATTGTACCTCTACTGGTACCCTAGGAGAGCAATACTGTTACATCTCTTGCCATCAAAGTATTTTTTCCCTCAGACATTCTTTATATCATTGCCCCTGAATAAAAATTACAGGTTTAGTTTTTCTGTGTCCTAACTTCAAGAGAGGCTATGGAAGTATCTGCCATTTTCTTACTTTATAGGGAGATATGGGTAAAGTTTACTGACAAGATTAATTATCATCCAAATACAGAAAATGTCTCTGATTTGGAGGACATACACCACAGAAAGACATGTTTGTTGCAATCACTGTCTGATTTTAGACTATTTGATTTTTTTTTAATGCAAAAGTTCCTGTATTACTTAAGTTTATAAGGCAGAAATTCTAACTGTAGGTGGGGGTGTGTTCTCATAAGGAATTTTAGTGTGAGGTTGGCCTTGTAATCTATTTACTTGAAAGAACTATAAGGTTCTGAAGAAGTTCAAGATTCTATCAAAGCTTTATAAATACAATGCTTCACGTTTGGAAGATCTAGTTGAGCCATGTATGCTCCCAATCCATGGAAACTGTGACACAGTAAATTGCAGCAGGTAGATTTTTGTCTCAGGATCTCACACTCCAAGTGTTGGTTGACTGCATACTTATCTGATGCTATAAGAAAGAATCTGCTTCCGACCTCACTAGAAAGGTTGTCAGAAATCTTTTCCTGCAGTTGTAAGAATTATATTGCTACTTCCTTAGGAGCTGCCATCCAGAAGCCACTGTCATCTTTTAAGTTGCCCAAATTTCCATGTCACTGTCCTCATTTGCTATCTTACAATATCACAATTTCGCCCTTCAAGGCCAGCAATTGGATTCCTCTGATTAAATCCCTCTCACACTTTGAATGTGTGAGACTTACTCTCGTGCTGTCAACCAGAGAAACCTCTCTACTTTAAAGATTCATGTCAGTTACGATCTCCTAGCCAAGTTCCCCATTTTAAGGTCAACTGATTAGTAAATTTAACCACATTTACAATACACTTTTGCCACTAAACTTATAATCACAAGTAAAATATCAGGTGGCAATGATCATGGGAATCATATTACAATTCTGCCTAGCATCATTACTAATCAATGTTTTAGCATAACTAGATCCGTAAATAACAATGTCCATGTTAAAGTTTGATGGTGTTATATCTCTAAATACTAAATATAAGCTTGTGTGTCAATCTGTAATATTTAGTGATGATCCTTGCTAGAAGTGCTTAATATTTTCTCTGTACTCCATGTTTCTGCATTGTATTATTGCAAACAATAGACTTAATTAGGAGTTATTTACTGAAAATACTTCACAAAGTATGCTCAAGATAAACAGTGAAAGGAAAACTTCCAAATATATTCTAAGCCCAGGATGCAAAAGACAAGGTTTAGTGGTGACTAACCACCCACGGCAGATGAATCCATCATAAAATGAGATAAATCTGCCCATCAAAGTAACTGCATAAACTAAATTATTATTTATTTCCCATCTCTATAAAGTGATATATATATACATAAATAAATGTGTGCGCACACACACACACATATATATATATACACATACACGTCCATTTTTAAGTCAAGATATGTTAACCTTTTCATGGAGCACAACAATCTACTAATATTTTTTGGCACTGTGCCTTCAGGAAAGGACTTACTAGGAGAAAACAGTGCAAAGTGCTTGGGTGAGAATTGATCTGAGCACTTAAAGGATGTGAATATTTGAGATATTTTTACATTTCAAAATAGAAAATAAATGATGAAGGCAATTAAGGAAAGTCACATGTTTTCTATCAGGAAGCAGTTTTTAGATGTTGAAATATTAGAAAGCTGTGTTTTTCTCAAAGGAAATACAGGGAGGGGGAGTATCACACACTGGGGTCTGTCGGGGGAGAAAGGGGAGGGATAGTGGGGGTGGGGAGTTGGGGAGGGATAGCATGGGGAGAAATGCCAGATATAGGTGATGGGCGGAAGGCAGCAAATCACACTGCCATGTGTGTACCTATGCAACAATCTTCCATGTTCTTCACATGTACCCCCAAACCTAAAATGCAATAATAATAATAAAAAAATAAAAAATAAAAAATAAACAGAAGCAAAAAATAATAATAATAATAATTTTCTTGATTCACTTAAAATAAGATGTGAAAATCTATATTACATATATTTTGATATCCAGGAAATTCTCAAGTCTATATGAGAAACAACAGCATTATAACCTATCAAAGACAAATATAATTTTTGGAATTTGACTGATGTTTTCCTTGCTCAGTTTTTGTAGGTCATCGTTATTATTTAACTTTATTTGCGCTAGAGGAAAGCTAGAGTATAATTCTTTCAAAGTAATATATTTGTATAGCTTCTCTGTACTTTACCAATAGCAATTTGGATAAAAAGTAAAAGCAATTTTGCTTTGAATTTAATTAGAAGTTGACACTGATCATCAGCAATAACCCCTTCTTGTTCTCAGATTATGGTTTCAGAATGGCTTCTCTACTGAAAGAAACCAGCAGTCCTTGGAGAAATGACTAATTCCAGATCTGGGGGCAGAAAAAGCAAAGCAGTCTAGAAGAGCATTGTGTTCCAAAAAGCAAGGAATGTACTCTCTCTCTGTCTTTCTCTGTCTCTCTATATATGTATGTATGTACGCATTTATTTATTTATATATAAATAAGAAAGTGTGCGTATATAGGCATTCATTTATTTATATGTATGCATATACAAATATTTATATATGTGCATTTATTTTATTTATCTCCCTTTTTTTCATATACATATGCATATATATATGAAGGAAGGAAGTGGAAGGAGAAAGAAACAAGGAAAAGAAGAGAGGAAAGGAAGGAGGGAGGGAAGGAACGTAGGAAAGAAAGAAATACAACATCCGTAGAATAGAAGAAATTATGGAGTTCAAAAAACCATTTTGCTATTATCATAGTAACAATGGATTTAGGCAAGAGTCACTGATGAATACTATCAGTGGTGGGGAGGTTTGGTAAGAGTTTCAAGGTATCTCCTATTGAAGTGAGCCAAACAGACTCCCATCTTAAATGTGAGGCTGACCAACTGCATATTAGCCTCACCCTCCCTGCCAGTTCCCCCTTCTGGGCACAGCTTGGTCATGCTGTACCGAGAACCTTGTAACTGTTGTAACCACACCCTGCTTGGCAAGTCCCCCAGCCATTGTGATTACCCCCCTTAGTAACTAACAATCATGAGAACCGTTTACCTCCTGGTAACTAGCTCCCCCTTCTAACTTGCTTGTTCTGCTTCTGTAAAATTCCACTTCAGCTAGGCTCTCCCTTCTCTCCCTAAAAATGGGTATAAAACACTTTACCTCCCCATCATTGGGGCTGAGAGGTTTTTGAGCATGAGCTGACTCTCCGTTGCTGGCAATAAAGGACTCTCAATTGAAACTCAGAGTGTGGCACTTTCCTTCTAACATCGTTTGGGTATAACATTTGGAGGCCCCAGCAAGATCACCACCCAGCACGGATCAGACTTGTTCCAGGCTCCCCTAGACAAACACGGACTATAGGGGAGGCGCTGCCTGAGATGTTCCAGGGCCCCATAGCCCCTGTCTTCTGGAGGGAACCAAATCAACTGACGGTGAGCCCACTAAAAATCAACCTGAGTCCTCAGTCCCTGTTCCTGGGAAGGTAAGTCAGATCTGACTCTGTCTCTCTGGGAGGGAACCCACCCTGACAGGGGTCCTCCCCCACGACTCTATCATCACTCCAGAATGCTGGAGGACACAGTCCCGGTTTTCTGTCATTGGGATTCTCTGTTGAATTTAGTCCCTCTCCTGCTCAATGGATATAAGGGAATGTGATAAACTCTGTGCAAGTCAGTAAATGTGGAATTCAAGGGCTTGCCCTTGAACCTCCAGTCTGTGGCTCCATGGTGAAAACTACGGAGTCCGAGTGGGCCCTAACCTGTGGTTCCATGGCAGCCTCATAGGCTTAAGGCAGAATCGGGCTAAGCTCAATCCGAGTCGGGGTATTATACCGACCTGCCAACGCTAGAGGCACTTAAGTTCCCGTGAAGGACGCAGCCAGGCGGGCATCTGAGTAGTCCTTAATGGGACACCCCTCCCCTTGTCTGTCTTGCGTCACTGATCAGAGGCGGACACACATCATGGGTATGTCCCCATCTCAACCCCCTCTCTCCCCTCCAGTGTATGCTAAAAAATTTCTCCTCAGGTTTTTCGGAAAACTATGGAGTCTGTCTTACAAAAGGTAGACTCCGGACTCTCTGTGAAGTGAAATGACCAAGCTTTAGAACCGGATGGCCCACAGTAGGGTCCTTGGACCCCCTGATGGTCTGGGCTGTTTGGCAGGTCATCACCAGGATGCCTGGACACTCTGATCAATTTCCCTATATTGATCAATTGCTGGACTTAGTCTAGAACCCTCCCCCTTGGCTCTGATCTTACACCATTCACAGTCCTTCATCCAAGGTCCTTCTAAGCCAAACCTCTCCTTTACCCCAACCCTCTGCTCCCTCCTCTCCTCCTGTTCTGCCCCCTTATGAGGAGGAGGAGAGCCCTCTTCACCCCTTACCCCCACCCTATAATCCCCCTGCTCCCATAGGGTCCCCCTCTGTCTCCTCATCCTCGTCTTCTGTAGCCTCCCCCTCCTGTCACCTCCCGACTATAGCCTCAACTGGAGGTGGCTACCCCACTTCTCCCCTTAAGGGAGGCACCACCCCATCCGGTATTGAACACTCAGTCCCATTTCTAGTCTATGTTCCCTTTTCTACTTCTGACCTGTACAACTGGAAGGCTCAGAACCCACCTTTCTCTGAGAAACCTCAGGTTTTAACTTCACTGGTTGAGTCTATACTCCGGACTCACTGACCCACCTGGGATAACTGTCAGCAGCGTCTCCTGACCCTTTTTAGAGCTGAGGAGAGGGACCGAATTAGAAAAGGAGACCAAAAAAGACTCAGGGGTATTAAAGGGGCCGTGTGAAAGCCAGTGAATTTGTCTAAGACAACTAATGTCATCCAGGGGACTGATAAATCTCCTGGAGCATTCTTAGAATACCTCTGGGAAGCATTCTGAGTTTACACCCATTTGACCCAGCAGCCCCCGAAAATAGCCGTGCTATTAATTTGGCATTCGTGGCCCAGGCAGCGCTAGACAACTGAAAAAAGTTACAAAAACTTGAAGGATTTGCTGGAATAAATATCAATCAGGTTTTAAAAATAGGCCAGAAAGTTTTTGACAATTGAGATTTTGAAAAGCAAAAACAGGCCGCCCAGGTGGCTGACAGAGCATCAAAAAGACAGGCAAAAATCCTAGTCACTGCTCTCTAAGGAGCCAAAATGGAGGGGCCCCCATTACGGAAAACTAGTCAAAGGGCCCCGATTCCCGCCAAAAAGGGGAGCGGATCCCACTACAAAAGGACCAGTGTGCCTACTCGCAAACAAACTGAACATTAAGAAAATGAATTTCCACTGAGACCAGAAAAGAAACCAGAAAAAAAAAAGGTCCTCACCCTCCCCACTGCAGGGGAATCTGATGAAGATTGACGGGGCTGGGGCTCCTTTTCTCTTGGCCCCCAGGAGCCCATGGTTACTGCTACTGTTGGGGTCAGTCTTCATTTCCTGGTGGACACTGGGGCTTAACATTCCATGTTACAAATGCCTCTGTGTAGCATCTCTGACAAAAAGCTTGCAGTACAAGGAGCGACTGGGGCTATCCAAGAATACCCAGTTACTAAATTACAGAAAGTAAATTGAGGTCAAAAATGAGTAACTCATTTGTTTCACGTAGTCCCGGAGTATCCATTTCCCCTCCTGGGATGAGACCTGCTCCACAAACTGCAAGCAACTATTTCTTTCAACTCCCCCAACAGACCCATCTCACGTTGGGGGCCACACAGTCCCCAGCAGGCCCAACTCTTGCTGACAACCCCACTGTCTGAAAAATGCCTTCTGGTCTCATCTTCCCATCTGTGGGAGGTTGTAGGTAACTTGCTTTTACAGGATTTACAAGCTCTCTTCCCTTGAGTTTGGGCAGAGTCAAATCCTATGGGGCTGGCAAAACACCACCCGCCAGTGGTAGCAGAACTTTTGGCCACTGCCCTGCCAATCCAGGTAAAACAATATCCTATAAGCCAATGGGCATGAGAGGGAATCAGCCCTCACACTAAAAGGTTACTAAAAGCAAGCATACTCACCCCTTGTCAGTCCGCCTGGAATACTCCATTCTTACCAGTCCAGAAACCAGGAACAAATGACTATAGGCCTGTACAGGACTTAAGGGAAGTCAACAAATGGGCCGTCACTGTCCACCCAATGGTCCCAAACCTGTACACTCTCCTTAGCCTACTCCTCCTGGAGCATAAAGTGTATACCATCCTTGACCTGAAAGACACCTTCTTTGCTATCCCTCTGGCCCCCATAAGCCAGCCAATTTTTGCCTTTGAATGGATGGACCCAAATTCAGGTGATACCACCCAGCTTACCTGGACCCGGCCATCCTAACTGTACTCTACTCCAATATGTAGATGACTTACTCCTAGCCACTGAAACAACCAGTGACTGTCTACAGCACACTCGGGACTTGCTTCACCTTCTCCAGGAACTTGGAAGGTTTCTGCCAAAAAGGCTCAACTGTGCCTCTCCAAGCTCTCCTACGTGGGGTATGAACTACACAAGGGTGAAAGAGCTCTCACTGGTGCTCCAAAGGAGGCCATCCTACAGAGCCCGACTTCCACCACAAAAAAGCAGGTACACGAATTCTTGTGGGCAGCGGGTTACTGCTATCTGTGGATTCCTGGTTTTGTGAAAATCGCAAAGCCCCTATATGCAGCAATGGGTGGAAGTGGCCTGGACAGAAACCAAGGAACAGACCTTTCAAAACCTCAAAAAGACTCTAACTAACACCCCCCGCTTTAACCCTCCCCAAAATATCTAAAGCGTTCCACCTGTTTGTCCACGAAAACAGATGCATAGCAAAGGGAGTACTTACCCAAACTCTGGGACCGTGGTGGTGTCCAGTGGCCTACCTGTCCAAAAGACTGGACCCTGTAGCTTCTGGATGACCTAGTTGTTTGTGGGCTGTAGCAGTGACTGCCAGTCTAGTCCAAGAAGCTGACAAACTTACTCTGGGTAAGGACCTGACCCTTACGACCCCCCATGCCATAGAATCCCTCCTGCAAGGAGCTTCAGGGAAATGGATGTCCAACATCCACATATTCCAGTACCAGAGCTTATTGCTAAGCCAGCCTCACTTGACTTTTTCCCCTGCCAAGTGTTTAAACCAAGCCACCCTCTTGCCTGACGCTTACCTGGCCACCCTGCTTCATGATTGCAATGAACTGTTGGAAATTAAGCAGACACCACTGTGTTTACAGATGGTAGCAGCTTCACAGAACAGTGGGTAAAAAAGGCCAGGGCAGCCGTCATCACAGAAACAGACATCGTTTTGGCCCAGGCCCTACCTGCTAGAACATCTGCCCAAAAAACTAAACTAATAGACCTCACCCAAGCCCTCAGATGGGGGAAAGGACAAGCGTATCAACATCTACACTGACGGCTGACATGCCTTTGCTACCGTACATGTCCATGGTGCCACCTACTGAGAGAGAGGACTACTCACATCAGCTGGAAAGACTATAAAAACAAGAAAAAAATCCCAGCCCCACTAGAGACTGTATGGCTTCCACGCCAGGTGGCTGTAATCCATTGCAAAGGACACCAGGAAGGAAACACAGCTGCTGCCCGGGGGAATCCAGAAGGCGGATTCAGCAGCCCATGAAGCAGCTACACTCCCAGTCACCCCATTGACTTTACTACCTGCCATCTTTTTCCCACCTCCCGACCTTCCAGACTGCCCTGTCTACTGCCCAGAGGAGGAAGAACAAGCAACAAACCTCCAAGCCAACAAAGATCAAAATGGATGGTGGATTCTCCCAGACTCAAGAATTTTCCTGCCTGGTTCTCTCAGACGGGCCCTTGTCGGCCAACTCCATTCTACTACACACGTGGGAGGAACCAAATGGGCTCAACTCTTACAGGGCCGTTTCAAAATCCCCCACCTTCAGAACTTAACTACACAGGCAGCCAGCAGATGTACAGCCTGTGCACAGGTAAATGCCAAGCAAGGGCCTAAACCTGAACTAGGCCACCCTCTCCGAGGATGTAGCCCAGGAGAAAGATGAAAAATAGACTTCACTAAAACAAAACCTCCCCGAGCCAGCTACAAATATCTCCTGGTATTAATTGACACCTTCTCAGGATGGACTGAAGCATTTGCCACCAAAAGGGAAACTGCCTCTATGGTGGTAAAATTCCTGCTTAATAAAATCATCCCTCGACATGGACTTCCTTTTGCCATAGAATCAGATAATGGGCCTGCCTTCACCTCGTCCATAGCTCAGTCCATTAGCAAAGCCCTAAACATTGAAGGAAAACTCCACTATGCATACCGACCGCAGAGCTCTGGACAGGTTGAACGCATGAACAAAACCTTAAAAAATACTCTCACAAAGTTAATTTTAGAAACCGGTGAAAGTTGGACAGCCCTTCTTCCTTTAGCCCTCCTTAGAGTTAAATGCACCCCTCACCGGGCTGGTTTTTCTCCTTTCAAGATTATGTGTGGAAGGGCATCCCCTATACTACCCAGGTTAAAGGATACCCTAATAGCAAAAATAACCCAGACTAATTTGTTACAGTACCTACAGTCTCTCCAACAGGTTCAAGACATCATCCAGCCACTCATCCGGGGAGCGCACCCGAATCCAGTTCCTGACCAGACCAGGCCCTGTCACTCTTTCCGTCCTGATGACCTGGTGTATGTCAAAAAGTTCCAGAAAGAAGGACTTACTCCCACCTGGAAAGGACCACACATCATCATCCTTATCACCCTAAGGGCCGTAAAGGTCAATGGAATTCCTGCCTGGATTCATCACTCCCGCATCAAGCACAAGGAGAAACACCACCAAGAAACATGGGTCCCCATGCCTGGGGCAGGTCCCTTAAAGCTACGCCTGATTTGGATGAAATCCTCTGACTAATTCTCCTTGTCTATCTCTCTTTTGTCTGTTTCCTCCAGTCACGTCCTCCACCCCTACCTACTCTTCTCTCCTTACTTCTTTTAAGTCAGGACATGTAGTTACAAATACCACCTGAACTTGGAGAACAGGTACCTCCAACAAGGGCTCCCTTGCAGTCAATTTATGTACTTTGTTCCCAGGACCCAGCCCCAGCGTCACCACCCATAACCTTGATGTTATTCCTGGAGCGGGCGCCATCAAGCTCGCCACCCACTTTGGACATGCCTGAGGCCAAATCGGATGTGGAGAATCTACAAATGCAGGAAAGAAACTTCAGTCTGTTGACTTTTACCTCTGTCCAGGAGATCACCCCGATACCAGATGCCAGCAAGCTGATGAGTTCTTCTGTCCTTACTGGTCTTGTGTTATCCTGGCTACTGACTCCGGAGGAGCTCCTCTTCTTCCTCCCTGTCTATATCCTGACCTCTACGCCACTCAGATGTTTTATGGGAGGGTGCAACCCCTTAACTATAACCATTAACAACCCAAATTCATTTATTTGGAGTTCTGGCGTAACCTGGAGGCTCCAGCTCTATGTCTCTGGGTGTGATCATGGAACACTGTTCACTATTCAAAAGAAAAATTTAACTCCATGGAGCCTCCCCAGCCCATTGGACCTCTAACCAGTATAGGAGACCCCATGTTCCAGGCACACCCCAACATAGGGCACCCTGGCCCATCACCAATTCCAGTTCCCCCTTTTCAGCCTCAGCATGAACACCTCCAACCACCGAGCTTAATGTCCATTCTAAATGGAATGCATCACCTTCTTAATGTTACTCAGCCTGTGCTGGCCCGGGATTGTTGACTATGCCTAAAGGCCAAAACCCCATACTACATTGGAGTGGGAGGTGAAGCTACTCTCAACATTAATCCTCCTTCTTGTCAAACACTCCTGCGTTTTCTTACACTAGGAGACGTTTCAGGAAATGCTTCCTACTTAATTAGTACTGGGTATAATTTGTCTACTTCTCCTTTCCAGGCCACCTGTAATCAGTCACTACTTCCCTAAAGGCCTCAGTCTCCTATCGGGCACCCAACAATACTTGGTTGGCATGCACTTCAGGCCTCACCCGCTGCATCAGTGGAACTGAACCTGGACCTGTCCTGTGCGTGTTGGTTCACATACTTCCTCAGGTCTACGTGTACAGTGGACCAGAACGACAACATCTCATCGTTCCTCCTGGACTACATGTAAGGTTCAGCGGAGCTGCCCCACTCCTTGTACCCTTTCTAGTCGGTCTTAGTGTGGCTGGATCAACGACCCTCAGTACCGGTGCTCTGGTTTGAGGAAAAACTGGATTGGTCTCTGTATCCCAACAACTAGACACCGGTTTAGAAAGTCTCCAGTCAGCCATAGATAAGTTTCATACCCAGGTTGAAACCCTAGCTGAGGTTGCCCTCCAAAACCACCAAGGACTAGGTTTACTATTCCTCTCCCAAGGGGGTTTATGTGCTGCTTTAGGAAAAAGCTGTTGTTTTTATGCCAACCCGTCCAGGGTCATAAAAGACACTTTTCAAAGGGTTCGAAAAAAATTAAATAAATGCCAACAGGATCAAAAAAATAATACTCCCTGGTACCAAAGTATATTTAACTGGAGTCCATGGCTAACCACCCTAATAACTGGATTAGCAGGTCCCCTTCTTCTCCTCTTATTAGGTTTAATTTTTGGACTGTACATACTAAACTGACTCCTTAATTTCATAAAACAGCGCATAGCTTCTGTCAAACTTATGTATCTCAGAACTCAGTATAACCCCCTACCTTTCACTACAGAGTCAATGCTTTGACCCTCCAAAAACACACATGTGGAATGAAGTGAGCCAGACTCAATGTGAGCCTGACCAACTCCATCTTAGCTGCACCCTCCCCACCAGTTCCCCCTTCAGGGCACAGCTGGGTCACGTTGTATCCAGAGCCTTGTAACCGTTATAACCACACCCTGCTTGGCAAGTTCCCCAGTAATTGTGATTTCCCCCGTTAGTAACCAACAATCATGAGAACCATTTACCTCCTGGTAACCAGCTCCCCCCTTCTAACTTGCTTGTTCTGCTTCTGTAAAATTCCACTTCAGCTAGGCTCCCCCCTCCCCTCAATAAAAATGGGCATAAAAGACTTTACCTCCCCTTCATTGGGGCTGAGAGGTTTTTGAGCATGAGCTGACTCTCGGTCACCAGCAATAAAAAACTCTCAATTGAAACTCAGAGTGTGGCGCTTTCCTTCTAACTGGCTCAGGTATAACACTATGAATTACTTATCAATTACGAAAGAGAGATTAATTTTATAGTAGAGAAATATGAAGGACATTACCTTCATCCTGTAATCAGAGTTAACATCCCCTATAATGGGACAAAAATTCATTCATGACTTCAGATATGTGTACTGACAGAAACAGGGAGCCATGTTTGTGGCATTCCTGACAAAAATGCATATCTGAAGTATAATCAGGGGGAAGCATCAGGCAACTAAAAAATAAGTGACATTCTACAAAATAACTGTCCTATACCCTTCAAAAATATAGTAAAATATAAAGAAAAGCTGAGGAACTCTTAGAGGCTTAAACATCAAAATTAAATGTAATGTATGACCCTGGCCTAGACTCTGGATCAGGTTAAAGAAAAATCTGAAGAAAAAGAAAAAATTGAAAATGCTAATGATGAAATGTAAATTACAGACTGTAGATTAGGTAATATACAGATATTAAATTATATGATGGTTCTCTAAGAGAATGTTCTTATTTTTAGGAAATAAAACACTGAAAAATTTATCAGTTAAGGGCCATAATTCCTGCAACCTACTTTCATATGATACAGAAGGAATTATATCTATGACACACAGACACACACACACACACACACACAGAGAGGAGAGCGAGAGAGAGAGAGAGAGAGGGGGCTGAAATTTTTTGCAAATTTTCTATATGTTTAAGATTATTTCAAATTTTACATATGTATATTAAAAGTTCAACCAACAATTATGGTAAAAAGGATCAGTAGCAAATTCAAAATTTGTATAGATAAAATAGTAAACATTTATCTCCCACTCTAATTACACATTCACTTTGGATTAGCTGCAAGCTTTGTTTCATGCAATTACCCCATGTCATTTGAACTATGTTGAAGTCACCACTGCAAAGGGATCAGAAGATGTGTTGGAATCTGCATTCAATCTTAAAGCTTCTACTTGAAAATGATATACATAAACGGCTATTCACAATTCATTGGCCAAAGTGGTAAGAAAAGTGTTATTCTACAATGTGAACCTTTTTAAATGGATTCTAATTTTTCAAATTCATTTTTAATGTAGTTAGAATTATATGATTTTAGAGCAAAACAAATGTAATTAACACGTTAAGCTTTTTTGTAAAATATTAGAAAATTAACTATTTTCAAGTCTGACAAAGGCAAATAAAAGAAATTTTATGTGAAAGCATGTATTTTAGCCAATTGGGTATTTACACTAAATATGTCTTTGATTTGAATTATATCAAAATTGTTTTTACTTCCACTTTTATTTGTGAGTCATCAAAATGAGAGTAATTAACATGTTTTCTAAAAGTATTTATGATGAAATTTCAAATCTCAACTAGATTCACATTTTAAAATACACAGGCTGATGCATGAGCTCCACAGGAGTCAATGTAGTGAAATTATAAGCAAGGACTTTAGACTCCTCAGTTTAAATCTGAATTCCATCACTCAGTAGCAGTATTACCTTGGGTTAGTTCCATAAACTTTTAATATCTATGCTTCCCTTTCATGATTTATTTATTATTTATGTAATGATGAACGACATTATTATTCTTACCTCACAGATCTGTTATGAGTACAAGATAAATTAACTTATTATTATTTTTTTTTGAGACAGGGTCTTGCTCTGTTGACAGGCTGGAGTGTGGTGGTGTGATCTGGGTCACTGCAACCTCTGCCTCCTGGGTTCAAGTGATTCTCTCTGCCTCAGCCTCCCAAGTAGCTGGGACTACAGGCACGCACAACCATGTCCAGCTAATTTTTGTATTTTTAGTAGAGACGGGGTTTCACCATGTTTGCCAGGATGGTCTGGATCTCTTGACCTCATGATCTGCCTGCCTTGGCCTCCCAAATGTAAGTTAACATTTATATAAGGCCTAGAAGAATGTCTGGCATATGGTAAGCTTTAAATAAGTATTTATTGAATAGAAATATTTTCTTAAGCCATTATGAAGCCCAGTAATATGCTGACATTATGTTAGTCTCATGATGTCATGGTGATATAGACTCAAAATTCGGAGGTCTGTTGGTGATACTTGTGACATTTACTGGCGTAGAATTTCTGATCTGTGTAATGGAGACACTAATCATTGACCTTCTTATTACATACAGTGATTATAAAACTTAATTGAGATAAAGGTTATGAAAGTGTTTTAAATAAAAAATAAAAGCATTATACAAACTTAGGCTTTTCAATGTAATATTTGGAAAAATTAGATAAGTACTCTATATGTAGAACACATTGACATATGAACACATGCTTCAGATGTTTAGATTGACTAATTGGACAGAAATTATAGCACATTAGTTTAAAACAGCCATTAACAAACATTTTCCATACAGAGCTAGACAATAAATATTGCTGACTTTGCCCACATACAATGGGCTTAACCACTGTAGTGAGGAAACAAGTCATAGACGGTATTTAACCAAATTGGTACAGCTGTGTATTTTAAAATATGATGCCTACCCCCTGGTTTAAAGGATGAACTTTGAGGATTCAACTGTTTTTGTCTTTTTTTTTAATCCTAGCTTCACCATTTAATGAACAGATGACCTTGAGAAAATTACCAGTTCTGGCACATATTAATTCCTATACAAGTGTATGTTACTGGTATGTATGTTGATGCAGAGTTAAAGGAGAGTTAGAATTTTGGATAACTCTATATTTTATCTGACATCCATACCAACATTATAAATATCACATTGTTCTAAACCGTGTCTTTGGAGTTTCTGGCATAACTACTTGTCTATTATAATGTCCAGACTGATTATTTCAAATAAATTCTTGGCTGAAGTTGGTTATCAAGTTAATAATAGATTGTTGCCAATTTTAAGTGAGTCAATGCACGTGAAAGTAATCTGGTTGCTAACAAAACAGAAAGCATACCCAGTATTGTTTTCTTATATGATATTAAAAGGATGAAATATTGTGAGAAACACACACACAGTGTTTAGGATCAAAGAACTAATGTATGACCTTGGCTCTATCACATATTACCATTGCTCAAAAAAATTATCTCTTCTTTCTCTTAACTGATATATGTATTGAAAACCATATAATGTGGCTGGGCGTGGTGGCTCACGCCTGTAAACCCAGCACTTTAGGAGGCCGAGGTGGTGGATCACGAGGTCAGGAGTTTGAGACCAGCCTGACCAACATGGTGAAACCATGTCTCTACTAAAAATACAAAAATTAGTTGGGTGTGTTAGTACCCGCCTGTAATCCCAGGTACTCAGGAGGCTGAGGTAGGAGAGTCAGCTGAACCCAGGAGGTGGAGGTTGCAGTGAGCTGAGATCGTGCCAATGCACTCCAGACTGGCAACAGACAGAGCAAGACTCTGTCACAAAAAAAAAAAAAAAAAAAAAAAAAAAAAGAAAGAAAGAAAACCACATAATGTACAAGGTTGCTGTAAAACAAAACGAAAATGTGTGAAAGTACTTTCTAGACTGTTTTTTCAAATATTATTTACTATTTATTAACCAAGAAGTGTTTTCTTTCTTGCAAATTTTAACTCAATATGTATGTTTAAATACTATGTTTACTCTAAATGTAACTGAGTCTTTGCATTCACAGAAAGACTTTATTATTAAGGATACAAGGCTAACACATTGAAATATGTAGTGAATTTATAAAAGTAAAAATATATCTTACGACTTTGACTAGAAGGTGTTACAGATTATCAGGAAAGTGGGAGAAGGGTGAGGAATTGAATTTACAGGAAAGTTTATTAAGGAGAGGCTTACAGAAGAGAAAAACTGGCTGGGGTTTTGAGGAATTATTGAAATGTGGATGCTAGTGATTTCCAAACCTGGCAATTGATTAGCATCTCCTCAGGAGTTTTTAAAATACCCCAAAGCTTGGCACCCGCCTTAGATTCCAAATGCATTTTTTTGAAGATCTCCAGTTATTATAAGCATTCAGTTAAGTTGAGAACCTCTGAGTAAAAAGCTCCAAATTGATGCTGTTGTTGCATTAAAAATGCACAGTCTCATTTCAAGACTCACTGAGTCTAAATCTTCCCTTTAAAATGCTAGAATTAACCTGAACAAAATCACAGATGAGAATAAAAAGCCAAATCACCATCAAGCAGAAATATGCTATGCAACTTCACTGCAAATCCCCTACCAACAAAGGATATCTCAAAAGGACTTTTTATCTTTTCCTGTCTACCTTCTGATACTTGAAGTAGTCTCTTGTTTAAAATTACACAGATTCAGTAACACTTTAACACTAAATTAATGGATGATCTGTTTTACATAGTTTCACAGAAATTTTTACATTATTTTATCTATAAAGATTATAAGGTAAATAATTTTAAATGTAGCATGAAGGTAGAAGATGGGTACAATTTTTGGTATTGCTCCCTTTCCCCAAAATAAGTGTTTAACGCTGTTTCAAGTCTTTGCAACTTTTTACAAAATTGTGATTGTGTTCAGTCATGAATGAAAATGTTAGCAATGTATGTTACAATCTCTAAACACACTACATACGTAGTGCTCAAATCAATAACAAAATTTCAAGCAGCAGTTATAATCATTTAGATATGTTAATTTAAACAACACACAAACTCATAGGTCAAAGATTAAAAACTATAATTTAAAATGACTTAGATGTATAAAAGGAACTCAAAACATCTTAACAGCAAAAATTAAAAAAAATGAAAAATCTCATTTAAAGGGAACAAAATTTCTAAATAGGAATTTCTCGGGCCAAAAAGTATATCAAAAATGCTCGACATCACTAATCATCAGGGAAATGCAAATCAAAACCACAATGAGATATAATCTTCCCCCAGTTATAATGGCTGTTATCAAAAAGACAAAAAATGACGGATGCTAGTGAGGATCCAGAGAAAGGAGAACGCTCATACACTGTTGGTGGGAATGCAAAGTAGGATATCCATTATGAAAAACAGTATGAAGGTTTCTCAAAAAACTAAAAATAAAACTACCATATGATCCAGTGATCCCGCTACTGGGTAGTTATCAAAAAAAAAAAAAAAAAAAAGGCAGGGGGGGTACTAAAGAAAGGAAATCAGTATATCAAAGGGATACATGCACCCCCATGTTTACTGCAGCACTATTCACAATAGCAAAAATATGCAATCAATCTAATAATCTATTAACGGCTGAATGGATAGTGAGAATATGATATATATACACACACATATATATAAGAAACACAATACTATTCAGTCCTAGAAAAGAATGAAATAATGTCATTTGTAGCAATGTGGATGGAACTGGAGGTCATTACGTTAAGTAAAATAAACCAAAGAAAGACAAATATACTGCATGCACACTTTCATATGTGGTAGCCAAAAATGTTGATCTCATGAAGGCATATAGAGAGTAGAATGACAGACATCAGAGGCTAGGAAGAGGGCTATGTGACAGGGTATGATGAGTATCCTCTGAGAGCTGAGGTCCTCTGTCCTAAAACCTTAAGATCCTGAAATATACCATAATCATGTGGGCCTGGAAGAATATTAGGTAAAATTATTACCCAGCAAGCACATTTATTTCAGGTTAGTGAGATTATAAGCAGAGGACCAAGTTAAACCGTGCCTTGAATTATGACCTAGAAAGTCTGTGAAACAATAAATAGGTGCCATCTGAAGTCACTACGTTTGTGGTAGTTTCTTTTTTAACATAGAAGACTACCAGCAGTTTTCACTCTTGGTGAATGAGAAGTATGGCTGAGATCCTTCCCATCTCTGAAGTGCCCTGATCTCATAAGTCTTTGGTTCTATAATCAAGATAAATTTTACTTTGGAAAAGCTCTCTATATCACAGCCTATGGGTGAAACTCAATATTTGTAGGGCACATTTATGTAAAAAGAAAACATAAAAATTCATGCAGCCTCATACTAAAAAAAATGGAGGACTTAGTATTGTTAAAATAGTTATAGCACCCAAAGCTACCTACAGATTCAATGCAATCCCTATCAAAATTCCAGAGACAGTTTTTGTAGAAATAAGAAAAAGTTCTAAAATTTATAATATAATTTAAAAATACCTCAAATAGCAAAGCCATCTTGAAAAAGAACAAAGTTGGAAGCCTCACACACTTTCTGATTTCAAAGCATACTTTAAAGTAATAGTAATCAAGACAGTATGATTTGGCACAAAGACAGACATATAGACCAATGGAACAGAAGAGAGAAGCCAGAAATAAAACTTTGCATATGTGGTCAAATGGTGCCAAAAACTGCACAGTGGGGAAAAAACAGTCTCTTCAACAAATGGTACTGGGAAAACTGGATATCCATGTAAAACAATAAAATTGGACTCCTACCCTACATTATATAAAAGTAATGCAAAATGAGTTGCAGACCTAAACCTAAGAACTAAACTATAAAACTTCTAGATAAAAACCTAGAAGAAATACTTCAAGACACTGGATTTGGCAATGATTTCTGTAATATGACACCAAAAACACAGGCAACAAAAGAACACATAAACAAATGGGACATCAAACTTGAAAATTATGTATTAAAAAATAAACAGCAAAGTGAAAAGGCAACTTGTTGAATGCACGAAAATATTTGCAAATTATATATCAGATAAAGAGTCAATATTCATAATGCATTAGGGAACTCTATAATAGTACCAACAGAAACGAACAAAACCAATTTTTAAAACATGGGCAGAGGACTTCAATAGCAATTCTCCAAAGAAGATATACAAATGGCCAAGAAGCATAGATAACAATGTTGAACATCACTAATTATAAGATAAATGCAAATCAAAATCTAAATGAAATACTACCTTATACCAATTAGGGTGACCACTATCAAAATAAGAGAAAATAACAAGTGCTGACAAGGATACCGAGAAATTAGAAATTTTGTGCATTGCTAATGAAAATAAAAAATGGTGCAGCCATTATGAAAAACAGTAGGAAAGTCACTAAAAAATTAAAAATAAAATTATCATATGACATAACAGTCTCACTTCTGGGTGTATTTCCAAAATAATTCAAGCAGAATCTTGAAGATATATTTGCACACCCATATTAATTGCAGGATTATTCACACTGTCTATGTAGTGGAAACAATTCAAATGCTCATAGATAGATGAATGAAGAAAGAAAATACGGTAATACATACAGTGTGATATTATGAAGCCTTAACAAGGACATCCTGACACATGCAACAACATAGGTGAATCTCAGGGATATTATGCTAGTTGCAATAAATTAGTTACAAAAGGACAAGTGCTGTATGATTTCACTCACCTAAAGTATCTAAGACAGTCAAAATGATAGAAACAGAAAGTAGAAATAGGTAGCTGTCAAGAACTAGGGGAAGGAGAGGGAATGGGTATAGTTTCAGTTTTATAAGATGAAAAAGTTCTAGACGTCTGTTGCACAACAACGTAAATGTACCCAATACTTCAGAACTATATGCTTCAAAATGATCAAAACGCTAAATTTGTTACACATTTCTTATCACAATAAGAAAGGTAACAAGAGTCCAGTTGAGACCTTTTGAAAAAGCTACCTCGGGCGCCAAAAAAAAAAAAAAAAAAAGAAAATAAGCACACCAATACCTAGGTTAGTTTTTAAAAAACACATGCGGTCAATCAGCAATGTAAATGTTTTCTTTAGCAGAGCTTAAGATCCTGTATCAAACACTCAGTATGTCAAAGATATAAAAGGCTCATAAGAAAAATGACAGTAAGTATACATTTTAGAAAACTGACACATTGGGATCATTTGGAAACTAAATTTTTAGATGCACTGTAAATGAATACTTTCTGGATTTCTTTTGAACATATTTCTTGATGTTAGTGAAAATAAGCATAATTCTGCCATTATAGATTTAGAATACAATTATGTAATTGCCTCCTATACTTCATATGATCAACACTAGGTCAAATAGCAAAACGAAAAGTTATGGACAGGCACTGTGGCTCACGCCTGTAATCCCAGCACTTTGGGAGGCCGAGGCAGGTGGATCAAAGGTCAGGAGATCAAGCCTATGCTGGCTAGCATGGTAAAACTACATGTCAACTAAAAAAATAAAAAATTAGCTGGGTGTGGTGGCATGTGCCTGTAGTCCCAGCTACCTGAGAGGCTGAGGCAGGAGAATCACCTGAACCCGGGAGGCGGAGGTTGCAGTAACCCCAAATTGTGCCACTACACTCCAGCCTTGGCAACAGAGCGAGACTCCAACTAAAAAAAAAAAAAAAAAAAGTTGCTTAGGTCACTTGCTAGTCAACAATCTAGTTTTCTTTACACACCTAAGATACCAACATTCACTTGCTGAAGCCCCAAGTTCACAACTCCATATATATAGTAATGTGGAAGACAAATTTATTTGCATTCTTTGAGAGCATCATTTGTCAATTATATTAAAATAATATTAAGATAATTAAGAAGACCAATAATATTCCAAGGTGGTGGAATTGAACCACTAGTTGTAGAGACTCCTTACCCTGGACAGTTTTAAATGCTCTTCAGGGCACACTGTAAAGGATTTAATCTATCTAGCCTAAACATGTGGATAGATTTTCATAAGAAAAATGGGGTTTCATAAAAAAGAGGTTTTCCATTAAAAAAAAAAAAACCATAAGAGATTGGCCATTAATTGTAAAATTATTGCTCTTAACTTTTATTTGCATAGAGTCATTGTGATAATTCAACAAGATAATATATAGGAAACACAGTTATCAAACTACAAAGACCCATAAAAATGTAACCCATCATTCCAATTTAGAACTAACCGCACTCTTTTTTAGCCCTAGGATTTGGTCCTACTTAAAGCCTCATGAACCATTTCCTTCAAATGTTTAGATTTGACAAGAATTATCCAATGAGACCATATTCTGATTTGCTTCTTTGACTTAATCATTGCAGACGCTTTTGGCACAATTCAAAAATACCTATATTTGAATCATCCAAAGTGAGAAATTCTAATAGAGTTGAGTATATATTTATTTCTTTTTATTTTATTTCTTATTAATGGTTGAGGATGCTTTAATGAAAAGAAAACATCAACATCTTTTTCGCTAGTTGCCTGATTTCTCATCTTACTTAGTTGTTACACTGTATGGCAAAACTAGTCTGATTTCAATGCCTTGTAACAATTTTATTAATTTTTTATATTTTTAAAATTATTTTTATACTGACATAAAAAATGTATATGTTTATGGTGTATAACATGAGGTTTTTGAAGTATATACACATTGTGAAATGTCTCACTTGAGCTAATTAATGTATGCATTAACTCACATACTTGTTTTTTGTGGTGAGAACACAAAATCTACTCTCTCAGTGATTTTCATGAATGTAATACATTGTGATTAAATATAGTCACCAAGTTGTACAATACAGCTTGGAAACTAATTCTTTCTAAATGAAACTGTGTATCCTTTAGCCAACATCTTTCCAGTCACCCTCCATAGACCCAGCCTCTGGTACCCACTATTTTACTTTCCAACTTTTTCCTATAACTCCAGCATTTTTAGATTCCACATATAAGCAATATCATGTAGAATTTGTCTTTCTTTCCTGGTATTTAGTCAGAAAAATTCCTCCTCAAAATTCATGAGCATATTGCTCTGTCACTACCACTACAGAAGCCACAAGAGGGTATAGCTATCCTCTATTGTAGCAAAGCCATTCTTAGAAGCACACAATCACCACTCCAATAAGGCCTGCTGCATTTCATTTTCCTCTGCCACCACCACCCATATCGAATCTGTGAGCTCTCTGGAGGCAAGAATTACATCTTGTTCATCATTATATTCTCAGCACCTGGTTCTGTAACAGATACTGAAGGCTCCTGTGCCCAAATCTCGTTGAACCCCAAATCATCAGGAAAAGGAAACCAGTGGTTTGTTTTTGTTTTTCTGTTCCAGAAACATATACCAAAGTAGGCCCACTGTCTGTGAAACAGGCTTCCTAAATTAAATATAAGGATTCTTGTGCCATATTCTGGTCACTAATTATGCTGCTTACTTGAGCATTATTTCCTAGTTTTATCCTCTCACATGATTCAATCTACTCATACATCCAAGTTGCATGCTAAATAATTCTCCTGATTATTAATCAATAATTATTTCTCTTCTTATATTCACTCAAAAATACTTTCAATACTACTTTCAATTCAATAATTGAAATACAATTCAATAATACTTTCTCTTCTTATATTCATTCATTTCACAAATATTTTTTGAGTGGCTAACATGTGTAGGCCATTTAAATAGAGTTGAAGTCCCTCATCTCAGGGACATCTAGTAGAAGGGGAAACATGGTAAAAGGTCATAAAAGGTCATATTGTAAATGTTTGGTGAAGAGTGGCAAAGATGGGAGAGCGAACTTACATGGTACAGTTTGGAAAGCCCTCTCTTATAAGATGATATTTGAGAAGATCTCTGGAGTAAGAGAAATCAATGACACCTTTTTTGGGAAGACTGTTCTAATTAATTGCAATCGGATGGCCAAAGGCCCCAAACTAGAGATAACATGTTTGTTGTGATTGAAGACGATTAAGAAGACCCATGGGAGCTGCGTATTGAGCACGTGTGGACATAAACAGAAAAATACATACTGCAGACTACTAGAGGGGGAACAGAAGGAGGGAGACGTGGATGAAAAACTATGTTTTGGGAACTAAGCCCACTACCTGGGTGACTACATCCATACTCCAAAAATCTGCACATGTATTAACATTTTTAAAAAGCCACTCATGAAGCTAAAGCTGAATGAGAAAGAGACAGAGGAGCAGAATATGAGGTCACTGAGTTACTGGATAGCCAGTGCAGACAGCTGGATAGTCAGTGTAGAGTTACTGGATAGCCAGTGTAGATCATATTTTATAGGTCATGGTGGATTTGCATTTTATTAATTGTATAGGAAACCACTGAGAATATTTGAGCAGATAATTGATTTGATCTTAATTATTTTTTCTAATAACTCTGAGTTCTGTGTAAGAAACGAACGGGTACAAGAATAGAGAGCACTGCGATAGCCCAGGGGAAAGATCAGTGCCACAACCCAGAGAAATAAAGGTGACAATATCTAGAAAATTCAGATTCTCAAACTATTTTGAATGTACAATAAATAAGATTCAAGATTTGCCAGTAATTGGACATAGGATACAAAAGAAAGAAGGAATCAACTACAATTATAATATTTTCAGAATGAACAGATTTTATAATATAATTTTCATGTATTATATTGGGAGAATATTCAAGGAAGAGTAAATCTGAGGAAATAAATCGAGGGTTTAGTTTTGGATGCATCTTATTTGGGCTGCCTATTAATGAATGGTGAGGTTAGTTGAGAGGTCAGGACTGAAGACATAGCATTGAAAGCCATAAGTGAATCAAATAATCGATCTCATCTCTTAGATTAGATTTTATTAATTCAAGAAAGAAATCAGAGTATCATTACAATCCACATGCCAAATATTGTTCCTCTCTTTTCAGTCTTAAATGACATTAGTGTTAGCAGTAATATCACAGTATCAAATAGTATTCAGTTGTTCTCAGTTAAACGCTTGACTCTTTGAAAAATGGCATTTATTGAACACCCTATCCTATTAGATTTTTTTAAATATATAAATGTGGATGCAAATATTTATCTATATTATATTTCCTATTGATAAAATCAACTGTCTGTTATTTGAAAAAACAACCAAGAGTGAGCTTCTATCTGTGATCTTGCTTTGGTAAACCAAAAATACAATTCTAAGCCACCAACTGACTCAATGGATCTGCTCTTGGCCAAGGGGATCCCAAAGAAACCTGCAAAACAAGTTTGGACCGTGATGACAAGTAAGGGTTGAGCATGCCTCATCATACTCTCCTCCCTTTGGAATTTAGACACAAATGACCAGCACTCACATTAAAACAGAGACCTTAAGAGAAAACAGTAGCAATAAGATATCAATTTCCAACCTGATTCAGGTATAGCATAATATGTCAAACAGCAGGTCCACAAATATACCCCCCAATACATTTCTTTGATATATTTGCATTCTGTAGGGAATCTCCTTCCCCTATTAGGTTTCTTCTGGAGAGTCTGACATCTCTTAAGGTTCCGTAAGAGACATTCATCATCTAATCTCTCTGAAACCTGGAACCTGGAGGCTTCAGTTACATTACAAGAATGTTGGCTTCCAAAATCCCCGATTGTTAACTCAAGCTGACTTCAACTCTTCAAGCAGAGCTTAACTTTTTCAACCTATTGCCAATTAGGAAATCTTTGAATCCATCTGTGACCTGGAAACACCCACTTCAAGATATTCTGCCTTTCTGGACCAAAACCAATGTATACCTTACATGTATTGATTTATGTCTTTGCCTGTAACTGTCATCTCCCTAAAATGTATAAAATCGAGTTGTAACCCACCTATCTTGGGAACATGTTCTCAGAACTTACTTAGACTATGTCATAGACCATGGTAGTTTACACTTTCTATAAATGTCCAAATCCATGAATTTAAAATATCTTATTTGCCATTTTTATTACTTGCTGAGTATATTTCTTTGTAATATAATAATGTGCACATATTTCAGTTCTTGTTTCAACTCATTCTGTATAAACAGTAAGAGTATCAAGAAATTATAAAATTCTTAAAGCTTTAAATCAACTTGGAGAGACAAGCTCTTCTATTTGTAACTGTGATTTGAGTAAATCATTAAGATTTGTAAAGAAAGGTTCATCTAGCAGTTAGGTCCTGCATGCTTATTTTTTTTTCTTCCAACTGAAGAAAAATTTTTATAACAATTATGTGTATAACTGTTATTTTACTACATATAGGTACAAATATGCTTTATTAAACATGTAGGTTTCAGTTTTAGAGAATAGAAAGCATTCTGCTCTTAGCATTGAGAAATTTCAACTAAAAACTGGAGTTCCTAAAAATTAAATGGCCAAGGCAACAGAAATTAGAAGGACCTTCAGGAATGGGTCCTAGAAAAAGATTATCAAACAGGTCCACCAGAATCACTCCTTCCGCTTTCATAGTCAAGAAAGTGGAAAGCATGGAGGCAGGAATGTGGTCTACATGGGTCCAACAGTCACAAAGAGATCAGAGGACCAAAAAAGCCACTGTTGCTTGCACCTCAACATTCTCTGGATAACCATGAAAATAAGGAATGGACTTCCAAAATCTGTACTCAGTTGCTAAATATCAAGCACTATGTACTATATACAGTTGTATGTACTAGACTTTCATATGATTTGCAGCATTGTAAGTTTGTTCAAATAGCAACACCACAAATACATGAATAATGCATTGCTCTACAAAGTTATGATAACCAAGATGTCACTAGTCAGTAGAAATTTTTCAGCTTCATTATAATTTTATGGGACCACCATTATCTACGTAGTCAAAAATGTCCTTATATGGCACTTGACTGTATTAATATGGTATATTCCATTGATTATTTTATTTGTTGAACAAATCTTGACTTCCCAGGGTGAAACCCATTTGGCCAGGATATATAAAATCCTTTTGTATAATGAACAGTTCTGTTAGTATTTTGTTGATTTTTTTTTGCATTTATTTTCATAAGGTATATTGGTCTACAGCTTTTCTCTTCATTGCAACGTTTTCATTTGGTCATGCTAACAGGGTAATACTTATTTTATAGGATGCGTTAGAAGATTACCCTTCTCTTCCAATTTTTGGATGAGTTTCTAAAGAATTGGTATTCATTCTCCCAATGTTTGATAATATTCAGCACTAAAGTTTTCTGAGATTGAGAATTTTTAATAGTATAGATTAAGTTTGTTTACTTTTTGTGTAAATATTTGCAATGTATATTTCTTTTTGAGTCAGTTTTAGTAAATTATAGCTTTTTAGAAATGTCTCAATATTATTTTAAATCTAATTTGTTAACAATTCTTTATAGTATTTATAAACATTTTTATTTCTATAATGTCAACAGGAATGTATGTTATTTAATTTCTAATTTTAGTAATTTCAAACTTTTTCCTTTTCTTTCTGGTTACTCTAGTTAGAGGTTTTATAAGTTTTGCTGATCTTTCAAATAACAGACGTGGTTTTATTTTATATTTTCTATTTAAATTTTTTTTTCTGTTCAATCATTATTATTTTCTTTCCTCCACGTAACGTGGGTTAAATTTATACTTTTTAAAAGTTTTCTACTTTTTAAAGGTAGATTGTTATTAATTTAGGACCTTTCATCATATTGACTCCTAATTTCATTCCATCTTGATCATGCTAAATCTTTGAAATATGGTATGTGTTTTACACTTATCTCATATTGTATTTCAGTTCAAACCACCTATGTTTCAAGTGTTCAATACACAAATGTGATCACTGTTCACTGTACTGATAACAAAATTGTAGCAGCTTCAGTTACTTATGGAATCTCTAATATTCAATTAATTTCAATAAACAATTTTCACTTTTCCTTTATATCAGTGTTACCTATTTTTGCCAAAACATTGTCAGCCCTCTGACAGAAGAGAAAAAATGAGAGAGGTACTCTGTAAATAACTGACATGAAACTAAATGAAAATATTCAAGTCCTCTGACTTATCTGCCAAATTCTGATTCCTGCTGAAATTACAGCACAAGGTGGGTGCAAGAGTAGGAACAATTTTAGCTCCTTGAATCCTGCCAACAGCCTTGTGCTGAGCTGCCAAGAATAGGCGAGGACTGCCAGTCCTGATGCTGATTCCCCTTACCTAATTCTTCCAAGGATCGGTGTTCCCATCACTTTTTCAAAAGCCTAAATGATGCTGAAAGAAGTTTTTAACAACTCTTCAACTGTGGACAGAGAAAGGCCATGGAGGAAGAGAAGCAGAAATTCTTAGTTACTCTGTTTCATAGTCAAAATGGGCATCTCAACCTCTTGAATCACATTTCAATTTAAAACTTGCCTCTTTTCATAGAATTCTGAGGCATTTAGATTCTCTTCCACATAGATTCATCAAATCATCATCTTTGTTGATTTTTCTATTTTTGGATGATTCCTTTTGTTTTAATTGTTTTAGATATAATCTGTTTAGAAAAGTTTTTCTGTTTTGAAGAGAGCTCTGTAAATAAATGTTGGTGCTGTTTTCAGGGAATGTTTCACAGACAGATAACCAAAAGGTTGACTATGCAGGATTCCCAGAAGTATACAAAAGCAATAATATATAACAGAATTGTATCTGTTTGCAAAAGATTTTTTTTTTTAACTTGACTAGGAATGTCTGAGATAAGTGGGATCAGCATCATCTGGGAGCTTGTTAGAAATGCAGTCTGGTTCAACCTAAGATATACTAAAACAGAATCTATACTTTAACAGGATCCTCTGATGATTTATATACACATTAAGTGGGAAAACTCTGGTTTAGAGCAAGGGCAGTCATTATTTCCACTATTAGAATCACCTGGAAAGATTTTAAATCAATTCCAATACTCAGGTAACACCCCAACTCCATTAAATCAAATTATCTGAAGTGACTCAGATATCATTATTAGTTAAATTCCCATGCGATTCCAGGGTTCAGCCAATGTTGTTAACTACACTCAGGAGGGAGGTTCATTCTACACATTTAATTCTTTCCCCATTTGGTTTCATTGTATAAAATGATTTTCAAGATGAGTAAGCATGGTTAACGTTTCAAGTGATTCTGACGTTACACAGTTCAAGGACCACACTTAAAGAAACATTGTATTATTTATCTTACCTGGTTAATTGTACTGAATATGGGAGACTCTATCAATAAAAGGAAAAAATGGGGGAAAACATAAAACCATATATAGTGCAGTCGTCCGATCCCACAAATGAAAACCTAAGCCTAGGATTTTTCCATGATTTAGACAAAGCCAGTCTGCAATTTGCGAGGGAGACCTAGAACTAGACCACCGAACTCAGTGCCTGTGAGGTAGACGGTGCTAGTTCACCTTACTCAGGGCAGAATGACCTACGTATGTTTCTGTACTGACGTTTTGTGCTTTACATATATGCACACAGCCTTGCTATTTTACAGCAATATTAATTTGTCTAATAGATCAAATATTTTGTTCAAGAATCTTATTTAAAAGCTACATGAAAATTGATTAGAAATGACAATACAGATTACATCCATTTTTTTTTTTTCTTAAGAGGTTGTTGGTGCCTGAGGTGATTATTGTTGAATAGCCAGTGTTTTCATCTGATCATACTATGGTTCAAAGTTTTTCAAATATCTAGACAATGGTAAACAAACCTTTTTTCAGTTGTTACTCTGAAATTCTAGGTGAACTGTGCAGGTTTGAGCCTCTGGCTAACATCCTATCTTGTGTGTATAAGAGAGAGAAAAGAGAGAGACAGGCTTTACATGTGCTATTTCATGTCATCCTCACATAATTATTGGAGACAGCTAATAAGAGTCTGAGCTGGGATTTGAAACTTATTCTACATAATTTAAAAGCATGTACAATTTCAAGTACTTTTACACACACCAAATGTTCTTAGATTGCTTTTAAGTATGAGACTATAGATTTTGACTCTTAATCTGAAAACATCTGAGCTGAGAGAAAACTCAGAGATAATTGTTAGACAGTTGACCTGAGGTGTGGAACATGGGAGGGAATTGGCCATGATCATCTAGCTAACCTTCTGTTAGAAATATGAATTATTCACTAATGAGTTGGCTAAAGAGTATTTAGCCAAGATTTAATATCATAACTTTCACATTTAGATTATCATCATTACTGAATAATGAGAAAGACAGATATGGAACTATTGGTAGTGATAACAGAGTTTTAAAAGCAAAATGTTACATTACTTAAGACAATTTTAGTTTTGTCTTTTTATTAAAAAAAAAATAAAAGAAAACTCTACAGAGAACACCTAGAAAGCTACCATCCAAAATAACATTTTATTATCCTTGCTCTATCATATACCTATTCCTCTACATAACTATTAACTCATCTTACTTTTGATATACTTTAAAGTAATTTTTACAACTACCTCAGCATGCATATCATTAGTAAATTAACAGTTTCTTTTCAATGCAAAATTTATATACGATGAAATGTACGTAAGTGTACATTCAGTGAGTCTAGAACAATGCATAACCCAATGTAACCTGAAACCCCAGTGAGTTACGGGACTTGACCATCCGTCAGAAATCTCCTTATGCCCCATCCCAGTCATTTCCTGCTCTGTCACCAAGAATCAACCATTCTGTGCTAATTTTTTCTACTGGTAGAATAATTTTCCTTATTCTAGAATGTCACATAAATACAAGCATATATTATGTATTTTTGGAACTTTTTTTGTAATATGAATAATCTTTTTGAGATTCATAAATGTTATTTATTATCAATGCATTCATTTTTTAAAAGACTTTGGGGCAGGTGTGGTGGCTCATGCCTGTAATCCCAGCACTTTGGGAGGTCAAGGTGGGAGGATCACCTGAGGTCACAAGTTTGAGACTAGCCTGACCAACATAGAGAAACCCCATCTCTACTAAAAATACAAAATGAAACTCCATCTCATAAATAAATAAATACATACAAACATACATACTCACTTTGGTGTTTCCTTGCATAAATGTGCTACAGTTTATCTACTCTCCTATTAATAAACACATAGGCTTGCTTTAGTTATGGGTTATGATAAAGTTTCCATGAACATTCTTATACAACTTTTTTAAAAAATTATATTTATCATGGGTAAAGGCATAAGAGAAGTATGGCTGGGTCATAAGGTAGGAATATATTGAATTTTATAATGAATTGCCACAATTTTTTAAAAAGTAACTGTACCATTTTACCTTCCCACTAACAATGAATTTTCTAGATCCCACAAACTTATCAATATTTGGTGCTATCTTTCCATCTCTAACTTTTGTATTAGCCATTTTGTTGAACACAGTGGTATCTCATATGGTTTTAATTCATATTTCTCTAATTCTTATTTATATTAAGGACTATAGGCTTCTACTAGTCATTTAGATATCTTTATTATATTGAGTTATAGAAATTACATATAGCAAATACCATTTTAAAAAAATATATGCTTTGTGCTAGGCACGGTGGCTCATACCTATAATCCTGTACTTTGGGAGGCCAAGGCGGGTAGATCACTTGAGGTCAGGAGTTTGAGATCAGCCTGGACAACATGATGAAATCCCCGTTTCTACTAAAAATGCAAAAATCAGCCAGGTGTAGTGGTGCATGCCTGTAATCCCAGCTACTCAGGAAGCTGAGGCAGGTGAATTGCTTGAAACCAGGAGAAGGAGTTTGCAGTGACCTGAGATCCTGCCACTGCACTCCAGCCTGGGTGATAAAACAAGACTCCATCTCAAAAAAAAAAAAAAAAAAAAAAATGTTTGCTTTGTGAATATTTTTTTTCCCCTCATCTGCAGTTTAACTATTCACTGACTATTTCTTTGGATGATCAGATGTTTACATTTTGATGAAATCTCATTTTTTAGCATTAAAACATTATTGCTTGATGTGGTCTAAGAGTTATATGCTTTATGTGCCCACCACTATATCATGAAGATTTTCTTACTGTTTTTCACTACAATATTTTCTATTTTGTATTTTATGTTTAGAACTATTACAATTCCGAATTTATAAGTCTATATGATGTGAGGGGGACTTCCAGGTTTCGTTTTGATTTGTAGCTATATATTACCATTTTGGGAAAATATTTTACTTTGTCTATTAGATTGTGTTAGCATCTTTGTAATTAAAGGATTGATCACAAAATGTGGGTCTATTTCTGGACCTTCTTGTATTTATGCATTGATGCTTATGCAAGTAACATACTGTCTTAAAATTAGGTACAGTATTTCTCACAATTTTATTTTTATTATTCAAGATTGCTTTGGATATTCTATGTCCTTGCATTTTCATGTAAATTTTAGATTTATGTTGTCAATTTCTACTAAGGAAAATTTGTTTTGATTATAACTGGGATCATATTGAATCTATAGATAAAATGGGAGAATTGGGATCTTAAGAATATTGAGTAGACTATACAAATATAGTATATTTTGACATTTATTTGGTCTTTCTTAATTTCATTTAGTGATATTTTATAATTTCCAGTGTAGAAGTCTTGAAAAGTTTTGGTAAATTTATTCCTAAGTATATTTTTAACACTGCAATGAATGGAAGTGATTTTTATTGTTTCTATAGTTTTGTTACTAGTAGCTGAAATACAATTTTTAATATAATAAACCTTGAATATGGTGGCCTTAATAAATTTAATTTTAGGTTTTCTGTATATATCTTAGATTTCTGCAGCCCAGTCATATCATATCTAAATAGCAGAAAATATTTTTATGTATTTTTTTCTTGCCTTAGTGCATTGGCAATACTCCATCAACTTTGAATCTATATAAAGAAAGTGCATAGAGTTAGTTTTTTTTTATTTACTAAGATAATTATTTATTTTAAAGCTTATTATGCTTTTGTGAATATCTAAGTATCATGTTTTCCTTTTGGAACATTTTTCTGTGGCATTTCTTGTAGAGCAGGTTTATTCAATTAAATTTATATGATTTTTCTTTATTTTAAAAGACATTTCTTTCTTCTCAGATGTTTACATTGAATTTCAACTTTGATTTGGCAAATTATTTTTCTCATTGCATTTAATTTATGCACTATCTTCTAGTTTTAACACTTTCATATGAGAAGTCAGTGGTGATCCTAGCCATTATTCCTCAAATAAACTTTATTTTATCTTTAAAGATCTTCCTTTCAATCTTTAGTTTTCAGTAGTTTTACTATAATATGTATGAGTGAAATTTTATTCTGCTTTGATTGTAGAGCTGCTTAAATCTATATATTTTTGTATTCACCAAATTTGAGAGATTTCACCCATTATTTCTTCAAATGTTTTGTTCTGCCCTATTCTCTCCCTCCTTTCCTCTTGGGACTCCAATTAAATACCTGCTATGTCTTTTAATATTGTTGCATAAATTGCTAAGACTGATTTTTTTCCCAATAACATCTCAATTTTCATGGACTGATTTAGCAAAGAAGATGGATACAACTACTATACAAATAAGAATGAAATAAGTGAATATCATGGAATATCTGTATTATCAACAATATTTGCTCTTGTATTTGTTTTATTCTTAGTTTGTTGTTTTGTTGTTGTGTAAATGTCTGACATTTTTTAATGCATTTCCAGCAGAGTGGACACAAGAAATCTTATCATGGGACAAGGGGTATTTCAAACATAGTCTTTAAATTTTTCTGCATTTTCAGGTGGTTTTTACTCACATCACCCATAAAACCTTTAAATCATTTTAACTAATTTTACCCAACAAAAATTACATTGTATCAGTTAAAAAGATGGAATTATTTAAAATAATATGTTGTTGTTTTGACCTTATCCTGCCAAATCATGCTAGTAGACTTTCTATCTATAGCTCACAGTCTAATACAACTCATCTCATTCCAATTAAAATGGGTTCTTGTGTAACAACTCTTAGGGCATTTTCAGGATATTAAATTATTCTAGAAATAGTGTTTTCATCACTGCATATTAGCTTGTGCATGGGCTGAGAACAAGTTTTCTCGTTTAAAAACATACTATTCATGAACAATGCTATTTCTTAATGGGATGATGTTATTAGTACGCTGCTAGCATAAAGAGGTATTGGCTATTTTTGAGGGAAATTGCCATACTCATGATAGAAGTTTACACAGCTGTGTTTAGGTTCATCAAACATTTCACAATAAACATCTGAGGTTTGCTAAATTTCCAAATGTGTTTTGCCACATGCATTTCCCCTTCTTTTTAAAGCATGGAGTTTCAAAAGTTGCCACTTCATCTGTTTATCAAAATAGAAGCATAAATACACTTTGCTGTCAATAAATTATGTTGAATGGGTTTATGGCTTGTTTTTCTCTCTTTCCTACAGTGAGAGAGCTTAGAAGTAAACAATTCAAAGCCAGAGGATTCAGGCATCATTGCCAGGATTTTCATATATCCTAGAATACATGCTTCTATTTGCTAAATGCTGACAACTTTGCTTGGGCACAAAATCAAATCAGTCTCCATGTTGTATTATGGGACTGCAGCTTTTTGCTGTTTAGTTAACATATATTTTTGGAACCAGAATTTACAAAGAGAAAACAGTTTCTAGAAGTCTATTTTCTAAAACATTAAACTGAACTATTATGGGTCGTTGATACAATATCTTACCTAATATTCAGTCATGATCATAATTGGTCCCACTGATTATTGAAGAGTATGAGACGTTTGAGGCATTACCTATTCTCTATTGTCTTTTATCTTTCCCCTAATTTATTTATTATCCTTAGCTAACGTCTAATATTCTACTAATTATTTAGAAGTTGCTCTTTGGGCTGAGTGTGCTTCAATTTAAATGTTCGAGTAGCTTGTGGGATGCTATACTATAAATGGCCTAGAATTTTGAGTTACACACTTGTGGATTTATACTCTAATTTTTTCTTTTCTCTCATATACATAGTTCCTCATCTGTAAAACTGGCTATAACAGCTATCCTTAAAAAACATTATGAAAACTGAATATACTAATATAAAACTCAGTAGAGTTGGTATGAATTGGAAATACTATTAGAATATTAGCTTTCTGAAGCTTTTCCTGCAAACTTCAAGTAAATTGAATAGAAAAATAACTTTAAATGGAAACGAAATCATGAAAATGAAAATGCTGAAAGGCTGACAAGATATATCAAAACAGTTACAGAAGTACAGGGGAAAAAAGAAAAAGAAATCAATAATTTTAACTGTTCACCCAAATGTATGGCTGTTCCTGTCACACAAGCACCATATCTTTTACTGCCAGAAGTAGAAATCTTCACATTTATAGATCTGCTTCTCATTTTATCACAAGATGCATCTCATTACTATTTCTATTTCTGCATTAATTTTGAAATTAAAGAGTAAAAAATGATGGAATGTAGCCAAGTCTTGAGTCATAGAGAAATGCACAGGGTGATTTTACTAATAAACAAAAATATATGCAACAAATACAAAAATCTAAATATTATACAATATAGAAAACTAAAAGTAAGTCAAAATGTAGGAATTATTATATTAGCAGCAAAAATGTAATATATAAGTTGGAAAAAATAATTTACAAATATACCCAAAACATTCTCTTTGAATATATTAATAAAAAATAAAATGTCTAAAAGAAAAATAATTGGAAAAGCTATTAAACTACTTGCCTTTCTGCAGGAGACCTTGGTACAGCTATTTTACCTCAGTTTTTTCAAATCCTGTAGAAAATAATAATTCCTAAGCATTTAAGCTTTTTCTGAATTTAGGAGAAAGAAAGACTGGTTTGCTACCTTATTTTATTAGCTGATTAAAATTTGATGCACAGTGCAGAAAAATGTATTCAGAACATCTTCATTTTCAACTTATGTCTCACAATTTTAAATAGTAGTAGTAAAACAATTTGGTAAGATAACCATTCATTCAGAACAAGAAAGCCATTAGAAATTAAGATCTCTAATTAAGACTGTAAGAAAACATATTATTATAATTTAAAACAACAGGTTGAAAACATTTAAAGCTGTAAAATGTTAGATTTTATTTAAATGTCTGTCTTAGTGATGTATTCTTAGATGAAAATTTTGTCATGGTAGAATGAGACAAGCTTTCACATCGATTTGATTCCTTTGATGAATGTGATTTCTTACAGAAAAACCTTGTTTACATGAATAAGTAGAAGAACTTTTGTAACAGGAAAGCTCTCATATTTGAACTTCCTCCAGGACAAGTGAGGAGTAATACATAGGTCATTAAACATAACTTTTGATGATAAATAACTAGCTGAAAACTTGAGTAGGAACCTTGAGTTTTATCAAAAGGAATACATCACACATGTTAAATGATTTCTCTCTCAGTTCTAAGAAGCTCACGTTCTTAATTGTTGGGAAGAGCAATAATAAACGCCTCACTGAGATTTATCCAAGTAAGGCCTATTAATTTCAACTATTACTCTTTTTATTTGCAGTACTGCTGTAACTTAGTTACACATTAAAACCACCTAGGAAGTTTATAAAACACTGTGATCTATGTCCCACTCCAAGGGATTCTGATTGATTATTCCAGTAAACAACATAGGAATTGACAATTTAAAAACTCCCCCAGTGATTCTAACATTCAGCTAAGGTTGGGGAAACACTAATGTTAAAAATAACTGTTTATCTTTTTATTATTATTTTTTGAGGCAGAGCCTCACTCTGTCACCCAGGCTGGAGTGTAGTAAAGCAATCTCAGTTCACTGTAACCTCCACTTCTTGTGCTCAAGCAATCCTCCCACCTCAGCTCCCCAAATACCTAGGACTACAGGCTCATACCACATGCCCAGCTAATTAAAAAAAAAAAATTCTACTGACGATGTCTCACTACGTTGCCCAGGCTGGTCTCAAATTCCTGGGCTCAAATGTTCCTCCTGCCTCAGCCTCCCAAAGTGCTGGGATTACAGGCATGAGCCACCATGCCCAGCTAAAATATCCATTTTTAAAATGATATGCACAGAAAAGGTTGAAATATTGGAAATCTTGATTAATTCAACATATCTAAGCAAATATTATACTTTGTGATCAAAATTTTATTTTAACATATTTACAAATACTTTGACATGGAGAAATGTCAAATAAAGCATATCGTCCTGTCATACAGATTACTGTTGTACAGACATTGCAAATACAAGTGTGTGACTGCAACTTTAAATGAAAAGTGTAAGTTAAAACATTAAAAATGCTTACCTTTGGCCATATAGTTTTAATAACTTAGGGGGGAAGGTAATTACAAGTAATTCCATACTTGCCAAATTTTTCCTTTTTACCAAAAAGAAGGTATCATTTGTATCATAAAATAATTAATTTGAATATGTAAAAGCTCTGTTTTATAAAATGTGAAGTTTCACTTTATGGATTCAAAAGATCAGAAAAAAATATCATGATGTGCATTCATTAGGAATAAATTAAACCTAAGAGAATTTGCCTATTAAAAAAATTAACTTGGCAAAATATATTCCTGCATTAGTCTTGGACCCCTAAAATACCTTAACTAAAGAAATCCAGCCTTCATCCAAATGTCAAGTCTTTCTTCTAAATTTCAAAGGCCTTATCCTAGGAAAACAGTGTTTTCAATCTGTCTTTAGAAATTATTTTAAAGTATAAAGTATAGATGAAAATTAAAATGAAGCAAATATCATTGCATTTTATGTCTAATTTTTCATTGAATTCCTAATTTTATAAAACAAAATTCTTATAGCTTAAAATGTTACAGTATGTTTAGCTAGAACCTAATGCAAAGCCTTTAACTATAAATATTATTTCAGCTCTTATTTTTTATAAACAAAAGACAAATGACATGAAAATAAACCTATTGTTAATGAATTTCTTTTAATTGTAGTGTAAGATTTACTGGATAGCATGCCTATGCTCTATACTTGCGTCCTTATCTCTAGTTCACAGGCACTGGCCACTAAATGCAAGTTTCCTCCAACATTTAAAATAAAAGGAAAAATGTTTATGTTGATTAGATATGACCAAATGCAGAAGTGTGTTTATTACTAGAGTCCTATGACAATAAATGCCACTCATGAATGATTTTCGAACTGTAGGCCACGTAACGCATTGCGGATTATTTAGAAAACCAACACCTTTTTAGACAGCAGCATTGTAAAAAAGAAGAATGAAAAAATAATAATAGATTAAATAGAGTAGAATATGTGTGTGCACCATATATAGCCTGGGGTAAGGAATGTTTTTCAGATTTTACATGTACATTTTAGATTGTTATATGCAATGTACTTCTTATAATATTGTTCACAAAAGTTCATGAGTCATTGACTAGACCCTAGAACATCTTTCCCAGTCAACCATGCCATCAATCAAGATATTACTTCACTAAAAGATTCTGTGTCATTTAGATTTTTCTCTGATTTTTATCAAGGAGACAGCTCAGCCTACTGGCCTTTCAGTTAATTATTTTAAAACTGTGCTTGTTGAAGAAAGAGAAAGAAGTATATATTTGGTGATGTGTGATTCCTCCTTTGCAAGTTTGGGCTCACATTAAACAGTCATCCTTGTTGTTCACATATCACACAATTCTAGACAAATCAATCTATTAAGAAAAGCAAGTTGTATGGCTATTTTCATTCACCCAACGTGGATACATTGACTACATATAAACTGCTCTCACCAAGTACTCCAGCTATGTGCTTGTCCACGCAAGTTGAGTGAAAAGCAGATATACCCTCTGGTGAACTATGCGAATTATTACAAGTGCATTCTTTATCACCTTAGTAAACATTTCAATAAACACCAGTCACTATCTGTATTATGGTGCACAGTTTATTTCCCTCTGGGTTCTACTATTAAGGTAATTCTACTCAATTTTTAGATGAGTAAACATAGGCCAGACAGTTAAATTGGCTTCCTCAATGTCAAACTAAACAGAGAAAGACTCAAGAATAAAATAAAGGTTTCTTGACTGCCCTTTAAAGAAATTTTTTTTTTAAATCTGACAAAGAACAGATAGGACTTAGGTGATTTATGAAAGAAAATATGTTCTTCTTAATGTCTCTAGATTTATATCAAGTATGCACCCACTATTTTTCCACCCCAGAGGCTTTTACATTTCCCCCCCCCAACAATTCATTTATTTGAAATATTCACAATGGTTAAGACAAACTAGAGACAGAAGAGTATATCTCCCTCAGGCATTTGTTTCATATTTCACTTTGTTCCTCCACAAACAGGCCATCACCTTCAAGTATTTTACAGTTATTGTATTTAATGTCTCTATACAATAACATGTCTCAATAATTATCAACACTATAAAATGTCTTAATAAACCAGGAGAATAAAAGCATCACAATACTTCAAAGCACGGTTTCAATATTATGTAAATTACTTGCCTGGCTATTGGTATGTTTTGATAGTGGTTCCAATTGCCATTTCTGCTTAGGAAAAATTATATTATCTTTTGATCAAACTTCTCACTTTTCTGAATAATGCAGTTAAGCAGATACTGCTACAATATACAATAATTTCAGTCTTTTAGAAGATATATTAAATTTATTAGTTTGATCTGTGAATATAAAGGATACAATATCTGGAAAAAATAGTGTAAAGTACTTTTAATGGTTTTATATTTGTATTTACAAATTGTTAAAAATAAATACCTAAAGTTAACTTTGTATTTAGCTAGGTACTATAGGAAACACAGAGATAAATAATAAGTGATCTCTCTCCTCAAGCCACTTATATTTTAATGGATTTCTTTAAACATGCAACCAAATAATACTGTACCAATGAAAGTGGTGAAGAAGGCTTGCATTTTTACTAATATTGTTGACTACTTACTTAGATCAATTCTTTCCACTGATTGCATTCTAGAAGGAATGAGAAAATGTACCAAAGGAAATATTTGAAAGAAGAATTATGAGACAATATAGAACTGATGAGATATTAATGAAAGAACTGATGAAAGAGATTTAAGAAACCCAAGGTACAGAAGAGTTATAGGCGGGGTAAGTGAAATATTATTAACATTATATAAATAATTATAAATGTAAACATTATACGAATAAGATCAAAGTTTATGCACCTGTGTTTGGTTTCTTTTGTACAATATTATGTTTTTTAGATTCACTGATGTGGTTACCTGTAGATTTAGTTAATGTATTTTCATCTCTGTACAGCATTGCTTTGTGCTGCTATAAACAATGTATTTGCCCGTTCCCTGAATCTACCTCATGGTGATAATGAAGAACACCAAAGGCAAGGCACAGATCTTTATAAACTACCAAAAAAATAGTTTACCTTCAAAAGGACAACAATTAACAGATGACTTCTCTCACAGTGGATGTTAGAAGGCAGAAATATGACAATGTCGATATGCTGGGAAACCAATCACTGTCAGCCTCCATCATTATAACCATGAAGTAATATTTCAAAATGAAAGTAACATAAAGACTTTTTTTTTGACAAAAATTAGCTTGACATGTCACCTGCAGATACTTTCTAGAGAAAATTTTAAATGCTGTGTTGAGAGAAGATTTGCATTTCCAAAAAGAAGTAAATGCACACATTCTGTTAAATACATAGGTAACAAAGTATATCACTTATAGAAAACAATAATGGATTGTGGAGTTTAAATTTTAAAAGAAAATAATTAATATATACAACAAATAGTATGCAATTTTTGATGTGAAAGAATGGAGTTAAAGTGTTTTATAATCTTTGCAATTTGGGAGACAAAGTAAGATGTATTGATTACAATTACAGATTGATAAATCTTGGGTGTATTTTGCAATGGCTAGGGCTCATAATACAGAATAGAAGAACTTAATATTTACTAAATAGAAAATAAATGTAGAATATGGAGGAGAAGGTTAAGAAAATTAAATTTAGATTTTTGAGAGACTAATAAAATTAAAAAGGCTCTGGCAAGACTCAAAACAGATGGAGGATAGGGAAGAGGAAGTGTCTACCCTCACGCATCAGAAGTGAGAAAGAGTTTCTAGTTATATAAACTAAAGATATGAAAGAACAGCTTCAAAACTTTAGAGACGATTCAAGTCAAAAATTGGACTTTGAAAAGGATGTAAGAAAAACATTAAAAATCTTAATTGCTTGATAATTAATATAGACTCTGAATAGTCAAAATCTTCTAACAAAACTTCAAACTTAGATGTCTTCCTTTAGCAAGTTTTATCACATTTTCAAGGTACAAAAAATCCATACTTATTTATTTTATTTCAAAGCATAGTGTGTGAGAAAACTCAGCAGTTCATGTTAAGAAGATATCATAGACTTAATATTAAACTGGAAAAAAAGAAGTCAAGAATAATTACATGTGAGTATAGGTCAAAAAAGAATGTAAAATCAAACACTTATTAGAAAAAATGCATAAATGAATGCAAAGAATAATTCATCATGTTCTAAATGCCATGTATTATAAAGATAAATGCCATTTAAATATTTTAATGAAGAATAAAATACACATACATAAAATCATAAGTATGCTGCTTCAAAATCATTTCATAAAATGAATGCATCCATTTAATGAGCACTGTGAATAAAACACAAAATATTACAAGCACAGTAGATGCTTCCTTATTTTTTCTCCTAATGACTGTTGCTCCTGTAAGACCAATCATTATTCTGGTTAGGTCAGGTTTGGTTTAGGTTAGGCTTGCCTGCCTGTAAACATTCGATAAATAAGGTCAAAATTTATGCACTTGATTGTGTTTGGGTTATTTTGTTCAATATTGTGTTTGAGAGATTCACTCATGCTCTTACATGTAGATTTAGTTAATGCACTCTGATTTCTGTATAGCATTTCTTTGTGTGGCTATATACAATATATTTACCTGTTCCATCGTAGATGAATATTTTGAGTTTTTTTTTCTATTAAGAATATTATTGGAATAAATAATCTTGTATGCATTTCTGTTGGTTAAATGTCAAGAGAAATTAACTGGATTGTTGGGTTATATAATATATTTGTAATCAAATTTATAGAACCAAAGAAATTGAAAACTGCTAAGGAAAGAAGTTAAAAAGAGAGGAAATTTTGGAACTGTAAGTACTTCAAGATAATTTCAAAATACCTGAAAGAAAAACTAAAATTTAAAACTGGGTTCTAATAATATTCTACAACTAACAGAAGGCCTGAATTCTTTCATTGGGAGGGCCTACAGGTATTAGGGAAAATCCACTTCTATGGTAAACTCAGAGACTTATTCAGATAAATCTATTGCAGTGTAAATATTAAACAAACAACTCATCAGTGCTTTCCAACAAGAAGTTTAGATAACTTCAAAAGATAAAAGAATGAGATTGTTATTAGACTTCTTAAAAACAACATACAAATTAGGGCAAGTAGAATATCATTTTCAAAAAATTTAAGTAAAGAAAGAATAAAGTGTGGATATGTCCAGCTCAAAAAGCCTCCCCAAATACTATTCAAAAGAAGTAAGTTGAAATGCCTATATTAATGCTAAGCAAAGGAAAATTCAGAACAAGGTATATCAACAGGAATAAAGATAAATAATAATAATAAATGATAAGTTTTCTAAGATCCCATAAATGTCTTTTATTTGTATAAATTCATAAACAGTTTCACAATGCATGAAGCAAAAAAAAATTAAAAATAAAAGAAGAAATAAGCAAATCTGAAATGATATTGAAGTCCTGCATCCCATTTTTAATAAATAGAAAAAATACATGGAAAATTTCTAAGGACATAGAAGATCGAAGCAAGTATATCAATTAAATTGTCAAAATGGACATCATTCTACCCAACAGTATCTGAATACATACTCTTTTCAAGCATGCAGGGACTACTTAACAAGATAGACTATATTAATAAGGTAGGACCAAGATAGGTCATAATCAAATATTAATAAACTAAAAAAGGTTTGAAAGACTACACAATGTGTTGTCTTACAAAAACTGAATAAAATAGACATCATTACCAAATTATATATGTAAAACCCTGTATAATTGAAAATTAACAATATTTTTAAACAGCTCATGGATAAAAGTGCAAGTCAGAAAGAATACTAGGTGGTATTTTGAATTGCATTAAAATAAACATGATAAAATATGTCTGAAATTGTAGAGGAACTAAAATTACAAAACAGTTTTGGCAAAGAAAAATAAAGCAGAGGGCTCACATCTCCTGATTTCAAACTCATTGTAAAACTATAGTAATCAACACAAATGAACTACATATGCTTTATTCTATATCAAAGAAACCAGACTCAGAAGGGCATAAGGGAATATTTGAAGGTTGAATTGTTCTAAATCTTGATTGTGGTGGTTGCTACCTAATTAGACTTATTTGCCTAAACTCACAAAACATACTTTAACAGGAGTGAATTTTACTCTATGTAAATTTTAACTTAAAAAAATAATCGGCCAGGCGAGGTGGCTCAAGCCTGTAATCCCAGCACTTTGGGAGGCTGAGGTGGGCGAATCACTAGGTCAGGAAATCAATACCATCCTGTCTAACATAGTGAAACCCATCTCTACTAAAAATACAAAATATTAGCCGTGTGTGGTGGCAGGCACCTGCAGATGTAGCTACTGGGGAGGCTGAGGCATGAAAATTGCTTGAACCCAGGAGGCTGAGGTTGCTGTGAACCGAGATGGCGCCACTGCACTCCAGCCTAAGAAGAGACAGAGCAAGACTCCGTCTCATAAAAAAAAAAAAAAAAAAAAAAAAAAAAAAAAAAATCAAGAAAGTTTAATGTCTGAACCATAAAAATAAAGAATATATTGCTTAGGGAAAACACTTATTGTTAGATTATGATCAAATGTTTATCTAATAAAAGAAATGAAGCAGATATAGTTACAGAGGTTTCTGCAAAGGAACTGGTAAGGTTCTATTTCTTAATCTTCATCCGGTTTCCATAGAAGCACATGTATTATTATTTTTAAACTGTGTATATCTACATATGCACAAGTATATGCTTAAATATTCTGAATCTATATGTCTTAAAAAATAATGTGTATAAAGAGAAAGCTGTTTACTGAGAGAGGGATAAGAGAATGATATTTTCTGACAGTTCAGTGGATGGAATGAGTCACGAAGGACACAAAGGAATATTTGGTGTCCAGTGAAACAGACTTAACTCAAATTGCCTAAGACTATAAACAGAATTTATCTTGAAAGATAAACAATTAAAGCATTGAACTCACTTTTTACACACCTGGATCCAGAGACCTGAGAATATTCCTAGGGATCCATTCTTCTCCATGCTCTGTTTCCACTGTGCTGACTTAATTCTCAAGCCGACTCTGTTTTGGCAGACATAGGGTAGTTATCTCTCGGCTTCTGTCCTGTTGATATGGATAGTCCAGCAGAAAAGCCAGAGTTTCTCAAGCAACTGTTAAAGAAAAAGTTCAACACCTGATTTTCATTTATCTAAATTGGGTCATTTTGCAATTAGAGCAAATTAGGACCTGGACCAGACTGAAACAAATGAGGCCCAGTGCACAAAATTTAAAGAGAAATCACTCAGAGTCTTGTAAGCACAGGGTCAGCCCTGTAGATAGAGTGCCTCCTTTAATTTTACCCCAGGTGCTTCCACTTCCAATTTCAAGTCCTAAGCAGCAGCACTCCAATTGGCCAATTCTAGGTTACACGTGCCCATCTCGTGAAACATGAGTAGTTTCTGATCCTTCTACACCTTTAGAATATAAGGGGAGTAGTTCCTACAGAAAAAGTAGTGCCCTGTTACTGAAAGATGGAAAAGTAGATTACCTACTGATGTCCACACCATAGAAAGCTTAGTCATATTTCCCAGTGCCTCTGGCAAGTCTGGTAAATGTTGAGCTCTCATATCTGATGACTGATTGTTACATCTTTCTCCTTGTTAGTCTTAGAAAGAAATAAAATATCTTTCTTTATGAGCAGAAAGGCAAGGAGTCATGAGACCCGTTTCTCTAAGAGGTCATTGTACCAAATTTGTCAAAATTGTGATTGTACTAAATTTCAATTAGATCTATTTTATTTTTCCCAGAGAAATAGAATGTGAGCTTTTCAATGTGACTGCAATACAGAATAGATATGCCAAAAGAGCTAATAAAATGTTTAAAAACGAGGGGGTTAAAATTGTGAATAATGGACAAAATTATAACTACTTAAAAAGTTGTTTAAATTTTGATTAAATGGTTACTGGGTTTATTAGTCACTAAGCACTTTGACTTTAGGTGGCTCAACTTCATGTGAAATGGCATTTACATTGTAAGCAGGGTAATTTGGTAGTATGGGTATTTATGAGTAACTAAGAAACTGAATTTAGATAAAGCGGCAGTTTTTATGTAAATAAATTGATGAACTCCAAGAGTATGATGTGGATTTCTGTTATTTTTACCAACGATTTGGATGAAAACAATAATAGCTATGATAATGAAGTCTCTGAAACATTAGGTCAGAAATTGTGCTAAGTACTTTACATAATTAATTTTAATTCTCACAAGAATTCCATGAGTTGGTGGGTGCAGTGGCTCACGCCTGTAATACCAGAGCTTTGGGAGGCCGAAGCGGGCAGATCACAAGGTCAGGAGTTCAAGAGCAGCCTGGCCAACATGATGAAACCCTGTCTCTACTAAAAAATAAAAAATTAGGTGGGCATGGTGGCACATGGCTGTTATCTCAACTACTCGGGATGCTGAGACGCGAGAATTGCTTGAACCTGGACCTGGGAGGTGGAGGTTGCAGTGAGCCGAGATCACACCACTGCACTCCAGCCTGGGCTATGGAGTGAGACTCTGTCTCAAAAAAAAAAAAAAAAAAGAGAGAGAGAGAGAATTCCATGAGTCAAGTGACTCTTTGCCCATTTTACAGGTAAAGAAGTTGGATCTCAAAGGCTCAAGTCACGTAATGAGGAAGAGAGAAAGAATTAATTCAATTTCTGGTCTGTCTGAATCCAAAGTCTCAATCTGCCTTTCAATTACTTAAGGCTGTGGGGTATGAAAAAATGGATAGGTTGTTAGTAATGTGGATAGAAATTAGAATCCGAGAGCTGAGAAACTTGGAAAAATTAGCTAGATCATCAAAGTCTTGATTTAATGGGCAAAAATAATCAGGCTTGTATTTATTAAATAATTTTATAATGTTACTTAATGCCACCATGTATCAAAAATACATATGAAGTTTTAGACATCTGGAAATACAATTTGAGTAAACAATATAATATGGCAATTCCAGAGCCTAATAAAATCACAGGCTACCTGAAGGGACATATTGTATCTCAAGTAAGGACAAAAATAAAAATTTGTATTTTTTTGTTATTTTGTACCTCTATTATTGAATTTAGCCTAGACATCACATTTTAAATGGTGACATTTACAGACTGGAATGTGTCCAGGAAGAGTAATCAGCATAGAAAAGAAATCAATATCATACATATGAAAAAAGTCTTCATTGATCAAAAAACATTTGTGGGGAAATGTATTTTTACATAATCTAACTTCCATTATTTATAACAAAGATTGCACTTCATTTATATGTCCCTAGACTTTTTGAACTGATGGTTTAAAGATAAATGTCAGTTTGCTATAACAAAGGAATTTCTGATAACCAAATATTCCAGATACAAACTGGAGCAATTTTAGATATCAGGATTTTTCTTTACTTGAGATTTTAATGAGAGAAAAGATATTCCATTTTAGGGAAATGTGTATAGGGATGTGAATACTGAGGAGTCTTCTAATTTTCTTTTTGCTTGATCCTACATTTTTAGGATTTACCGATGAACCGTAATAATATGATCTAGAACTCTCCAGAAACAAACAACAAAGAACCTTCATCTCTTACTCTTCCTTAATGCTTTTTAATGAAGCAAGAATTCAAGACCACGTAACTGAAGGTTGTATTATTGCCTGATAGTCTAGAAAGAATTAAATTATGGTTATTTAGTACAGATGAAAATAAATGGAATATTAGGAAAATTATTGAAGTGATCAAGGTTGTGTTGTGCTTTATTAATATTTTACCCAAAATTTGTTCCTTGATTTGTTGTGTTCCTGATTCTCAAATGTCCAAGCATCCTGGACATTTCCTGATGAGTCTCCCAATTACTGAAATCAGATCTTAGCTAACTTATGCATATCCCATTTAAGTTCCTTTTATGTATTCTAGAATCTAAATAACTTAGAAAGACTGATAAATTCAAGAATGCTAACATGTTATTGAGTCATTGGTTAATATATGATCACTTCTGTATCTATATGTGTATCTTCAAAAGGCAACTTTTAATCATTTAAATTTTGTGCCAAATAATTACGACAAAAATTTAGACCCAGTGCCAGATCTTGGTTAACTGATTGACAAAATCTTTTGTCTTCAAATTTGAAATTATCTATTCTAACCTCCAGACAATTATGATTCAAATGACTACTACCAGTTGATATTACCTTCTACTGAGCACAAGAAAGAGTAAAAAATGTATTACTTTGTTTCATACTCAGTCTCTCTTCTTCTATCATTTTTAGGACTACCGAAGCAACTTCAAAGGCCAAGTAGGAACTAGAGGCCAAAACCCTTATCACGGTCATAGTGCTGACTTTTTGAATCAGAATTTTTCTTGATTCACAAGCAGTACCCCTCCCAACCATCTGGTCCTCACTTAGAACTAATAATGGGGAATCATTGAGAGCATAAATAAAGCAAAAGAGGAAAGATGTATCTATCTTCTCTAAATGTCTGCAGATTTTCAAGAGCCCAGTCTCTGAATGCTCCGCCAGAAATGCCAGCTCCTTGTCTTCTTTGAAAACCAAGATCTGTTTTAGTTCTGTCACCCTGTCATTTTAAGAACTTTAATTAGTATTGAAAGCAGCCTGGCAGAATCTTAAGTATCTGTGAGGCCAAATTAGTTCTATGATTCCTTTGCTCCAGTGACTATAAATTAAGGACAATATCAAATTCAAGGTTCTCGTTTCAACTTCTAACTTTTCAAGATAGCCATTAGCTAGATTAATACTCTTTCTTAACTGCTATCTCTGTCTTTTCTCTCAAACCATGTCTCTCAAAGTTTTTTAATCTTGCCTGAATACAGGAAGAATGTTTCTTTTCCAAAAATATTCATAATTTTTCCAGGCTTAATTTAATTTACTTTAAAAATGTACTCCTTCATGCCTTTCTTAGCACTATACTGTAACTCTGCCTCACTATTATGTGTGTTTCTTTAATAATGTTTTTATTTAGCAAAATATCTTTTTGCAATCCACAGAGAATAGAAAATACATTAAATAAATTTTATATTAATATTGCTGGAGAGCTCATCTATGGCCAAACATTTCACCCTAATCACAATGTTTATGGGAATGATTTGCAATACTGTGTAAGATATAATTCTTTAACAATAGTCCAATAAAAAGGATATAATTATGTGGTTGCACAAATGTCTTTCCTCTCAATAAAAGCTTTATTTATGTGAACACTATGTCTTTTAGAATGACTTAAGAATAAAACATTTCTACCTTGACTTATGCATTAAAATAAGGAGTAGGGGGGTGCAAAAATCTATTTTTCGAAACATGCCCAGCCACCTAATGACTTGTTTAGCTGGGCATCAATCTTTGTAGCTGCCAGACCTCTCTCTCTTCTTTCAGATGAACTGGCATAATGCTTACTTGGCTCACATGTAGAAACAAATGTCCCCTTTCCTAAGGGAATTATTAGCATTTCTTCACAGCAATTTGAAGAGTGCCTCTTATCTTAAAGACAGCTCTTTTTTCTCAGAAAGAAAGAAAAAAAAAGCATTCTCTTCTGCCCCCATCAGAGGAGTGATGAAAGAGAAAGAAAATTATTTTCAAGAAAGAAGGCATTCAAAAGTGTCTCTGCATGTTTCAGTGACAAAGACAGCTTAGATTCTAAGGAACAATTTTGAGTAAATGTGTTATAGTGTAGGGTATTTCTTGGTGCTGTACATCACTATTTAGCAAATATTTATCCTGGACAACTCAGGAGCCTGGCCCTACGTTGTATAGCCTTGAACAGCAAAACTCTCTTTACCTCTGAGTTTCAACATGAACATATAAAGATACTTCATTACTATCAGCACAACCTCATCAAGTTTTATTTATTCTCACCGTGTTTCTTCATGAAACACATTTTAACATTTTCTCCAAGGTGCATGCCATCACCAAATTGAATTTACTGATTTCCTAAATATTTATCTTTTAAAATTCTAAAATTAATCCAGACAATAAAAACAGAGATCAAATGCACCATAAATCCTATCATAAAAAGGTCAAAATCTACTGAATAAAATGTGTGAGTCCTTAAATAACACAAAGCGGTATTCAGCTTAAACTGTGTTTCAATTCTGGTTTTGTCATTTACTAACTGTTTTATCTGAGAAGTTGTTTAAACTTGACAACACTCAGTGCTTTTATCTGTGAAATAAGCATAATGCAACTTCATTCTGTAGTGTTGTTATGAAACTTAAAATACATATGGTAATTATTGAAAAGTGTTTTACATAGTGCTTTGCAAATGACTATCACATGATAAAGTGTTTCATGTGAAAAAAGAAAGGCTAAAATATAAGATTGCAATGATAGAGAAAAACACAGAGGCCTACATGTATTTCCTGGAGGGTCCCAGGAAACACTGTAGAAAGAGGATTACATTTTAGTTTAAAGAGTAGCTGGAAAAGGAGAATGAGTTCCAGGTAACAGGGCAAATGTTCTCAATAGAAATGAAGGAGAAAATCAAATGAAGTGTTAAGAAACGGCAAGTAATTTGTGAAATTGTATAATAGGGCCTGAGTGGACATTAAACTGATCTGATTATAGATAAAAACAAGACCCGCTGATTTCAAGGTTCATGTGTGCATTTCCATTGAAAGTCTAAAGGAAGAGACTTCGTTTTGGTTTAATTCATCAGCAGTTCTACCTGATCATTGTAATCATAAGGTGAGAAAAAACTGAGGTGACAAAAACTGGGTGGCTTATTTAGAATAGGGAAGCAAAAGGACCATTTAAGATCACATTGTATATATAGAATGACCTCATATGGTTTGACAGACTGGTTTAATTTTCTGAGGGGCCATTTATGAAGAAATTACCTGCAGATAGGCCCCTGTACTTGCTCTTGTCTGCAAATTTGTGTGGGTAAAAATGCCACTGTACCTCTGGCTTCCTGGCAACTACAGATACTTGATTTCTTCTCCTATATCTTTTTATAATAATCACCACATGGAGTTAGGGGTCAAGTCATGTACCAATACCTTTACTTAGCTGAGATAATTATAAGGACACACCATACAACCTTAATCTCACATTATCTTCTAAAAAGTTTAATGGGAATGTAACCTACTCTCACTGTAGCCATTCTAATTGGAACAGTTGTCAGGATCACAGAGCATTGGCTTAAATATTTTGCAAGTTAGTGTGGACTTCTTATAGAGGAGAATGCATGAAACTTGCAGTCTTAAAATGTTAATCTTAAGCATGTGTCATCATTGTCTCCCTCTAAATCTCAGGAAATGATTGAAATCTTAAGGATTCAGTTTCCCCAAATATTATATGTGAAGACAACCTCAGCCTACATATCAGTGTTGTTGTAATAAATATCATAAATATACATGTTTAAAACATCTAAAAACACCACAATTTTATATTATGTTATTATTGTATTATTATAAATATAATATTTCATTTTCAAATTGATCTCTTACTGTGGTTGTCTAAATTTAGGATGTAGTCTTTACAGTATATGAAGTTCTTGGGGGAAATGGGCTTGTTTAATCTCAATGTCAACTGATTCCTGAAAAGGTGTTTCAAAATAATCCAATGTTTCTTTTAGTTTAAGAAAATGGTGAAATTCCAGAAAATACTAACCTGCGAGTAAGGTAAAATAGATCTCATGGTCTGGTTGTATTAAAAAAAATTAAAAAGGTGAAATGAGATAATAAGATTGCTAAAGTATTTCTAGTCCATCATGTAATTTAACTTGAGAAAGCTAGCCCAAATGTAGAATCTACTTTTCTTTTCCCAATCATTTCGTCCTATCAATACAAAGCACAACAAATCAACAACACACAAAAAAATACAGTACTCTGCCTGTTACTATCAATGGGGAAATTGAACCTGCACATTAAAAAAAAAAAGATTTTTGTCTTGTCATGAATCATATTACCACCACTTCAAATTTGCCAAATTTGATAATCAGCTGCTTGCCACTGGAAATGTGCTCTAGGATTTCCCTCCACTGCCCAAAAATCAGGTAATGGGCCTTGTTTCACCAAAGCTTTTGGCACTGATAGCCTAGAACTGACTCAAGCAGTTATGATTTTTTTTTTTTAAAGAAATCCAAACATGCATTATTTCTAACTCAATGATATCATTGGATACTTTCACTAGGCATTGTTGTTAGCTCGTTATTATTTGTAGAAATAGTGAATAGTTTAACTTTCTTCAAAGCAAGGAAGTCAGCTAAGATTTCGGTCCTATTGTCAGCCTGTCTGAAGAGATACTTAGATTGGTAAAATTACCTCCAACAAGAAGCTACGAAATAAAATCATTTCAGATCCAGTTTTGAATTATAAATTCAAATGGTTTCTTAATTATTTCCATAAAAGGGTTGCATTAGGATGTTAGTACTTATAAAATTTCTTGAGAGTTATAAAAAAGCACTTCTTATGGGTGAGATAAAGAGTTTTATAGCTGGCTTAAAGTAACTCTTTTTCACAGTGATTTCAAATAACGTGTATAAAGGTTGCAGGGGGAAAAGCTATACTTACTTGCATCATTCCCCAGGTAGAAATTCATGTCTGCTTAAGTAAATGCCATCAACATAGGCAACTATCTTTATCTCCCTCCATGTTTCAAAAACTATTGGATACAAATATGACTGTATACTCATACACTGACAGACACAATGTATGTTTCCAACACAATGAATTGAAGCAAATTTTAAAATTACAGAAGAAATTAGAGTTAGACTAGCTATAACCAGTATTGCTCACATTTTCTTGTGTCCTTTTTAATAAATCTCATAACTTCTCATAACTTGTATTTTTTCTTTCATTCTTAAATAATGATAAAGTTTCAAAGTGGTCTCTTACTTTGTTCACAGTGTCATTCTCAGGGGTCAAATAATAAAATATATTTCTCAATTCTCCATGGACTTAAATATATTCTATACATAATATTACGAACTCCATATGAAAGCTTCTCCCAACTAATTGCAAATGACATTCTAAGTGCAACTTGACTGAAATTTCTTCCCCCTCACCCTGAGCATTTTCATGCCATCACTTTGCAAAACATACATGCTCCTGATTTGCTTCCAGTTGACAATAGCATGTTGCTATTTTGCAATTCCACTTTGGACTTGCTTCTTCATTGAAGGTTCGACTGCTTTTGATTTAGCCATCAGCTGCTAGGGAATCCATTAATAGTTTGGTATTTCCAGCAGTCTTTTACACAAGCTGGTTGCTTAATATCAGACGTTCTTTTTATATATGTTGTAAGAGAAAGATCCCTTATTGAGTGAGGAGATATCTCAAGCCTAGGATAACTCCACCCCTTCCTCATACTGGAAGGCTCAGGTCTTTATCTTCCATATCTGTTTTTCTGTTTCTTTTTTTAATACAGTTCTGAGCCCTTGACAGGAAATGTTACTCAGCTGTTGATGAGCTGCAATTCCATATATCAAAATTACGTCCTGAGGCAACTGTTAGTTAGTAGATTAGCCAGGGTTACAATTACATTGTGACATTTGGCCAATTGTCATTCAGGCCTAAAAGACAAACATGCTGACTCTAAGTTCCAGAGCTGACCTTTTCAGAATGAGCTAATTGGAAGGGTTCTCTTCCTTCTCAGGAAACTCCTATTTAGCATCTTTAAATAATAGATGGAAGCATTTATCAGTATTAAGATACATTATATAGTCACTTCCACTTAGCCTGATCCCCTGGTCATATTACATTTATCAATTGGCTTAAAGCATTAAAACCTTATCACCTTCTTTCCTAATCAATAGTAATTATTTTAAGCAGACTTTAATGGATAATTCAATTATAATACCTCCAGAGACCTGCCACTTTTACAGACAATTAAAAAATTAGAAAAATAAATTAAACATAGAATATAAAAATAATCTGTTGAAAGCTCGATCTCAGGCAGGACTATAAAGAGCCTAAGGCAAAATTTTAAAACTTTTCTTTTCATTTGACATGATAGTTTGAATAAGATTAATGCAATTGTTAACCTGATAGGTGCTTTGTCTTTTATTGTCTCTTAGAATTCAGAAGTACAATTTGCTTTGTTATATTTCATACACATTTAGGTCTTCAAACTGAAAACTCCAATTTAAATTTTGATTCAGTAGATATTTCAGGGTTTGGGTACAATGGGTACATAAGGTAGTAAAATATATGTAAAAATGAAAATTCAAGTGGTAACTGGTCTTAATTTGCAGACCTTTAAGATAAAGAAGAAAAGTCATAATTATAGAATTCGAAAAAGCAGTAGTCTTAACCATCAAAAGTCAGTACAGCAACAGGAATAAACTGGTTATCTATTGCTGCACACTAAATCCTGACACCTGTATTATCTCAAAACAACATCAATTATCTTACAGGTTGTCTGGGTTAGAGATCCTGGCATGTCTTCTCTGGGTTATCTGGCTGAAGGTTTCCCCTAAGGTTGTAATCAAGGTGTCAGGGGTTGGGGGTGGGGGTGCAGTCATTCTGCAAGCTCCAATAGGGGAAGATCCACCTCCAACTTAATCCACAATGTGTTTGGCATGTTTGCATTCCTTGTGGGCTCTCAGAATTAAAGCCTCAGGCTGTCCTCACTTTCTTGTCACATGTGGCCTCCCCACTGGGTAGCTCACAACATGGCAGCTTGCATCATCAACGCAAGCAAGCATGAAGGTGAGAGACGGAGAGAGTGAAACAGGTGTGGAAAGAGAGAGAGAACAAGATAGTGTAAGATGGCAAGAGATGGAGTTCACAAAAGGAGGAAGTAAGAGATCTAATCTTGAAAGTGACATTCTATTATTTTTGCCACATTCTGTTTGTTAGAAGAAAATCACTAGGTCTGGCTCATACTCAAGGAGAGAGGACCACACAGGTAAGGATTACTGGGATTATTTAAGAACATGGATTTTTTTAGACGGCTTCATACAACAATGAACTAATACTGTTTTGTTTTCTTTAGCCCCCAAGATAGAGGCATTTTTCTTGCTAGAATGGAGGCCCATACCAATAAACTATCAACTTTTCTTCTGGTGACTGACTTTTACAAATAGTATATAAAGACGTGTGTGTGTGTGTGTGTGTGTGTGTGTGTGTGTGTGTGTGTGTGTGTATTTTGTGTGTGTGATTTACAGTAACATTTCATATATTTGGCATATCAGGTCTCTTAGAGTGACCTCTCAATATTTAATAATCTATGAAAGCATACACTCCATAGTTTCTCACTATGAATGAAATTTGTGATTTGTCACTATTAGCTAGGACATTATACTGGGTTGTAGTGCATGTTTATTAACACGGAGTCTTGTTTATTAACAAGTAAAAAAATCCAAATCATTCTTATGCAGAAAGTCCCTGCAGTGCACTTTTGGAAATGTCCATGCTTTGTGTTTGCTTGCTATTTTTAACAAACAAAAACAAATGAAACGCAAGAGCATAACTGAACCCACATGTTCAAGTTCTTCAGCTAGTTAGTCATAGGCCTCAGGCTAGAATTGACTCATTTGACTCCCAATTTACTGCTGGTTAAAAAACTGTATATTTATACTAATATGTTATGAGCCATAGGGTACAACTAAAAGACCATTAGGTATAGGACATCTGCTAATTTTTGTTCTCACTCCCTTCCTTGAGTGTATGAATGAGCAAGATTGACATGGATAAGTTTTAAGTAAATGAGTTCAATACATATTAAGAACTCTCGAACATTTTAGAGAAGCATATGTTTAAAGGAAACATACCATAACTACAAGTTGCCACAGGTAGCAGCTAAGGTTGGTGTCATGGGTGGTAAAGGTATTTACCAAGACAATCATTAGTAAAGAAAGGTGAATTTATTAAAGATGGTAGGAAAATATGTTGCAAAGATGCAACAGGCAGCACAGCAGTGACAGGCCTGTCTACAAAGAGGTGGAGACCAGAGGGAAATTTTACAGGGTTGTGCTGGAGGGGACTACATGAAGAACAAGGTTTTGCTGCTGAGCCACAATGGAATGAGGTCATTGTGCCCCTGGAAGTCATTGTGTTCTCAGGTTGTGTGTGATTAGCTGTCTCTGAGAACAATTGTTCATTGTTTTTTCCACTAGGGATCTTCTTCCTCTTGGGGTCCCTTCTTTACTGTTGCTCTCTCATAAGGATTCCACAGTACACCCCTACAGAACGATGGCAAATCTTTGGCATTGCGGCAGAGGTCTCATCTTCCAACTACTTCCTGCTGGCCTGTGGCATAGAGTTGACCCTACCTATGGTTGTTGGTCTGTCAGGAAACCCTGTACATCATTGTCCCAGACTTTGGGACCTAGGATATTGAATCTTGCAGGAAGAAGGGACTCATTAGAGAGGGGGTCCATATGAAGATGAAACTGATGTCCAGCTGATTCCAGGGGAGACTTGTAAATGTAGCAGACATCCTTAGGGAGAGACTGCTATCCTATGAATAGTATCATTTGAAGGTGACAGTGCTGAATTCTAGAAGATAAAATATTGTTTCTTAAGCCAGTTACTGAAAAGGCAAAGAAAACCCTTTTGCAGTGGGACTGTTTTTATTTATTGGAAGCCTATTTGGATATCCTGCAAGTTAAACTCAATGAAGAAGTATTTGAATTTAATTAGACACAGGAAGACTGTGTTTGGGGTTATGAGTATAGGAGGGGGACTACATGATACTTAGGAACAGCATGAGAAGGTTTCTTTGTTAGTTTTTGTTTGTTTGTTTTACAATGAGAATTTAGACATATTAAGAAAAGCCAAGGGCACAAAGTTAAGTTATGTTAGTGGAAAACATTGCTTAATTTTTTTACCTTCAAGACGAAATATTTTAGCATTATGCCATAGTTACAATTAGAACCAGAAAAAAAAAAGTTATAGGAGCTGACAAAAACTGAAAGGGAGAATTGTTATCTTAGGCCTGATCCAGGGAGGAAAAAGCAGAAAGCAGAGAAACATAGCAAAAAGTTAAATTTCTGAGATATGATACTGAGAAGTTTGTTGTTGTTGTTTTTTGAGACAGAGTTTTGCTCTGTGACCCATGCTGGAGTATAATGGTTGTTGGGAAAAGCAGCAAAGGAAAAAGGACTTACAGAGTGCCTACATAAATTGGTTATGAGTAACATATAAATAAGGAACAACAAACTGTGGAAGGTCGCAGCTGGCCTCTGAGGAGGAAGACTTCTTCATGCCTCATGTTCCAGTGCAGGGTGACCTAGACTCTGTTACCATAAACATTGTGCTCAAGGACAAAACCCCTTTGTAGTACTATGACTAGCCACACTTGTAGGCTCCTTGTAAGGCCCAAGTTCCACCAGCCGTACATAGACAATAAGCTAAAGATAACCACATGTTCTTGTTTTGTGAAACTCCCAAACTACCACTGTTATCAGTCCATAGGATGACACCAGTTCTGGCTCACTGATTCAGCTCTGGCTCACTGATTCACTCCACCATCACCCTCTCTCCACCATCACTCCACCCGTACCCTGTAGATCAAAGTGATTGTATCCAATAAATAGTGTAGATGATCAGAGCGCGGGGCTTTCACTGTATCCTCCAAAGTAGTAAGTGTTGGCCCCCAGGTCCCATTTTCTTTCTTAATCTGTCTTTTTCTCATTCCTTTGTCACCTCGGAACACCAGGTACCCACAGGTGATGTAGGGCTGGTTCCCTACAATGGTGTGAACTCAGCTCTCTGAAATGCTCAACTCCCAGATTCAAGTTATTCTCCTGCCTCAGCCTCCTGAGTAACTGGGATAACAGACATATGCAGCCACATCCAGCTAATTTTTCTATTTTTAGTAGTGATAGGATTTCACCATGTTGTCCATGCTGGTCTCAAACTCTTGGCCTCATGTCATCCGCCCACCTCGACCTCCCAAACTGCTGGGATGACAGGCATGAAGTACTATGCTCGGCCTCTGAGTTTTTTAAAAGAAACATTAAAAGTAAAACTTCTTGCTATTTTATTAAAATCACATCAATACCTCAAGAAAACCTTTTATTAACATAGGGGACCAATGTTAGAAAGACTATTCTAAATAATTTCCTTTTAATTATAACCAACTTAGTCACATACAAAATTTGTTTTATAAATTCCCCTTCATGAACATTTTTCATGACTTATACAGACCATGTACATCATTCTTGGACTTTCTTACTTGTCCTAAACATCCCTTTTTTAAATAACCAGTCATTTTACTTTAGGACAAGAATTTACCATAGAAGAGTCTCATATAAAAATCTCTTTCTTTATATTCGTCCTTACCAAAAACACCTCTTGCTCTTTATAACTTTCTATATGTCTCTCTTATTTCCTAGTTCTTTTTACCTTGTTTCAATCTTTAAATATCTTTTAAATATCTAATTTTTAATCTTTAAATATCTTTTAAATTAGACAAAAAAAAATTCCTTTTGTTAGGAAGTTAAGGTTAGTACTAAATGTTGCTATGTCAGCTCTGTGAAGGGGGGAGAAATCGACAGGCTATCTACATACTGTAGATGTTGACCCTCTTGAAAAGATTTCTGGGTTAGATTTCCTGCTAGGGCTTTTCTGAGTAAGTGTGGGCTATTTTAAACCCCTAAGTTAGGACTAGATAGGGTGAAGTTATTGGTTAAAGATTTAGGTAGTTTTCCTGTGAGAAATTAGGTTATTAGAGGGAAAGATGAATTCTGAGACTGGGTAAATATTCAGCATGAACCTGTCTTGAAATGTATATTTTTGCCCCAAAGTGGCGCGAGATATTTAGATACTACCAGGGACTTTTGGGAGAATGCTAATTGGTCCCTTAAGTAATATAAAGGAGTGTTAATTTTTCCTTTGGAGGGAGGAGGTGCCACTTGTTCTGATTATTTAACAGGATTTGGAAGAGAGTTGCTCAGAAAAGATTAGTATATAATCACTGTAAGTCATTTATTTAGCAAAAATAATAATTCCAAATTTTATTTTTATTTTATTTTTTTGAGATGGAGTTTCACTCTTGTTACCCAGGCTGGAGTGCAATAGCGCGATCTCGGCTCACCGCAACCTCCACCTCCTGGGTTCAAGCAATTCTCCTGCCTCAACCTATCAAGTAGCTTGGTCTACAGGCATGCGCCACCATGCCCAGCTAATTTTTGTATTTTTTAGTAGAGACACGGATTCACCATGTTGACCAGGATGGTCTCGATCTCTTGACCTCGTGATCCACCCGCCTCAGCCTCTCAAAGTGCTGGGATTATAGGCATGAGCCATTGCACCTGGCCCCCAAAATTTTTAAAAGGCAAAAATCTTTACTTGCTAATAGAGGGGAGACCATACTTTCCAAACAAGATGCAATAAAGACAGAATGAGGCCAACTGAGTCTGTCTTCTTTCCCCTCCTTTTTCTGTTATTTACTAAAAGGTAAACAAAAATATTATTTTTTAATATTACACAAAAATCTTGCTTAAAAGAGACAACCAAATTTCACCTTTGTGTTAGTGTATTGTTAATGTTAAATCTAATCCTTATTAAACCTTATAAACAAATATATCTAATTTCCTCCCACCCCCTTTATTTTAAATTCAAGGATACATGTGCATGATGTGCAGATTTGTTACATAGGTAAACATATGCCGTGGTTGTTTGCTGTACAGATCATCCCATCACATAGATATTAAGCCCAGCATCTATTAGTTGTTCTTCCTGATAGTCTCCCTCCCAACCCTAAGCCCCTCCACAGGCCCCAGTGTGTGTTGTTTTCTCCCATGTGTCAGTGTGTTCTCATCATTCAGCTCCCACTTATAAATGAGAACATGCAGTGTTTGGTTTTCTGTTCATGCATTAGTTTCCTGAGGATAATGGCTTCCAACTCCATTCATGTCCCTGCAAAGAACATGACCTTGTTCCTTTTCATGGCTGCATAGTATTCCATTTTGTATATGTTTCACATTTTCTTTATCCAGTTTCTTACTGATGGACATTTAGGTTGATTCCATGTCTTTGCTATTGTGAATAGTGCTGCAGTGAACATCTGCATGCATGTATCTTTGTAATAGCATAATTTATATTTCTTTGGTTATATACACAGTGGGATTGCAGGGTCTAATGGTATTTCTGTCCCTAGGTCTTTGAGGAATCACCACACTGTCATCCACAATGGTTGAACTAATTTACACTTCCACCAGCAGTGTAAAAGCATTTCTTTTTTCCCACAACTTCACCAGTATCTGTTGTTTTTTGACTTTTTTTTGATAGCTATTCTAAATGGTGAGAGATGGTATCTCATTGTGGTTTTGATTTGCATTTTTTAATCATCAGTAATGTTGAGTTTTGTTTCATATGTTTGTTGGCCACATGTATGTCTTCTTTTGAAAAATGTCCATTCATGTCCTTTTTTCACATTTGAATGGGATTGTTTGTTCATTTTTCTTCTACATTTGTTTAAGTTCCTTGTAGACTCGGATATTAGACCTTTGTCAGATGGATACATTGCAAAATGTTTTTCCTGTTCTGTAAGTTGTCTGCTCATGCTGATGATAGTTTCTTTTGCTGTGCAGAGCTCTTAAGTTTAATTAAAACCCATTTGTCAATTTTGGCTTTTGTTGCAATGGCTTTTGGTGTTTCCATCATGAAATCCTTGCTCATGACTGTGTCCTGAATCATATTGTCTAGGTTTTCTTCTAGTGTTTTAATGGTTTTAGTTTTTACATTTAAATCTTTAATCCATCTTGTTTTTTTTTAATAAGATTTAACAAAGGAGTCCAGTCTCAATTTTCTGCATATGGCTAGCCAGTTTTCCTAGCATCATTTATCAAATAGGGAATTCTTTCCCCATTGTTTTGTTTGGTCAAATTTGTCAAAGATCAGATGGTCACAGGTGTGTGGTGTTATTTCTGAGTTCTCTATTCCATTGATTTATGTGTCTCTTTTTTTTTTCAGTACCATGCTATTTTGGTTACTGTAGCTTTGTAGTATAGTTTGGTGTCAGGCAGATTGATGTCTCCAGCTTTGTTCTTTTTGTTTAAGATTGTCTTGGTTATACAGGCTTTTCTTGTAGGTTCATATGAATTTTACAATAGTTTATTCTAATTCTGTGAAAAATGTCAATGGTAGTTTAATGGGTCTTTTGTATTTGCTGAGGAGTGTTTTACTTCTGATTATGTGATCAATTTTAGAGTAAGTGTCATGGAGTGATGAGAAGAATGTATACTTTTTAAATCCTTTGAGTGAAAAGTTCTGCATATATCTATCAGGTCTGCTGGATTCCAACTGAGTTCACATCCTGAATATCCTTGTTAATTTTCTGTCTCAATGATTTGCCTAATATTGTCAGTAGAGTGTTACAGTCTCCTACTATTACTGTGTGGGAATCTTTGGAGGGTGTATGTGTCCAGTAATTTATTCATTTCTTCTGCTTTATGTGCATTAAAGTATTTTTAATATTCTCAGATGGTTGCATTCCTGTGAAGTCAGTGGTAATAAATATCCCCTTTGTCATTTCTGTGTTTATCTGAATTTTCTCTCCTTTCTTCTTTATTAGTCTAGCTTGCAATCAATCTATTTTATTAATTTTTTTCAAATAAAACAGTTTCTGGATTCCTTGATTTTCTTGAAGGAGTTTTCAGGCCTCTTTCTTCTTCAGTTCTGCTGTGATCTTGGTTAATTTTGTCTTCTGCTAGCTTTGGAGATTGTTTGTTCTTCGTTCTCTAATTATTTTAGTTGTAATGCTAAGTTGTTAATTTCAGATTTTTCTAGCTTTTTGATATGAACATTTAGTGCTATAAATTCCCCTTCTAACACTGCTTTAGCTGCATCCCAGAGATCTGGTACGGTGTCTCTTCTCATTGGCTTCAAATAACTTCTTGATTTCTGCCTTAATTTCATTATTTAACCAGGTGTCATTCAGGAGCAGGTTGTTCAATTTCCACGTAGTTTTGTGGTTCTGAGTGAATTTCTAATCTTGAGTTTTAATTTAATTGTGCTATAGTCTGAGAGACTATTACTGTTCAATCATGATTCTTAGCTTCTTTGCATTGGGTTACAACATGATTCTTTAGCTCAAGTAAGCTCTTTGTTACCCAGCTTCTCAAGCATACTCCTATAAATTTAGCTGTTTCAGACTCAGCCCAGTTCTGTGCAGGTGTTGCAGTCATTTGGAAGAGAAGAGGCACTCTGGCATTTTGAGTTTTCAGCATTTTTGCATCAATTCATATTTGTGGACTTATTTACTTTTGATCTTTGAGGCTGCTAACCTTTAAAGAGTGTCTTCATGGGACCTTTTTGTTGATGTTGTTGTTTGCTTCTGTTTTGTTTTTTTTTTTACAGTCAGGCCACTCTTCTTTAAGGTTACTGAGGTTTGCTGGGGGTCTGCTCCAGACCCTACTTGCCTCAGTTTTTTCCATGCCTGGAGGTATCAACATTGAAGACTGCAAAACAGCAAAGATGGAAACCTGCTTCTTCCTCTGGAAGCTCCATCCCAGGGGGTTAGTGACCTGGGCTGAGCCCAAACAGTCCTCTAGCAGGTATTTGTCGACCCCTGTTGGGAGGTCTCACCCAGTCAGGAGGAATGGGATCAGGAACCCACTGAAAGAAGCAGTCTAGCTGCTTTTTGGTAAAGAAGCTGTTCTGCACTGGTGGGGGGACTCCTTATTGTCCCAACTGCCTGGACTCTCCAGAGTCAGCAGGCTGGAATGGCTGAGTCAAATGAACCACAGAGTGGCATCTGCTCCTCCCCCCTGGGGGCTCCATCTCAGGGAGAGATTGGAGTTCTTCCATATAACCCTGAAATTTCCTGAAATTCCCACAGGGAGGCCATACCTAGCGAAGAGGAATGGATTAGGGTCTCTTGACTCCATACCACTCCATGTTAGGGCATCACCCCACCCTGCTTTTCTTCATTCTCCTTGAGTTGAATTGTCTACCCAGTCAGTCCCAATGGGAGAACCTGGATATTTCAGTTGAAGGTGCTGACTTCACTCGCCATTTTCATTCCTGTCTGAGAGCCATGACCACATGGGCCACCCTTGGTCCCTCCACCCTGTTATTAACATTTAATTCAGTCTATACAATCTTTATTAGCTTCGCCATAATGTAAAACTTCCATAAACATCGTTTAACCCTTTACAGTTTTCTGTTAAACAAGAAACTAATTCTCTAAGGAAACCCTGTTATTCAGACACATAAGGTCAGATTCTGGCCCTGCATTAGTGTGCTTTTATTTCAATGTTCATCCTACAGAAAACTCAATAATCCCCTTTAAATCTTAGCCAACTTGCTCACACTCAGAAGTTTTTATAAGATTAATGATTCACAAACCCTTTTCAACTTGCTTAAGCCTTTAGTTTTGACCCATTACTCTTTTAGGTTAGGCCAATCCTTAAAACCCTCTGAGTTAGACAAGATTACATTCCCTTTAAAAAAAAATCCTGGCCAGGTGCAGTGGCTCACACCTGTAATCCCCACACTTTGGGAGGCCGAGGCAGGTGGATTACCAGAGGTTGGAAGTTTGAGGCTGAGACCAGCCTGACCAACATGGAGAAACCCTGTCTCTACTAAAAATACAAAAATCAGCCAGGTGTGGTGGGGCATGCCTGTAATCCTAGCTACTCAGGAGGCTAAGGTAGGAGAATAGCTTGAACCTGGGAGGCAGAGGTTGCGCTGAGCCAAGATCATGCCAATGCACTCCAGCCTGGTCAGCAAGAGCAAAACTCCGTCTCAAAAAAAAAAAAAAAAAAAAAAAAAAATTCCATACCTTCTATAACTCCTAGCAAAAACATTCTACTTTCCTTCTGTACTTTGTAAACTGTTTCTCTAATAGTCTCAAGTATATGTTACAATGTTAATTCAGCAATGTTTAATTTTGATGAAATACCTGGTGAGTAATTTTAGCCATGTGTAAGATTGCAGAGCTCAGGACAAGGACAGAGCAATAGATAATGTCTAATTTTTCCCAGCCTAGCCAGGGGACCAGGCTAACTCCATATGACCCAGGCCTTTACCGATAATCTAATGACTGTAAAACAGGCAAGATGAGCAATTATTAAAAGTAATAGAAGCAAGTTATGGCCTTAAAACATCTGGCAAACAGTATCTGACCTGTCTGACTCAGTTCAAATGTGTGACCTTTGAAGCCATTTTTATTTTTCTTTATCACTAACCTTCAAACTGTCTTAATTTTAAAAAGATTATTAGAGTCATATGACCTAAAAGGCATTACAATTTCTGTTTTTCTGGCAATATGTTTAAGTGCTTATTTTTTAAGCCAATTAATTAGAGATCTTTTATAAAAACATTATACACATAACACATATAAACACACAGAAAGACAGAGAATTTCGACAAAATTCTATCCACTAAGAAGTTTCTAAAGGGAAAGAAGGGGCTTTAAAAACACTATCTGTACACACACAATTCAAATACCAGCTTTAATTAAGTTGAATTCTAACTACAGAGCTCTCAAAAGAAAAATCCTTTTAACATCTTTTACTACCAGATTTTAACTGGTACAAATGACCAATATTCCAGGCTTTTGAATATTTTACTAATGGTAACCTCCTACTTGAAATGAGTAAGCCTTGACTAAGGGGATAATTTAAACACAAATGCACAAGTTGTCTCCAGAGATGGTAAGCGGTTTACAAGATCTAGACCTGCCCCAAAGATAACTCAGAGAAAAGAACATTTCAAGACAGGAAATCAGAAACTGTCCATAGAGGAGAAAATAATTGATAAATGGCAAAAATACCACAACTATTAAGCCCAAAGGACTCACTTTCAAAGCCAGGAGTTGAACCCAGATGTGATTGTGAGAGGCCGAGGCCTTAGCAACTGACCTACAGCACAAAGTGACTGTTGTTGCTTATTTCCAGGAGGAGTTCAGAGCATTTTAAAGCTTGCAAAAAAAAATTTAACTGCTGAAGAAAATTTTCTGAGACTAGCCATTTTATTATTATGCATCCTTCTTTCAATTTAATCTATTTTTTTTTTATGTGCTCAGTTCCAATAGTGACTCAATCTAAAAGCCTGTTGCAGTCCAGAGCATAATTTTCCAGGTTTTTTATCATATAAGCAAAAGGTATTTCCACAAAGGGGTAGAAGAGGCATTTCCATAATGGGTAGCTTGTGAACTCAAAAGGAACACGTACAATTTTACGTACCTCCAGAATTGCCCTTGGGTTTGGTTTGTTAACTGCGATATTTGATTTGGAAGCCAGCAGGAGCAGTAAGTCCCCTTTAGCTCACATCATCAGGGGCTGAGATTTTGTCCCGGGGGCCTTTCAGCCCTCAGGGCAGTCCTGTTTCCAGTAGTGGAGCCAGTGGCAGAGGAGGCAAGTCATATGGGCCTTTTCCCCCTCTTATTTTATTGGCACAGTTTGCCTTTCAATGGCCTGGCCTTCTGCACTAACGGCAGTTACCTGGAGGAGTGTCATTAGGACAACCTAGATGGGGCTGGGGGGATTGTAAATCAGCCAACAGCTGAGTCTGTCCCTTGTCCCTGAGTTTTTCTTTCTCCTTATCCCTAATCCTTCTTATTCTGCTTTCAGCTGTAAAAGACTGAGGAGGCTAATTTAAGGATTTTCTGTATAGGGGCCATGCTGTATCACACACAAAAAATTAGACGTTTCTTTTTGAGAGTCTGAGGGTTAAATTTGTCTCAACGTTTTAGGATGCAACCCAGAGGGGAGTCTGAAGGAATAGGACAGGTCTGTTCCGTGATGGGACTGGAAAATGACAAGCCACTGGGGGCTAGTATCTGCTGGGGGACACCAACTGCACATTCTCTCAGGGCATCCCACTGAGGATGGGGGTCCCATTCATGTCCGCTGAGGGATTTGGGTGCACTTTCTAACAGGATGGGCCAAATATTAGAAAGGAACCCTTAGTGCAGGGTCCTTATGCTGGGTAATCAGCCCAGTTATGAAGAAAAAAGGGTAAAGGGAGAACTCAGCCTGGTGCCAGCCCAGGAGAGGAGATGGAAATGGGGAGACTCACTGCTCTGAGGCTGCTTGACATCACCTGATTTGGGAAAGTCTGCAGGAGGTCCGCCTGTCTTTACGAGAGAATTTGGAGTGAGAAAGAGGGGGTCTGAGTTCCCCAAAACACGTGTGCCAATTGAGACACACAGAGGAACTGGGACTTCGACCAGAAAGGATGGGAGCAGGCCTTTCTCCCTCCCACGCAAGGCAGCCAAACCTGTTCACCCCATGGCCCTCAGGCCACACCAGGGAGTGGCCCTGGCCAGTTGCTGTCAATCACTACAGGGAAACTAGAGTTCCTCCACTGAAAGACCGAAACGGAAAGCAAACTCTGAACTCACCTGATTGGGCAGCAATAGTCAGACGCTTCCACATAGACACCTTTCAGTCTCACCAGAGCGCAGCCCCGGCCAGAAACCTTCACTTGTGTCTGTGCTTAGACACAGCCAACGAAGGTCCCAAGCTGCGAAGAGAAAGAGACAGGAGAGAGGTTTGCCCTTAAAAAGAGAGCCCCCGTGCAAGCCATCAAAATGAGGCGGACAGCAACCAGCTAGCACCGGTGTTGTGGATATTTAATCAAACAGTCATAAAGAAAGGCGGATTTATTACAGATGGTTTGAAAACACATTGCAAGGATGCAGAGGGCAGCACAGCAGAGACAGGGCTTTCTGTAAAGAAGCAGGGACTGGAGAGAAATTTTACAGGGTCTTGCTAGAGGGGGGCTACGTATAGAAAAAGGTTGTGCTGCTTGGGCCACCCCAGAACGAGGTTATTGTGTCTGTGGAGGTCGTTGTGTCCTCAGATTGTTTGTAATAAGCTGGCTTTCACAACAATTGTTCATTGTTCTGCCCACCTGGGGCCCTCCCCCACCTGGGTCCCCTTCGTCCAATTGGCTTTCTTATCAGGACTCCACATAAGTATATTTAATTCAGTAAAATAAGTTCCCAAATTATGTGGGGGGGGGGGGGGGAAGCTTTTAAAATAAATGACTGAATAATGGACCTCAGCTGAATTTCTCTTTTTTCCTAAAAATTAAAATACTGCATTTCTCAAACATCATGCAGCGTAATGCCTATTTCACTTTCGACCTCCTCCTAACTGCTAGACCTCGAATACTGGCACCTGGGCCATTGTTGCTGTGGAGACAGGCGTGGACTGCCGCCATTACAGCCACTCCAAAAATGACTCTCCATTTGCCCTGCTCCTCCACACTTGATTGTTGGGCTATACACACATCTGCTCTTTGAGAGGGTCAAGTTGGAAAATTGAGTATCTGGACTTTTATCTGTGAAAGGAAAATGAAAACTCCAGACTCCAATTCACTATGCCAAAAGGAAAAAATTAAGCTGGAAGCCGAGTCATGCAAGAAACTGCCCTTCATTTTGTTCCTGAGCAGATAGCTACAGATAAAAGGTAGAATATCTATATGGATAGCTATTCTATGTTCACTTATCTTATGTAAAGTGCTGATTTACTAAGCACCAGAGGAATACATAATTAATTTTCCCTTACCTACTCCTTATGTCTTGCAACGTGTGGATTACCATATCCTCCATCTTTCCCCCTCCAGCCCACTCTTCCTGTTTAAATGCTGAAGCCTTCAAAGTCATATTTGGAGAAAGGTATGGACCAGACTATTTCTGTGATTCGTATATTTTTTTCTCCCAGGCATGTCCTTAACCTTGGTGACGTAAACTGTTAAAATGATTGAGACCTGTCTCAGATACGTTTTGGTTTATATATCTAGATACAGGGTTTTCTTTTTAACCATATTTATATAGTAGAGAATTCTCTAAGTGTTTAGATACTTCATCATAATATATAAATTAATAAATAAGGAAAAGGATCTTTATTTATAGTGAGCCCACTATATTACCAGAAAAATACTATGATATCAAAACATGTTTTCTTATTAATACTTATATAGGTCCTATGAAAAATTATTCATCCCATTTTACTTATGAAAGACACAAAGATTAAGAAAGTTAAGTAACTTGCCAAAGTTGATGGAAGCTGCACCAATTAATTCAAGGTGTTAACTGAGTTTTTTTGGCCTCCGAAGTCAATGTTTTTTTCCATTTTCTACACTTAATCCAAAGTTGTTGATAACAGAGAAAAAAAATGACTGAGAGCAAAAGGAAACTTCTAATATAAGGCAGTATTTATACTACAATTTGAAACAAAAAGAGATACAACTAATAGCAAGCAGTACCAAATGGTCTTTTGCATTTTTCAATGGGCATGGTGTCAGAGCTGATGATTTCTAAAGTCCTTCACCATTTGAGAACTCCAGGAAACCGTAATATAAAACAACTCTGAGCAACTGGAAAATCAGAAGAGCCAATACCTCTGTGGTTCAAGGCAGGAACTTGGCAAAAACGCTGACTTTCTGAATTCAAGTCCAGTTTTATTAAGTCATCACTACCTTCACATTATTCTTTGGTACTTTGTTCATGATCTCATTACACTCTCTCCTGAGCTGTGTCTTAGCTGATCAGGATCTTTTCAGAGTGAGGGTTCATTCCAGACCACCCTAGACCATAAACATTCTGCCTCTTCTTTTCTATCTGTTCAAACAGGCCAAATGAGATGTACTTACTCCCAAGATTTGATGCTGACTGTGGACGACTTATAAGAATTATCTTATTGTAGAGGTGTTGATGAGTCCCTCTATCATCTCAAAGCCTTTACCAAGGAAGACAATGTCATAACACATGCACAGAGGGCTAAAACGTAATATTTTGAAGAATTGGTTTTCAAGGCCATTTCCTTTTTTTTTTTTTTTGAGACAGAGTCTTGCTCTGTCGACCAGCTGGAGTGCAGTGGCATGATCTTGGCTCACTGCAACCTCCACCGCCTGGGTTTAAGCAATTCTCTGGCCTCAGCCTCCTGAGTAGCTGGGATTACAGGTGCACACCACCACTCCCGGCTAATTTTTTTGTATTTAGTAGAGACGGAGTTTCACCATATTGGCCAGGATGGTCTCGATCTCCTGACCTAGTGATCCTCCCATCTCAGGCTCCCAAAATGCTGGGATTGCAGGCATGAGCCACCTCGCCTGGCCTTCAAGACTGTTTTCAATGCACTGTCCATCAAATCATACAGAAACGGTAGAGTTCCCTTACACCCTGCCCCCCCCCCACAGGATGTGCAACAGGTGTGTGGCTCGGCTGTTCTGCCAGGCATACTCAAACCCCTTAAGGAAAGGGGACCACACAGACGGGAGCTGGGGTGAGTGCCCCTGGGCTCTGGCTCCATGCAGTGTCCAGGGATGGGGGCCTGTGACTCCTGAAGCCTATGTGGGCATGTGTTAGTGCACTCTTTTAGTCTTGCCATCCATGGATGGCTTAAGTGTTAAAAAGCTCAGTGCCCTTTTGGTACCCAGTTCCTCGTCTGGCATCCAGGAAGAATCAGGTCACACACGAACTTGAGTGATGGAAGTGGCTCTCAGTGGGATGGATTGGGAGCTAGAAGGGGTATGGAGTGGAAAGATGATCTTCCCCTGGATTTTGGCCATCCAGCTGACTATCTCCTCTCTGACCGTCTGCAGCCGAATTCCTCTGGGATCACAGACGTTTCTTCTCTTCTCTCTGTTGTTCTCTGCTCTTCTGTTTGTTCCCTTGTCTGCTTGTGGAGCCTGGGGTTTGTGGTTTATATGGGTACAGGATAAGGGGGTATGGTGAGCCAAAAGGCAAATTTGGTTGTGAAAACACGAATGCCACTTCTCGTTTAGGGCTGCCGCTTTCCCAGTTTGAGGGTGGGCCTCTGCTGGGGAGCCATCCTCTTCTACTCAAAAATTTCCCTGTCTCCTATCCATATGAAAACCTCACAGAGCCATGCTTTGTAAACTGTAGGATTCAATCTATTGATGGCTCATGGAATCATTTTGTTGGATCACAATGTTTATTTTAAGAATAAGATGATAAGATAGAATAAGATAGAATATGTATGCAGATCATAACTAGTTAATGTGTGTGTTCTCTCACTTAATTTTTTTGTTTCAAATTACGTGTGTTTCTTGTGAATGTGTGTGAGAGAATGGATACTGTTTAGTGAGATAAAATAAATCACTCTTTTGAACAGAAGTTAGAATAATTTAAAGGCTCTGAATGAAAGTCTGACCTCCCATCTCACCCCTTACCCAAACATAGTCTATGCTAGAACCACCAAAATAAATTAAATATCAATTGAAAGATTAATATTACTTACATATGTATGGTGGTGTATCATGTATAATTTAATACATATTAACTTATTAGATATTCAAGACAAACTTACAAGCTAAAAATTATTGTTATTTGAAGATCAAGGAAACCAGTGTTCTCCATAAGCAGAGCAGGCATTAAAATCCAGGTTTTCTGTCTCAAATATTATTTTCTTTACCCTAACTACACTGCTTCTTAGAATTTCAGAATGAGAGAGAAGGTTGTATTATTTTTCTGCAGGACACATTTTTGTGGAACCCTTGACCTGAGAGATTATGTACTGATTATGTATTCTTAATAGCAGTGTTTTGTATGTGGGGTTGCTGAATCAGGATCCTTGGTGTTTAAGCCTTTTGAGAACATGGTCCTAGTGATTTTGCCATGCGCTTCTAATTAATAAACGTGAGTTCCTTGTACTGTAACGTGATAGTCATTACAAATAAACAAGGTTTTCTTCCCAAGTGTTTACTCAATGTCTTGTCAATAATGCTTAAGAATTACGTAAAATATGTATTCTGGATCCAATGGGTGTAATTAGTATAATTAGAACAAATCATAGTGTTGACCTTGGTCAATCATTCAATTCAGCCAATACATCAGCCCTGCTCCTGTTACCTGTAAGGAAAGAAAATCTGATTCAAATCCAGCACATTTACCGGGGTGAATTAAAAAAAATAATAACAGACAAAATAGCAGTTTAACAGTGCCGTGCCACCTTTATTAAATAATATATACTGATTAATTATGTACTCTTCTGAATCTTTTTATTGATTACTGCTAGGGCTTAACCTCTTACTTCCTAATGAGACTAAGCTTTCCAAGGCATTAATGACACTTTTTTAATTTTATTATCCACAAAACTTAACAAAGGGCTTGCAGTTTTAACTGTAACCATGAATATTACAGAAAATGACATCCACTTTCTGTTTCAGGAAAGACTCTAGAAGTGTTATTAAATTGAGAATTATCAGAAATTAACTGTTTTGTATCATAAATATTGTTTAGCTTTTGGGGTCTTGCTTTTATTACTTTCTATGCTAGTATATAATCCCCAGAGGTATTTGATTTAGGATATATATACACACACATATATATATGTATAAAAATAGGTAAGAGCTAAATATAGATAATATGTATGGCTATTTAATATATATATAACATATATAATATATATTATATATTCATATATATAATATATATTCATATAATATATATTATATATGTCATAACATATATAATATATATTATATATTATATATATAATATATATTCATATAATATATATTATATATGTCATATATATAACATCTATTATATATTCATATAATATATATTATATATTCATATATATAACATATATAATATATATTATATATTCACATAATTCATATATTATATATGAATATATAATTATATAATATATATAATAAATAGCCATACATATTATATATATAGCTCTTACCTATTTCATACATAGATACTTTGTGGTGCTTCACCAAGTGCTCTGTAATTGTCCTGTGACTTCCACCTAAACAAATAATAAACAGTTTTGAGATTATGGTAAAGTATGTAATTGCTGTCATTTATGAAAACCCCAAATCAGTTGGCTTGTCAAGCATACACTCAGCTTAATTTTGTATTACACACACACACACACACACACACACACACAACACACGTCACTTACCATTTATGAAAGGCTTTCTCTGTACCACACATTGTAGCAAACATGTTGCAGAGTTGATCTTATCTCATTTTCTTTCACACAAAAGAAGTGTAAGACAGACTTTCTGCCATTTCAAAGATAAGTAAAATAAGGTGGAAAAAATCATACATCTAATAAGTATCAGAACTGGTTCCTACATATTGAGAGAGCAGATCAAAATTTGAAAAGTTGTTCAGTCTTTCCACCTTTCCATCAAAGTTTTTTTCTCTATTGAGGATTTTTTTTTTTTACATTCAAGTCCCAGATTATTTGTGATTCAGTAACAATAATGATTGGTTTTTTAGCACTACAGAAATATAATGTAGGAGAGAGACAGAGACAGAGACAAGGGAAAGAGACAGAGAAATTATGGTGGGGGAGGAGGAGAGAACACACTTAAAAAAATTATTCATTTAGTCCTGCAAACAAACATGAGAATGCAATTTACATTTTCAGTTTGTACCACCCATTACTTCTCAAGACAATACTTTCCATAAATTTAATTTCAAAGTACAGTGAAATTGTTTTATTTACCTTGAAATAACTTCTTTCAAGATTTTAATGGTGAAAATGCTGTATTTTGAGAGCTCTGGGAAGTGGAAAAACATTCAGTGTTCCCAACTCTCTACATCTTTTCTGATTTCTGTAGACCCGGATTACAATACTTTGGGTATTACTATTTCTATAGTGAAGGACATCTTTGTTATATGTCTGCTATATTGACTGTACTTAAAATTATTCTAGATTTCTGGCCATGATATTACTGCAGAAATAAGGCTACATTTTACAGGTATAGGATGTGATCAGCATGTCTAATATACCTCTTAAAGCAGAGGACTGTGTAAACTTAGAACTTAAACAGTATTGTTTATGCGATGCTTCCTGTAAGCAAGTGCATTAAGATAATGAGTTCTCTTTTCTATAGGAATGGCTCAACAACTGTATCTGAAGAGGACAGAACCTTCCTTCTCTCTCTCCCCTCTCCCAGCTCTGCTTCGCACTACACATTCTAAATATCTCAAAGATAACATATTATGCTTGCACTCTACTAAGTTGATGATTTTTCCTACAAGAAACAGGGTATCCGATTGCTCCTCAATTCTGTATGTTGCCGGGCTTTTGGATCACCCACTTCAATGATATATATATCAGAAAAAGACTTCAGATTAATTTGCTCAATTAGCTGATGGGAGATGACATGATTTGACAAAGTACATGGAGAAGAATTGGACTAGCAAGCTGTTTGTTGTGGCTGGACAGAGAGAGACAGATGCTAACAAAACTAAGAAAACATTACTAGAAAGAGATTCCCTGGAGAAGGAGTATGAAGAATAAAATAAAATACATCTTAGATCTTTGCAATCCAACGGGTATGTAGAAAATATAGAAGCAAAAGTTACTCTGAAAAAAGAAAGGATTATATTCAAGATTGAGAGTATAGTTAAGGTTAGCATATTTTACATCATTTTATCTGGCATTATGCTAATGCATTGCTTACCCTTTCTCATTTGCGTTAGCAACAACCTGAGCTCTACTTTTTTATTTCCGTTTAATAGATGAGAATCTGAAATGTAGACAGATTAAGAAATTTCTCAAAAATCACATAGCTTGTAATTGGTAAATTTGGGATGTGAATTGTTTATTTCTATTTTTATTTTTTACTTTAATATGTTTTGCTCTTCAACTGTGAATAATAGAACTAAGAGGCAAGAACAGATGAAGTTACTTCACATGTGAGCTATAAACATTTATGAACAACATAATCAGCAATTGTCAGATACCTATAACTGACCATTATGACCAAGAATCTTACCTTTTTAAAACCCACTTAGCTTTTTGCAGGATTAATTAACACTCCTATTCAGCTGTGAAACTTACTGCTGCCCAAAGCTTGATAATGCATGCAGCTGGTTGTTTACTCTATAAGAAGCTTATAAATATTTGCTCCCACAAGCTGAATATTATTCTCTTCAAAATTGATTTTTGCTTTTTCAGCTCATTCATTCCAGGTATATCAGTATCATATTTACATAGTTTAATTAAATATTGCATCAATCCAATTATGATTGTCAAAAAAGTTATTTTCATAAAAATAAGCTGAACGATTTCAAATACAAGCAACGTAAGTCACTAAAATTGTGTTAAGTGAGGGCTAAACAGCTGAAAAAGACTAAAAACATGGCACAAAAATAATTTGCATTAAGATAACTTTGAAAACATCTGTAATTTCTGTCTTCATTTTAAAGAATATGATGGCAAAATCCTATAGTATTCATTTTGGGATGTGGTTTATGCAGTTACGTTGATGGAGACTTCTGATAAATGGACAGGGTACTTAAACCAAAAACTTGCCTCCACATCAAAAACAGCTCAATGTATGTGCATGTGTTTGTGTGTGCGTGTGTGCCTGTTCATATGCTTGTGATTGGAAAATAGTATGTTTTTCATTAAAATTCTGCAAAATTATGTACTTTTAATTAAAATTACAGCTATGGAAAACATTTTCCATAAATAGTTACAATATTTATGAATTGTTATAATTCGTTACATGTTTTGTAACCAACAGTGAAAGGCAGAAGTCAACAAGAGAATGAATTTATTTTTGAAATATAAAAATTCTCATTCAAAAGCTTGACTTTGTCCTTAAATAACTTAAAGAATGGATTTTAATAATTTTCTTCTTTCTCTTTTTTGAGACAGGATCTTGTTCTGTTGCCCAGGCTGTAGTGCAATGGCTCCATCATTGCTCACTGTGGCCTCAATCTCCCAGACTCCAGCAATCCTCCCATTTCAACCTCCCAAGTAGCTGGGACCATGCTTGGATTTTTTTTTTTTTCATTTTTTATAGGGATAGGGTCTCACTACGTTGCACAGGATGGTCTTGAACTCCTGGTTCAAGTGGTCCTCCTGTCTCAGCTTCCTAAAGTGTGGGGATTACAGGCATCAGCCACCGAGCCCAGCCAATTTTCTTCTTTCTCCTCTGATTTCTGTTGTTCATTTGTCACCACATAATACTGAGCTAAAACCATTTTCTTAGCTCTTTGATTGCTATTTAATTGTTTGAACCTTGTTTCAAAACTGCTTTAAAAGTTATTTTCCAGTTCGATATAACTTTTACAGGATCTTTCTGGTTTTCATTGCTCCAAATTCAGAATGCCCGGGGGATTTCCTATTTTTCTTCTTAGAATCATTTCAACTTCAAAATGCCTCAATTTTCTGACACCTGTTGTTGCCTCTCCCCCAACTAGTGTCTTCCTCAATCTGTGTGGGAGGCTCCTCTTGGCTCCTCCTCTTGCTTGCCTTTTCTTATCAGTCCTTGCCCTTGGGGATTTCCTTGCCTTCAGCCTCAAAATCAACCTCCTGCACTTTCTGTAATTTTCAGGCTACTAACTTACTAGATTTTATTTGGGATTTTCTAATTTTAGTTATTTCTTTTCTTTTCTTCCATTCATCTGCCACTTTCCCTTTCTTTCTCTTGTATTCGTCTTCACCTCTGCCTGCTCTTCGTGCTTTCATTGGCTTTGCCAAGGACTGAGCCTTGGTAGAGGTTTCTGCGTGTGGCATTTGCAGTTATTGGAGTGACTGCTTACCTTACCCCTTACTGACCAAGTGTCTTTTCCTGCACGATAAGGAAATCATCTCTGAAAGTGCACTTAGTTTAATCCTTCACATACATGAAGGCACAGAGGCTCTATTACTGGAAGTTTCAGAGGAAATATTCCACACTTGCTTCAGAATAGACTCCCACACTTGCTTCAGAATAGACTCCGTATGAACTTTTAAACTTTTGTTATACTAATGTGAAACATGGCCTTTTTCCTTGGCACGTTGTCAAACCATGAATTTGTTATGAATGTTCTCTCACTTTGCAGCTGACATTGGGTCTTTTTATTCATTAATTCTCTTAATCCATGCTTTCTGGTTAAATTCCACTGCCTGGGTTTTACTTGCATAACCTTTGCTACCAGACTACTGATTTTCAGTTAAGCATTTCAGTTGAAGTCATAGCTCCCCCCAATCTCAACATCTCAGTGTAAGTGATTTTTTCCAGGATTAGAAGGAGGAGCTTCACTTCCACAGTCACCTCTGACTTTCTAGGCGGAACCTTGTCTCTTCATCAGGGCATCCCTTGCATCAGCAATGTTTACCACAAGCAACAAAGACATTTGCAATTTCTGCAAATAGTCTCATGCTTTTCCACTTACACTCTTTTCCACTGACTTTCCACACATAGTGCATGGGGAAAAAAAATAGCTTTTGTAGCTAAACCATTAAATGTTTACTTTCATAAATATTAATATTTAAATATTTAATTATTATCCTCTCTGCCAGTACCCGCCAATGGTTTCAACCCACTGCAGTGAGCACGTGAAATTGGCTGTGCCTGCCTCATGTAGCCACCACCTCCCTCTTGGGCTTCCCACTGCAGAATGCATGCATTTGGGTTTCAAGTTAAAATTTAAGGTAAATGTAAATCAGAATTTCATGAATCTTATCTGTAATTTAGAATTTTAAGCCAAACAACAAAATTGAACATACTGGATTGGAAACGTTTCGTGATTGTATAGTTTTGAGTTGAGTTAGAATTACATGTCAATCATACGTATAATGTAGATTTATGCTTCCTTGTATATTTAGAAGAGACTGCAAGCATAGGCTCAAATGTAGGCAATTGTATTTCCTTGCATATTCAGAAGAGAGTTGCAAATGTAGGCAAATGTATACGCTGTCTTTATCCACTCTATGTTATTCATTCTTCAACAAATATTTTTAAGTATCAACTCAAGAAATGTAGTTAGCATTTAAGACTACAGACTTTTGGTCTGAATTGCCTTGACAAAATTTGTAGTTTTGTGTCTGAGACAACTGATAAACTTTCTCTGTGCCTCAGTTCCTCATCTCTAGAAGGAAGAAAGTGAGTTACATAACTTGAGGGGGGTTGTTTTAAATATCAAATAAATACCATACAAGTTAGATTTTATTGATAGTATAACGTGAAAAGTAATACTATACATTCTGAGTACAAGCAAGCACACAGTTAATAATGCTTCCATTCTTACCTGGTCATATTTCACATAAAACTAAGTAATATCCCAGAACTTTGGGAGAACCAGGTGGACGGATCATTTGACATCAGGAGTTGGAGAGCAGCCTGGCCAACATGACGAAACCCTGTCTCTACTAAAAATACAAAAAAATTAGCCAGACATGGTGGCTCACATCTGTAATCCCAGCTACTCAGGAGGCTGAGATGGGATGATCGCTTGAGCCCAGGAGGCAGAGGTTGCATTGAGCCAGCCTGGGTGACAGAGTGAGACTTTGTCTCAAAATAGAACAAAACTAGTATGAATAAGTTACGATAAGATAATGGGATATTGCCTGTAAAGCTAAAATTACAAAGTGTGGTCAGGGAAGACCTCTCTAGGTTGATGATATGGAATTTATATAACATTATGGTATGGAAACAAACTAATGGAAGTTTATAAATGAATATTTTAAGCATAGGAACTAGCAAAGGAAAGGGTCCTGGTGTTGAAATAGTGTCTTCTTATGTAAGAAATGGAAAGCAGGCCAGTGTAGCTGGAGTGTAGGAAGCATTGTGCAGATTGGTGGGTAATGCTGGAAGCGAAATAGGCCTCTTGTAAAATAAGTGAATGAACATAGATCAGTTGGAGCCATAAGGCCATCACAATTTTGCATCTCAGGTATCCCATGTGACAAGTTAAAATTTTAAAAAAGCAAATTTATCCCCAACGTGGCCAGAGACTAGCTCTGAGTTAAATATGTTTTACTTTGGAGGAGGCCTTTCTTCTTGGTAGATGTGTTCTACAGCAGAATTCTTTACCAAATGAAAATTGTCAGTATCTATGCATGGAACTCTGCTCTGTGGAGGCTCCAAACAGAAAGAGCCTGCAATTTCTGCACACATTCCTACATTGCATCCTTGAATCTAGAATCTTTTCCTGTCTTTAAAAAAGTGAGACTCATCACTAGCCAAATAAAATTTCTCAAATTCATTTACCAATCACAAGGAGGGTATAAATTTCCCAACACTCTACTTTTAATTCTTAACAAGTGCAAATGACATTAGAGATTAGTCAAATTAGCAAACACCCCCTCTTCCTTGACTTGTCTGTCCAGAAGAAAACAATTTTAGTTTACTCTGTGTTCAAGAAGCAGGGAATATTATATAACATTTTTAAAATTCAAAATATGGGTACATATTTTCCAAAGTCTCAGAAATGATATGCTTTATGATTATCATCAACTTTTCAGAAAACAGTTAAAATTCCTGACAGTATAAGTATGCACAGATGTTATTTTCTGCAAGGTGTTGGAGGCTTTATGAAACAAAAGTTCGATAAATATAAAAGTGAACCCATAAATACTGTGAGAAAAAAATTAAATAAACAAAAGTCATATAAAAAATATTGACCCATGCTTTTCAAAAAAGAAATCCTATTCTTCTTATTTGGTTATAGAAAGTCCTGAATGTTAAGTCAATTATTATACTGTTTTTTTTTTAATTATACTTCAAGCAATCTAAAACAATATTTGCTGTATAATGGAAAAAGACTCTAAATAAGAAACTACACACAGGCACAAGCTTAAACTTTTATTGGTGTGTTTAAATTCATCAAACATTTATAAAGCCTCTACTATAGACAAAGCATTGTGGGGTATAAAGAAGCAAATGTGAAACGGATTCTGTCCTCAGAGCCTGTTAGAATGTTATAATGAGGATCATAAAACCAGCATCTTTCTTTTTGGGAAGGTGAGTATTGAGGCTGTCATACCTGTGATAGAGAAGTCAGTTGATTTAGACACTTTATATGTAAGTTTCATAGCTACATTTAGGCCTGTATAATGACAAACAGGGAAACTGAGTCCCCAAAAACAAATATTTAAATGTGATTTAACCTACACATCCATCGCAGATTTTCATTTTTAAAATTACCATGATATTCTTTTGATAATTTAACTCTTCCTCGCAGAATTTACTATAATGAAATTCTCTCCTAGCCTAACTGAAAAGTAAATGTGGAATCAAAGTAGAGAATTAAATCTTTTTTTCCTGAAATATAAATTATGAAGAGATGAATAAAGACACCTAAATGTTCAGGGCTCATTCTACTGGTGCAGCTAAATCCCCAAGAGTACATTCCTGTTACATGGCTATATCTGTTCCAAGCACATCTGAACTGCGTTGATAGTTGCCAATTTCCAAGTCTGATCTCTATCTCTTGTGTGTCCAAATATATCTCAAACCCCCTCCTGCTTATGTTAACTATACTAAGACCATCTTGACTGGGTCTAAAGAATTCTAATAAATATAAAATATCAATCTAGAGGATTACATCTCTTCAATATATCCTCAAAAAAATTCACTGCAATAGGGAAGTCCATGTTTAATGCACTAATTCATTCAGGAGGGAGAGATTCTATCATTATACAGGATAAGCTAATGAAAATTCATTTGAGATAGTGGCCTATTCAAATGTGTTTATTAGAAGGATGAATTACACAATAACAAAACTGATGAATCCATTGTGTCAATACTCCTGATTCACTCTCCAAAATACCTGCAAATTTATTTCAGGAACTAAGATTTTTGACATAAACTGGTAATATAGGCACTGCAATCCCTTAAAAAGGAATTTAAAAAAGGTGTTGAAGCTTGTAATGCTGGTAACCTTATGCTGAATTTTCTATTACCAGTTGACCAAAGGAGAAAAAATAAAGTGAACCTACTTTAAAGAGTCATTGAATAATTTGTTGGAATCAGCCTCAGGTGGATCCGAGGGGCATTAGAATCTCAAAAATAACTTCCTGTGCTTTCTCCTGGGTATAAGAAATGTTCTGTAATGTGGATTTACTGTGATACAAGGGTAGTATCTAATGCTTTGTCTAAATGGTCAAGGAATTAAAGTAACCACAACAACAAAAAAAAGAGATTGGGACATACACAATTTGAGAATTTGAGGAAGACACATACAGATAAACATCTTGGTATGACAGATTATGATACCATGCATAGCCCAGATGAAATGCTTATTAAAAGCCTGACTCTGTAGACAAGGATTTAAAGATATCATGGATTTCTCTCAACCTCTTTTTCAGTATTTTTAATCTTATTGAATTAGTTTATGGACAAAGTAGCTTTGGTAGCAGGAATGGAGGTTATACCTTGGCTCTCTAAAGCTGACCAGGCTACTAACCCTGTTGTTATGTGTTTAATTTTCTGGTGCTGGTGGTTACCACTGGGTCTCTGATATCATACCCCAGGATAACCAAATAATTCCAAGGAAGAAGATGATCATCTGGCTTTTCTTTCCATCAGACAAGTAAAAGATATTTGTGTTTACTAATTTAGATGATCTTTATCCTGACAACATTCTGAGACTTACAGATAATATAACTTGCAGTCTCAGTGAAGATTTAGTGAGATGATATATTTGCCAAGGCACTTCGCACATTGCTTGCTATATGGCAAGGGTCAACCCTTCCTCAAATTTAGTGTTTTTTCTTGTTTTTTTTTTTTTTCGTGATATTTAATTAAGCATAATGACATAATTATTGAATGAGGAAAGAATAGGTGAAAGAGAGACTGAAAGAATGAATGTGACCCAGAGAAAAGACATATATGTGGTATTTTAGAGTCTTTTCCTAGTTACTATAGTAAATTATTTCTTTGTTAATTCTCTGCTTTGATGATATGTCTAGTACTGCCAGTGGAGTGTTGAAATTTCCTACTATTATCGTATTGGTTTCTAAGTCTCTTTATAGGTCTCTAAGACTTTGCTTTACAAATCTGGGTGCTCCTGTGTTGGGTGCATATATACATTTCAAACAGTTAGGTCTTCTTGTTGAATTGAACCCTTTACCATAATGTAATGCTCTTCTTGGTCTTTTTTGATATCTGTTGGCTTACAGTCTGTTTTTTTTGAAATTAAGATTATGACTCCTGCTTTTTTCTGATTTCCATTTGCTTTGTAGATTTTCTTTAACCCTTTTTTTTGAGCCTATGGGTGTCATTACCTGTAAGATGAATCTCAGAGACAACAAACCATTTGGTCTTGCTTTTTTAATCCAGCTTGCCACTCTGCCTTTTAAGTGGGGCATTTAACCTGTTTACATTTAAGATTAGTATTGATATGTGTGAATTTAATCCTGGCATTGTAGTATTAGCTAGTTATTATGCCGGCTTGTGTGGTTGCTTTACAGTGTGACTAGTCTGTGTATTTAAGTGTGTTTTTGAATTGGCTGGCAAGTCTTTCCTTTTTATATTTAGTGTTCCATTCAAGATCTCTTATAAGGCAGAGGGAGCTCAACATTTGCTTGGCTGAAAAGGATCTTATTTCTCCATCACATAGACAGCTTAGTTTGGCTGGATATGAAATTCTCAGTTGAAAATTTTTCTCTTTAAAAACGTTGAATATAGGTCCCCCAATCTCTCTTTCTGGCTTATAGGGTTTCTACTGAGAGGTGCACTGTTAGTCTGATGGGGTTCCCTTTGTAGGTGACCTGCCCCTTCTCTCTAGCTACCTTTAATATACTTTCTTTTGTTTTGATTTCAGAAAATCTGTTGGTTGTGTGTCTTAGGGATGACCTTCTTGTGTAGACTCTTGCAGCAATTCTCTGTATTTTCTGAATTTGACTGTTAGTGTCTCTAGCAAGGTTGGGAAGTTTCCATGGACAATATCCTGAAATATGTTTTCCCTGTTATTTGTTTTCTGCCCCCTCCCTTTCACGGACACCAGTGATTCATAGATTTGATCTTTGTACATAATTCCATATTTCTCAGAGGTTTTGTTTATTCCTTTTCATTCCTTTTTCTGTCCTTTTGTCTGATTATCATATTTCAGAAAGCCAGTCTTTTCTAATTCTGAGATTCTTTCCTTACCTTAGTTTATCCTGCTGTTAATACTTGTGATCTCCTTGTGAAATTCTTGTATGTTTTTCAGCCTTACCTGATCCATTAGGTTATTTTTATACTAGCTATTTTGTCTTTCAGCTCTTGCAACATTTTATTGTGATTCTTAGTTTCCTTGGATTGGGCTTTGTTATTCTGAATCTCAACAATCTTCATACCTATTCATATTATGAATTCTATTTCTGTCATTTCAGCCAACTCAACCTTGTTGAGAACCTTTGTTGGCAAATTAGTGTGGTTGTTTGGAGGATATAAGACATTGATCATTTGAGTTACTGGTGTTCTTGCATTAGTTCCTTCTCACCTCTGCATATGGATGATCTATTAACTGCAGTGCCGACTGAGTACAGACAATAGGCTTCCTTTCTAGATATTTCCACAGGGATGAGGCTTTGTGCAGGGTCTTTATTTGTAGCTCACCTCTTGTCTTTGGTTTCATAGTGAAGTATATTAGCAAGATATTTTGGTGTTGAAGCTTTTGGGTATGATCCAATAGGTGGTGCTTACAGTGTAATGGGTCAGTTGGTAGGCACTTGCTTGATTGTGTGGTTTCCCTATATTTCCTCAGAGTTGCAGCTGTGCTCCTTCTCAATGCTCTGAATGCATGGGATCCCCCTCCTATTTGAGTGCTGGCTATCAATTGCAGCTTGGCACCTCTGGACTGCCCACTGCAGCTCTGAGGCAATCTCATGGAATGGGAAAAAGCTGGAAGATGCCCTCTCTCACCACTCTTATTCAACATAGTATTGAATGTCTTAGCCAGATTAATCAGGCAAGAGAAAGGAATAAAAGGTATCTAAATAGTAAGAAAGGAATTCAAACTATCCTTGTTTGCAGAAGATACAGTTCTATCTCTAGAAATCTCCAAAGTCTCGGCCCAAATACTCCTTCAGCTGATAAACAACTTCAACAAAGCCTCAGGATAGGAAATCAATGGACAGAAATCACTAGCACTCCTATACACCAACAACAGTCAAACCAATAGCTAAATCAGTAACAGAACTAGAAAAACCATTTAAAAATTCACATGGAACCAAAAAAACAGGCTGAATATTCGAGGCAATTCTCAGCAAAAAGGACAAAGCTAGAGGCAGCACATTACCTCAAACTATAATACAGGGCCACAGTAAAATAAAACAGCATGGTACTGCTATGAAAACATGAACCACAGACCAATGGAACAGAACAGAGAGTTGAAAATTAGGGCTGCACACCTACAACCATCTGATCTTTGACAAAGCTGACAAAAACAAGCAATGGAGTAAAGACTTTCTATTCAGTAAATGGTGCTGGGATAACTGACTAGCCATACGCAGAAGATTGAAAATGGAGCCTTCCATATACCATATACAAAAATCAATTCAAGATATATTAAAGACTTAAATGTAAAACCTAAAAATATAAAACACTGGAAGATAACCCAGGCAATACCATTCTGGACACAGGAATGCGCAAGAATTTCATGACAAAATGATAAAAGCAATTTCAACAAAAACAAAAATTGACAAATGGGCTCTAATTAAACTTAAGAGCCTCTACACCACAAAAGAAACTATTCATGGAGTAAACAGACAACCTACAGAATGAGAGAAAATATTTGAAAACTGTACATCAGACAAAGGTCTAATATCTAGCATCTATATGGAACTTAAACAAATTTACAAAATAAAAAACAAACAACCCCAATAAAAACTGAGCAAAGGGCATGAACAGACACTTTTCAAAAGAAGGCATATGTGGAGCCAAAAGCCACATAAAAAGTAACTCAAAATCACTGATATTTAGAGAAATTTAAATAAAACCACAAGGTGATACCATCTCACACCACACAGAATTGCTATGAAGAAAAAGTCAAAAAATAACAGAAGCTGGCGAGGGTGAAGATAAAAGAGAACACATACACTGTCGCTGGGAGTGTAAATTAGTTTTACCATTGTGGAAAGCATTGTGGTGATTTCTCAAAGAGCTAACAGCAGAACTACCATTTGACCCCCCACAATCCCATTATTGGCTCTATACTCAGAGGAATATAAATCATTCTATCATAAAGAAACATACACATGAATGTTCACTGCAGCATTAGTTATGATAGCAAAGACATGGAATCAATCTAAATGCTCATCAATGATAGATGGGATAAAGAAAATATGGTACATAGACACCATGGAATACTATGCAGCCATAAAACAAATAAGACCGTGTCTTTTGCAGGAACATAGGTGGAGCTGGAGGCCATTTTTCTTAGCAGACACATATCACATGTCCTCATTTACAAGAGAGGGCTAAATGATGAGAACACATGGACATAAAGAAGGAAATAACAGGCCGGGAGTGGTGGCTCATGCCTGTAATCCCAGCACTTTGGGAGACTGATGCAGGCGGATCACCTGAGGTAGAGAGTTGGAGACCAGCCTGACCAACATGGAGAAAACCCGTCTCTACTAAAAATACAAAAAAAATACAAAAAAAAAAAAAATTAGCCAGGTGTGGTGGTGCATGCCTATAATCCCAGCTACTCGGGAGGCTGAGGCAGGAGACTCTCTCGAACCTGGGAGGTGGAGGTTGAGGTGAGCTGAGATCACACCATTGCGTAACCAACAAGAACAAGCCTAAGCAACAAGAACAAAATGTCAACTCAAAAAAAAAAAAAGGAAGAAGAAGCAGGAAACAACAGACACTCGGGTCTACATGAGGGTAAAGAGTGGAAGGAAGAGGAGCAGAGAAAAGAACTATTGGGTACTAGCCTTAGTACCTGGGTGATGAAATAATCTGTACAACAAACCCATGTCATGAGTTTATCTTAATAACAAAACTGAACATATATCCCTGAACCTATAATAAAAGTTTTAAAAAATTATTTTTAATACAAAAATCTTTCTATCTTTCCTATCTCTTTTTCTATTTGTTTTCTGAAAATTTTCGATTTCTATTTTTGGAGCATTAAATACATGACTGCTTCATCCAGGCCAGTTCTTTATTGATATTAAACATTAAAAGATCATGACTCTGATGCAAAACAGAGTGGATTGCGTGTCTAGCATTTCTCTTCCCATGCCCTGTGATATTTGTTGGTTTCTCTAAATGACCTCAGCCCCTTTCCTCATCTGTAAACATAACTGCAAACACTCTTACCTCATCAGTCTGGTGGATGAATCACAGCACGAACTATGTTTGGGTAGCATGAGTAGCCCTGTTTAAATGCTCCTTATTTTCTTAGTTCTTGCCTGTCTCCTTGTTTGTCCTAAGTGGAACTGATACATTTTAATCATGATTGCCCTTGCTGGTTTTCAGCATCTGCTCCAGTTTTCTGTATGTGATCATTGGCAGATTTTTCTCAGTATCCTTTGCTTTTGTTGAAAATTTAGCTTACGAAGAAGCCATTCATTATATGTATTAGATTGAATTAATATAACATCTTATATTTTGGACATATCTTATTGTAAAAACAATATTATGATAGAAGTGAAACCAAAACAGAAATTAGATGAATTTGGTTCTAGTTCTGTCTCTTTCACTAATTAGTTATTGACCTTGAGTAAGTCACTTACAGTGTTTGACGAATTCTGTCATTAGTGAAAAGTATACACACACACACACATATGTGACTATTCTTTGGAAATATAAATAATATGGAAAATATAATCTATTTCATATTTTACATACTAAATTTCTCTTAATTTTCACATAGCTAGGATAGTCTATAATTGTCACTGGTGTGCCCAAGACAATATTTATGTGCAGTCTGTAGTTCAAACAAAAGTTTTCTACAATAGCATGGATTGAAAGCCGTTGACATACTATTTCATGCTACATGCAATGTGGTGATGTCTTCGTCCTATAATCAAAAATAAAAATCAAGTTAAATTTCAGTTTAAGGACTTTTGGAATTCTAACTTATTCAAGTAAACTATATATGGTGTATCTTTATTTAAACTACTTTTATATGAGCTAAAAAATTAAATGGTCATGAATTATGTTTGATTTGTAATTTAATGATTTTAAATGTTAGATTAAGTGCTCAGTGAGCCAACTATAATTTGGTTATTGGTTCACAGGTTCACCTGAGTCCTTTTTACATAAAGCAACTCAATCTTTCATCCCACATTTGGTTTACTCCTGGTGTGCATTTGTGATAATATCTTCTGCCTCAAAGTGAACCACCTGCTCTGGCTAAGAACTGTCTGTAGATTTGTTATAGCATTTAAAAAAAATATTAAAATGACATTCAAAAATCAATTCTCTTTAAACATACAAAGAATTGCCTTAAATGGAAAAATCATAATCACTTAAGATCTGAAATAATCTGAGGAATGGAGGTTGAAAGTTCCTCCTCTCTAGCCACAAACACAAAACCATTGTGAATTCCAAAGGCAGGGTTTATGGGGGTTGTGTGTGTGTTCTGTTTTCTGAGCTACCCAGAAATAAGCTAGCAAAAAGAATGGAGGAGGTCAGAATTCACTCTGTTATCAGTATGGGGTGGATGAGAGCAATTAGGAAACTTTTACTGCATTGTTAAGATTTCCATAGGCTGTGAGGCAAACAGATAAAGGGAAAAGAGGGACTAAAATAAGAGGAAATGATAAGTGGTTTTCTGGGTTAGATAATGACAGGCACTATTGTGAGGGGGCATGAGAAACTGTGTGATCATTTTCATTTGCAAATTGCAGCTAATGACTTTACTATTGGTGAAAGAGAAGTTCTAAGAACTAATTAGAAATAATTGATACATTAATGCTAATAAATGCACTTGCTGACCAGCACAAATAGACTTGTAATTTGAGGGCATGTTCTATGCTCACAGTAGCCTAGACGAGGCTATAATTTAAAGATTATTGTTCCAAAAAAAAGTATCAAAGACTCTTGAAAGGCTAAAAAAAAAAAAAAAAAAAAAAAAAAAAAAAAGCTGATTAGACCTCCTACTAAAATGAAGGCCACATAGTTCTATTGAGTTCCCAGGTGAGTTAACAGGAGACCCAGGGTGTAATTACAAGTTTAGCCTGCCTGAAATCCCCCCTTGCTGTTAGCAAAACAATATAGATAGCGTTGGTTTGGGAGCAGAGAGTATGAGCAGTGCAATTCATGCTTATTGGGATATATTAAGAGTTTCTCAACCATTTAGGCACTTACACAATGCAAGATAAGAAGAGGCACACTAGCAGAATGTGCACACAAAACACTGTCAAGAGACTTATTAACTAAGAGTTGGAGGAAAAACCAAAGTCCCAAATAAATTTAATAAGAAAGCTCTGAAAGAGGTCCTATGGAAATCAGGATTGGCAACAGAAAAACAGGATTTTGAAATGTTTTAAAGATGCATAAGGATTCTAAAACCAGCAAGAGGAACGCAAATAACTATCAGCATAATCAAAAGCACACACGTAAGTATGTGCTATGTTAAAGGAAAAGTGGAAAGGCACCTTTACAAAAATAGTGCGATTGTAGCTGCAGGAAGAGCTGGAGGTAGGAAGCTAGGTACGTGGATGTTCAAACAGGCATAGGAGACCTTGAATGTCAGGATGAGAAGTCCATATTTAATTTAGTAGATAACAAATACATGAATTTACGTATCTTGACCAAAGTAGAGTGAATTTTGAGATTCTTAGATAATAGCACAAATAGTATTCTTTTATAAATGAATGAGGAAAAAACTTCCTAAAAATGAGTCAATGAAAATAGTCCCAGTTAACAATGGTGTTCAGCAGAATTCTTTAAATCGCATTGAAACGGGAAGAGTTCACTTGTTCCCCCTTGCAGAACGTGCAACGTGGGAGTGGCTTGCTTTTCAGTGCCCCGCTACCCAAACCTCTAGGGGGAACCCAAATTAATTAGACATCCTAGATATGTAATATGCCTTTATATAATTTCATTCCAGCAATTCCAGTCTAATTATTTAAAACCAACCACTGGGTTTTCATAATGATGGCTACTGTTATAATTCACATTCTGTAGCCTAAAGTATTTTGCATGGGATTGTAAAGGGACTCAGTGTTGGATGGATAGAAACTGACGTTGGGTTACACACTTCTGTGATAATGGATGCAGCAGGGTGTCCTTAGATGTGAATAGTGACTAAGAAAAAGAGACTTCATTGACAGATCACAACCATTTAAGAAATGGAATCCAGGGAAATTCAATTGGGTAGACCATTCTGACCGACTCATTGTTGAGGTACAGAACTACCAAAGAAGTTATTATTTTCCTCTTTCTCATCTAAGGTTTGTAATTGGTCTTGGATTATGAGACTAAACATAAATACATATGTATATATATATTTGTATATGTAAAATAGGGAAATAATTTAATAGGACAGATCAGAAGGTTGAAAATGCAGAGAGAGAGTTACTACATTTATGTTTACATGCTGGGTGACACACACAAGTAAAAAACTTACGTAAGTATGGTATTGAAAGAGGGCTTTTGAATCAAATTGCCTGCTTCAGTTTTTGTTTTAATATCTAACTTGGAAAAGTTTCTTGAACTCCCTAAGCTTCAACATTCTCATCAAAATCACAGAATATAAAAGTATCTACCTCATACCTAGATACACATTAGAAAAGTACAAGAACAAAAATCAAACACCGCATGTTCTCACTCATAGGTGGGTGTTGAACAATGGGAACACATGGACACAGGGAGGGGGAGTATCACACACTGGGGTCTGTCAGGGGAAAAAGGGGAGGGATGGTGGGGGGTGGGGAGTTGGGGGAGGGATAGCATGGGGAGAAATGCCAGATATAGGTGATGGGGGAGGAAGGCAGCAAATCACACTGCCATGTGTGTACCTATGCAACAATCTTCCATGTTCTTCACATTACCCCCAAACCTAAAATGCAATAAAAAAAAAATAAATAAATACATAAAAAGTGTGTAATTGAAATAATTATTCAGAATATTGAAGCAGAATCTATAATACTCATCATCCTCTTAATCTTAGGCTACTTGGATCTGGGAAATAAAATAAATTATTCAAAAAATTATACTACTTGGATCTGGGAAATAAAATAAATTATTCAAAAAGATCTGTACATTTTACTTCATATTTAATGTAACAGTATCTAAATATTATGCTAGAGAAATAGTTAAAGATATATGAAATAATAATTTCTTACTGGCAGAACTGAATTTGAGTATTTCTGTTGAATTATTTTACCAGCATGAGAGGAAACTGCTTTAGAGAATAATGACACAATAAGTGTGATTGAAGCAATTTCCTTAGTTTATATTTCTTATACAGATAGCATATAAAAATATGGTAATTTCATGAAAAAAGGAAGTTTGAGAAATCTGAGTTTTAATGGCTCTGCTGCGTGAATTTGGAGAAGTCAATTAATATATACTAATTAGGAAAGGAAACTGTCTGCCCTATGCTATGGAGCTGTTAAAATCCAATGACATTATTTAGAAATGTACTTAGAAAAGTTGCAAGTGTCATGCAAATAGGATGAATTAATTATAAATAGGTAATTATCAATTAATGTTTTACAAGTGCATACCTTATCATTTACGGGATTTGACATTTGTTTTTGGTGCATCTACTATGTGCTCAACTGTGATAGGTGTAAGGGAGATAATGGTGAGCACACAGTTTCTCTATCCTCCTATCACATAGTCAAAAACTCCACGTTTATTTGTGACCTTCATAGCTCCAATGCATATTTTTAGACCTGAGTGTTCTGCAGAAGCTATTTCTTTAATAAGTGACTGAATAAATGAGTTAAGAAAGTTGCTTTATACTCATATTATAGAAATAAGCTCCTGTTTTGTGTGTTTAATATTGACAATGGACTCAAGAAAACTTTAAAAAGTACATTGCGTGTGTGTGTGGGTGTGTGTGTGCTCACACGCACACTCATACTCAATGAGTTCATTGAAATTTCTTAGGCATTAATACACAAAATTCTGTAGTATTTTTATTCTGACATTCTTTTAACAAGCTGCAGGAAACTTTTAAGTGAACATTGGACATTTTTTAATTAGTATGACTGTGAAGCAAAATAAAAGTGTTTGCTGTTGTTTCTAATTAATATAATTTAAGAACGAGCTGACATTTTGAGCATTTTAATGAGTATTATTTTTTAAGGTTGCAAAAATGTAAAGTTCTCCTTTTAATGAGGGAATGTATTTTCATAGTAGTTTCAGTGTTTTGGTTAGATTATCTGATGTAATTTAACCCAGTGTGGTTTAAAATCTTTTTAGAAAATTCAAATTATTTTCTTACAATATGTCTAGGATTAAATTACAATGCCTCATGGCTATAAGAAGTTTTGCAACATATCCTTAATTTTCTCTTTCATTGAAACTTACCTTCCATTCCCCCCTTCCCCTCCACATCACCCTCCTCAAAAAAGTTTTGTCCAACATTAACTCTGGTTTATTATTACCTGAGAGAATTGTGTACATTTCTGTTCTTATGGTGTTTCTAATTTTTTTCAAATTTATTTATTCTTCTTCATGTATTCACAAAATATTCATTTAGTGATACTGTATGACTGGCACTGTTCCAGGCTCTTGAGTTATGCCAGTGAACAAAGCAAGTGGAAGTGCTAAGAAATGGTCACATTGTAGATACTGTGATAAAATGCAGAGTTTTACAAAAAGAGTAGAGTCATGGATAACTTCAAGGTTTTCAGTCTAAGCAACTGGAAAGATGGATTTTCTTCTTTCGGTAAAGAAGATTTGGAGACTATGTTGGTGGTACTGGGAAGAGCAGAATTTAATTTGGGTTAACTATGTTTTATCTGTCTATTGTGCAGGAAAGTGGAGAAAAATTTAGACCATGAGACTAAATAAAATCAGCAGTCTGAATTAGTGTTGAAAAGAAGGAAACAGAAAACTGAACCCTAAGGCACTCCAACATTAAGGGGTGGGTTAAAGAGGTTTAAGAAAAGGAGAAAGAGAAGGAGATTTCAATGGTAGGGGGAAGATTAGAAAGGCACATAAATTGGTTTTGAAATTTTTTGCAGGGAGGGGGAGGTATCCTCTGTAGAAGACAGTATTGTGTGCTTTACTTTCTACAAATTGTTGACCAAACTAATTGAAGTCTCCTTTCCTAGTTTATGTCTTTACATTCCCTTTTGAAATGTGTATCAGAGCAGAAATCACAGAGCAACCCCTCTCTCTATCCATCTATCTACATATCATCATCTATCAATAGTCCTCATATATGAATTAGTCCAGATTGTGTAAGATCCCACTTTAATTACATTTATATTACTATTTGTAGACTAATATTTTGAAGTGTGCATCATCTTTTTAACATTGGAGCTTTCTTAAAGGTATGATTCTACTAATTTCTTCATTTTATAATTATACCAGTTCACCATTGCAGAAATGAGTTAAAATAATATTTAATGGCTTATCTTCACTTGACAAATTTATTCGTTTTTAAGAAAAAATAAATTTTATCATATTCACATGAAAACAGAAGCAGCATATTATGATTCGGATGACAGAGTTTAACAATGTTATTTACTGATTTACTCCTTCATTTATCTATTTATTTATTTTACCTTCATCTCCATTGACCAATGCCTATATGAAGCAGAATGAATATAGTGCAACCATTGAGAAATCAACAGAATAATGAATATCAAGATTATACAGCTATTTTTTAAAATTGTACTTTAGGTTCTGGGGTACATGTGCCGATCATGCAGGATTGTTGCATAGGTACATACACGGCAATGTGGTTTGTTGCCTCCCTCCCCCATCACCTGTATCTGGTATTTCTCTCCATGTTATCCCTCCTCAACCTCTGCATCCCCCTGCTGTGCCTCCCCTGGCCCTCCCAAACAGACCCCAGTGTGTCGTGCTCCCCCCTCCCTGTGTCCATGTGTTCTCATTGTTCAACACCCGCCTGTCAGTGAGAACATGTGGTGTTTAGTTTTCTGTTCTTGTGTCAGTTTGCTGAGAATGATGGTTTCCAGATGCATCCATGTCCCTACAAAGGACATGAACTCATCATTTTTTATGGCTGCATAGTATTACGTGGTGTATATGTGCCACGTTTTCCTTGTTCAGTCTATCATTGATGGGCATTTGGGTTGGTTTCAGGTCTTTGCTATTGTAAACAGTGCCGCAAGGAACATATGTGTGCAGGTGTCTTCATGACAGAATGATTTATAATCCTCTGGGTGTATACCCAGTAATGGGATTGCTGGGTCAAATGGAATTTCTATTTCTAGGTCCTTGAGGAATCGCCACACTGTCTTCCACAATGGTTGAACTAATTGACACTCCCACCAACAGTGTAAAATCATTCCTATTTCTCCACATCCTCTCCAGCATCTGTTGTCTCCAGATTTTTTAATGATCGCCATTCTAACTGGCATGAGATGATATCTCTATGTGGTTTTAGTTTGCATTTCTCTAATAACCAGTGATGATGAGCATGTTTTCATATGTTTGTTGGCCTCATGGATGTCTTCTTTTGAAAAGTGTCTGTTCATATCCTTTGCTCACTTTTGGATGGGTTTGTTTGTTTTTGTTTTTTTTTTTTCTTGTAAATCTGTGTTAGTTCTTTGTAGATTCTGGATATTAGCCCTTTGTCAGATGGGTAGATTGAGAAAATTTTTTCCCATTCTGTTGGTTGCTGGTTCACTCTAATGATTGTTTCTTTTGCTGTATAGGAGCTCTGGAGTTTAATTAGGTCCCATTTGTCTATTTTGGTTTTTGTTGCCCATTTTTAAAAAATATTTATTGAATTTTAGAAAGTATAATTTAAATGGAAAATAAAGCACTAATTTTTGTTCCATACATGTGAAATGATATAACATATCAGATTTCCATTTTGGTTAAAGATAATCTCCTTTGAATTACATAAAACAATTGAAACCTCTTTGAGAGAATGAATGTGAAATAGATATAATTGCCTAATTTCTTATCCAAAATGACTGTATCAATATATGGCCACTGTGTTTTCATGATTGAATACTGTGTGATGAAGATATGAGTCATCTGGCATAAGCTAGTTTCTCACTCCCTCATCCTCTTCACTGATACTATATACATTACTACTGTCTGTCTTTTTAATTTATACTTGATTTTACACAGGTCTCCTGATAATGCCATCACTTTCCCAGGTTGCTTTTATGCCCATTGCCACTCACCAGTCCATTCTGTATGCTACTGTAGCTCATTCAAATGTGCCTCCTTTGCTCTTTCTACTTATATTGAAAATACAGATAGAATGCTCAGGAACTCAAGGATCAGAAAGACTGCTCTGAACTGTGATTTGGTCATTTGCTAACCATGTGACTTTGTGAGAGTTATACAATGTCTCTGAAATTTGATCTATACGTGTTATTGGGTGGTTGTGAGAGTTAAGTAGTTCCTAGCAAGATAGTAAGTGCTAAATAAATCTAAATATCATATTTCTAATAATGTTGCTTAAGAAAATATCATGAATCCCAATATTTTTATCTAAACATTTTCTTACCTGTTTTTTTTTTTTTTTTTCAATTTTCAAATATCTTTGCATGATACCATTCTTGGCAACTATCTCTCTAAACTTCTGATGATAAAATGGTAGAGATACTCTCTTTTCCCTTCCTTAACAAAGACAGTATAATATTTTGCTTGTTTTTTTTTTTTGTCTCCTAATCATAACTTCTTCAATGATTCATTTTCCTTCTCTGTTGCCCTAATATGGCTACTAACCATAACTTAGCCACCAATTTCTCTGCTCTTTCCATTCCAGTTTCTCTTCTTCAAATTATCATTTTCTTTTACAAAAAATAACCTTCATATCATAAGGAAATTAATAACCACATTTTAAGCAGTAAAAAAAAGTAAATAACAGCCAAAGCAAATAAAATATGAGCAGGCCTACTTTCCTTAAGAATTACAGAGACTTAGTTTGGTAAAACTAAGACTAAACCTTTAAATAAGTTTGTTTTCTCTGAATGGGTGAATGGAAAATCACTTGTTTCTACTTTAAGAAGTTTACAAGACTGAAACCCAAGGACCTACCACCTGGATTAGATAGCAATAAAATAGCTTTAAAGACTATCATTCAGAAAAGGAGTACCTAGGTACCCCATTTCTACCCTTTGATAATTCCTTTTTTCTTTTATTTATTTTTATCATTATTTTTATTTTTTGGAGACAGAGTCTTGCCCTGTTGCCCAGGCTAAAGTGCAATGGAGTAATCTTGGCTCACTGCAACCTCCACCTCCCAGGTTCAATGGGACAATCCCTTTTTTTCAAATTTATCTGAGGTATTGGATGTTTGCCACATGCCATGCTAGGTTTCCAGGACTTGATTGGATTTCAACTGCTAATTCCACCTCCAATTGAAGACCCCCACTTCTGACAACGTCATTCTTGTGTGTGTGTGTGTGTTTGTGTGTGTGTGTGTGTATGCCATTTATATATTTGAAAGCAAAAGGAGAGTATACACACACACACACACACACACACACACGCATGTCCATATTTGTATACGGACAGGATATAGGTTGCACAGCTGACCCTCAAACAACATGGGTTTGAACTGTGTGGGTCACTTACATGCATACTTTTAAAATAAATACTTAGGAAAAATTTTTGGAGATTTGCAGCAATTTTAAAAAATCTCACAGATAACTATATAGCCTAGAAATATTGAAAAATTCAAGTATGTCATGAGTGCATTAAATACATGTATGTACAAGTCTATTCTATCATTTACTACCATAAAATATACACAAATCTATTATAAAAAGTTAAAATTTATTAATACTTAGGCACACAAACACTTACGGACCATGCATGTTACCATTCACAGTTGAGAGAAATGTAAACAAACATAAAGATGTATTAAATCATAACTGAATAAAATTAACTGTAGTACATACTGTACTACTGCAATAATTTTATAGCCACTTCCTGTTGCTATCCTGGTGAGCTCAAGTTTTAAAGGTGCCTACTTAAAATGCCGTGTGATGCTAATAATCTCTGAGTAAGCATTTCATCTCCCCAGTAAATTGCATATAGCAGTAAAAAGTGATCTCTAGTAGTTCTTACATATTTTTATCCTGTTTACTGCAATACTGAAACCTCAGATAACACCATGGGATTCATTTGAAGTGCCACTAGTGCTGCTGAAAGTGCATCCAAGAAGCAGACAAAAGTCATGACATTACAAGAAAAAGTTACACTACTTTTCATGTGTATAGTAGAGTGAGGTCTGCCGCTGTGGGTGCCCACTATTTCAGGCAGAAAATACATCTTGTAAACAGATGACATAAACTTATGGTAATGATGAATACAGTACAGTACTGTTAATGTTTTTTTCTTCCTTATGAATTTCTAAATAATGTTTCTTTCCTCTAGCTTACTCTATCATAAGAATACAGTATATAATACATATACAAAAATGTGTTAATTTACTGTTTATGTTATCAGTAAGGCTTCTTTCTGGTCAACATAGGCTATTAGTAGTTATGCTTTAGGGGAGTAAAAATATATATATGTTTTTTTTGACTGTGTGGAGTCAGCACCTCTAAACTCCCACATTATCCAAGGGTCAATAGTATGCATGTTTGTGAATGTGTTTGGGTATTTATGTGTATATGTATGTAAATTTGTAGTGACAAAGAATTATATAAATGTTCTCAATGTGAAATGATAGGGCAACATAGAATATAGGATTGCACACCATGGTATTAAATATTACATATATTTTAATAGAGTATGTTAGATTTACAGCTATTAATTAGAAAGTTACCCATGATGGATTAGAAAATAAGAAAATCAAGCAACATTTAATGTAGACAGTTTTAAAAAACAAACTTCAAAATCCTATATACATAAATGAGAAAAACATTAAAATAAGTCTATGGTTTGCTTAATTGAAAATGTATGTACAGTTACATTTTAAGAGTTTGATCACAGACACTAGCAGAATTTAAAATAAGATAAATTTGTCCCAAATTATCAGAGCCAAAAAAGCAATGAAAACAAATTCAGAAATAAAATGAAATGGCAAATATGTCAAATCTAAAAATATAAAACGACATGAAGGTATATGTTCTAATACAAAATGGTAAACAGAACTCAACCTCTCAGTACATGACTTTGTTATTTGCAGCTGGTGGCATGCTGGTCATATTTTTATTACTGTACTCGCATGTTTAATTAAAATCAAGTGTATTTCCACCTTCCTGCTAGATTGTGAACTCTAAAGATTGATAATATATATTACACACTTGCATATCTTGACTTTTCAGATTAAAATATTCTCTCTATAAATATCTAATCAATGAATGGATGAATTAATGAATGGATGGATGAATAAGCTTGCTATACAGGTTCCACAGCTGTAGCATATATTTAGTGAAAGAAATAACACTCTCAGAGTTTAAAAAACTTGAGCCCATTAATATTTGTTTAATTTTAATAAACATAGAACTACAAAACTACCCAAACCTCTCTTATTAATTATCCTGCAGAAATCAGTTTCTTTTTTCCTGGAATTACGCAGAAAAAAAGAAGCCATTTATTAGATATGTTTAGGAATACTAAACATTATATTTCTTACTTGAATCTTTAAAATTTATGATGCTGTGATTGCTATTAATATTGAAAGATCTAAAAACACTAATTAAATATAATCACTGGTTAAATATATATTAACTAGTCAGTATATATACATAGTAAGGTATATATGTGGATAGTGTAACTAAGAATTTTTATACCTTCTTAAATATAAAAAATTTCCAAGTAATAGTTTTTTATTTAAAAAAGCCTTTCTATTTTATATTTGGGGGTAAATGTGAGGGTTTGTTATATGGGTAAATTCATGTCATAGGCATTTGTTGTACAAATTATTTCACCACCCAGGTATTATGCTCAGTACCCAATAGTTATCTTTTCTGCTCTTTCTTCTCCCAACCTCCACCCTCAAGTAGACCCCAGGGTCTGTTGTTTCTTCTTTGTGTTCATCAGTTTTCATAATTTAGCTACTGTTTATTAGTGAAAACATGTGGTATTTGGTTTTCTGTTCCTGTGTTAGTTTGATAAGTATAATGGCTTCCAGGTTCATCATGTTCCTGCAAAAAACATAATTTCATTCGTTTTATGGCTGCATAGTACCCTGTGGTGCATATGTACCGTGGTGGTACATATACAAGTGGTGTATATGTATCACATTTTCTTTATCCGATCTGTCATTGAACATTTGGGTTGATTCCTTGTCTTTGCCACTGTGAACAGTGCTGTAATGTACATTCACATATGCATGTTTCTTTATAGTAGGATGATTTATATTCCGCTGGGTGTATACCCAGTAATGGAATTGCTGGGTTGAATGATAGTTCCGCTTTTAGCTCTTTGAGGAATTGCCACACTGCTTTCCACAATGGTTGAACACTCCCACTAATGGTATATAAGTGTTCTCCTTTCTCTGCAACCTCGCCAGCTTCTGTTATTTTTTGTCTTTTTAATATAGCCATTCTGAGTGGTACGAGGTGGTATCTCATTGCGGTTTTGATTTACATTTCTCTAGTGATCAGTGATATTGAGCTTTTTTTCATATGTTTGTTGGCCGCACGTATGTCTTCCTTTGAAAAGTGTCTGTTCATGTCCTTTGGCCACTTTTTAATGGATTTGTTTGTTTTTCTCTTGTAAATTGAATTTCCTTATAATGCTGAATATTAGACCTTTGTCAGATGCATAGTTTGCAAAAAATTTCTCCCATTCTATAGGTTGTCTATTTATTCTGTTGATAGTTTCTTTTGCTGTGCAGAAGCTTAAGTTTAGTTAGATCTTATTTGTCAATTTTTGCTTTTCTTGCAGTTGCTTTTGGCATTTTGTCATAAAATCTTTGACTGTTCCTGTGTCCACAATGATATTGCCTATCTAGTCTTCCAGGGTTTTTGTAATTCTAGTTTTACATTTATGTCTCTAATGCATCTTGAGTTGTTTTTTTTGTGTATGTTGTAAGTAAGAGGGTCGAGCTGCAGTCTTCTACGTTTGGCTAGCCAGTTATCCTAGGGCCATTTCTTGAACAGGGAGCGCTTTCCTCATTTCTTGTTTTTGTCAGTTTTGTCAAAGATCAGAGGCTCTTAGGTGTATGGTCTTATTTCTGGGTTCTCTATTCTGTTCCACTGGTCTATGTGCCTGTTTTTTATACAGTACCATGCTGCTATGATTACTGTAGTGTTATAGCACAGTTTGAAGTTGGTAATGTAATGCTTCCAGGTTTTTGGATTTTCTTAGGATTACCTCTTTTTTTTAATATGAATTTTAAAATAGTTTTTTGCTAATTATTTGAAGAACGTTATCGACAGTTTGATAGGAATAGCACTGAATCAATAAACTGCTTTAGGTGTATGTCCATTTTAATGATACTGATTATTTCTATCCATGAACATAGAATGTTTTCTTATTTGGTTGTGTGGTATCTCCAATTTCTTTGTGAAGTGTTTTGTGATTCTCATTGCAGAGATCATTCACTTTCCTGCTTAACTGTATTCCTAGGTATTTTATTCTTTCTGTGGCAATTGTAAATTGGATTGCCTTTCTGATTTGGCTCTCAGCTTGGCTCTTGTTGGCACATAGGAATGTAGTGAATTTTTGTGCATTGATTTTTGTATGCTGAGACTTTCCTGAAGTTGTTTATCAGCAAAAGGTGTATTTTTTTCAAGGCTATGGGATTTTCTAGACATAGAATCATGTCGTCAGCAAACAGATAGTTTTACTTCCTCTCTTCCTATTTGAATGTTCTTTATTTCTTACTCTTGCCTGATTTCTCTGGCTACAACCTTGAATATTATGCTGAATAGGAGTGGTGAGAGGGCATCCTTTTCTTGTGCCAGTGTTCAAGGGGGATGCTTCCAGCTTTTGGCCATTCAGTGTGATATTGTCTGGATTTTTTCATAGATCATTCTTATTATTTTGAGGTTTTCTTCAATATCTTGTTTCTTGAGAATTTTTCACATGAAGAAGTGTCAAATTTTATCAAAAGCTTTTTAAAATTTCAGTTGTAAATAACTTTTATTTTAATGATTTTAGAAATGCTACCAAACGACTCAAGCAATTAATGCTTTTTCGCTGAATATTTTAAATATTGCTCTTATCAGAAATTTAGACTTTTTAAACAGCCACAACTCCCTATTACCAAGTGAACTGAATTTTGATCTATTTCTTTGATTTTCAAAAAATCCCAAAATTTCTGTTTTATTTTATTCATCTTAAGATATCTTCCTGAATTTGTAAGTTATCTTGTTGTTATAAACTTTTTTTGCATACCATTTTTCTGATACTTCTTTTTTCATGTAAGTAAAAGTCAGGAAAGTTAAAAATTTATTAATTCTAGGAATATCATTTTCTGTGTCAATTAAAGTAGCTATATACATATGCATTTATATACATATGTGGTTATATTTTTTTATCTGTAATATGATACAGTAATAGAATCTTCAGAATTTTTTTCCTAGAATTCTTTGCTAATATGTATAAAGCTCATTGAATGCCTCCTGGAATATAGTAGACATCCCCTAAATATTATTACTATGTACATACATTTTTTAAAACACAATTTACATATAGAATAAGCTATTATACATATATATATATATATATATGTAGTTATTTAAGTCTACACAATCTTAAAATCACTTTGCTTTTTGTTACATAAGCATCACAAAAATTATTCTGGCCACAGACAACCATTAATCTTCTCTTTGTAAGTATCATTATTCTTCTTTTAGAATTTTATGTAAATGAAGTAAGAGAACATATTGCTTTCTGTGTCTGTTTTCTCTCACTTAACATGATGTTTTGTTGATTCATTTGGTTGTTGTATACATTAGTAGTTTGTTCCTTTACATTGTTGAGCCATATTCAATTGTTTGAGAATACTTACTTGTTTAGTGTAATATTTTAAAATTCAAAGTCCTATAATTAATGTTTTTTAAAAATACTCAATTTTGGCCTGCAGAAGTCTTTTCAAGCTGGTTTGTCAGAATGTTTGATAAGCTTTCATCCTTTTTTGTTTTCTTTTTTTTTTTTTTTGGGTAATTTATTTATTTTTTTTCTGGCACAGCAAGAATTTCCAGGTTCAGCCTGTATTTTTCTTGCTCCAACACTGCAATTAACCATTTATCCAAGTGGGTTTTTGCAGCATTTTTCTCTTTAAAATATACTCCACTCAAAGTATTTGGTTAAAAGTCTGTACTCAGAAAATGATTGGGCTGCTTATTTTCCCCTTTTCTTCTGCATAATTTTGCTATCAATTACATATAAAATCATATTATATTGTTTCTGTATTGTAAATTTAAGCATGCTCTCAATTTCATTATTTTAATTTTTAAAATATGTAAAAATATGGCTTCAAAAAATAGTTAATATTCAGAGAAATACAATTCCTTTTACCATCCATTTCCCTACTTCTCATCCAACCTTTAGAAGGGAATCAAATTTATTAATTACCCCATTTATTTTTTCTCTTTAGTGTTTTAATAATTAAGCTTATTAGTACACCTGTGCAGCCTTTGTGTGCGTGTGATATATGTGTGTGTGTATAAAAGTGTGTATGTGTGCAATGGCTGCCTCATGGCTGCAGGAGATAAAGTCAGGTGAACAAGACAAAACACATTTTAAATATGTTGGTGAGAGACATCCTGGAAAACACACTAATGGTGCTTTATAATGGAAAACAAAAATCTTATATATGGAAACGTTTTACTATGTCTGAATAGAATTCCTTATGTTAAACAAAACCTAGAATATATGACTTTATAAAGTGTGGCTTACTTGAACATGTCACATTAACCCTATAACTGTTGGAATACAAAATGGAGATACAATCTGAACCAAAAAGCTTCCTTTGTGCATGCAATCACCCATTGCACTTAATGAACTCATATATAAAGTCTGAATGATTCTAAAGCAGTATGAATATGCATAGAAAGCCAAGTTGTCTCCTCTAGGTTTTTTCTTTGCTTTGTATATGCCTGGGGACTACTTGTATTCTTGAAACTATTGATAAAGCTTGATACTAGGTAGGAACTCTAATTATTGTAAGTATGATTTGACAGTTTACCCCTTTTGGTTGTTACATATGTCTTTATGTATGCACATTTTCCCTTTTTCAATTTCTAATGTAACTTGGCAATGACTCCACATCTGTTCATAGAGATTTTATGTTTATTTTTACAGCTGCTCAATGATTCGCTGATTTCCTGAGTACACTAATTTAGTTTATTGTTCCAAAACTTTGTAATTGCAAATAGTTATTTAATTAATAACCATGTTAATAAGTATTTATTTTTTAACTTTATTTCAAAAAGCATATTTTAGGAAGTTAATTCCAAAAGTAAGTTAATGGATAAAATAGTTAATAGATATTGCCACAATCTTATCTGAAGTATACATATAATTTTTTATTTCCATTACATATATGTTGCCATATATAGATATAGATATATATGCCAACAGAGTCAAGCTTTCGATTTTTGACTATATAAGTTTTGAAAAATGCTATTTCAGTATAGTTCAAATTTTCCTTTATCTATGTTTGAAGCAGTACTTTATTTTTTATTTATTTATGTTTTTGAGATGGAGTCTCTTTCTGTCACCCAGGCTGGAGTGCAGTGGCGCCGTCTCAGCTCACTGCAACCTCCACCTCCCAGGTTCAGGTGATTCTCCTGCCTCAGCTTCCTGAGAAGCTGGGATTACAAGCACGCATCACCATGACCAGCTAATTTTTGTATTTTTAGTAGAGATGGGGTTTTACCATGTTGGGCAGGCTGGTCTTGAAATCTTGACCTCGTGATCTGCCCACCTCAGCCTCCCAAAGTGCTGGGATTACAGGCATGAGCCACTGCACCCGGCCAGAGTACTTTTTCTTATATGTATAAGAATTACAATATCATTTTTTTTGCATGAATTATCTTTTCTAATTTTTCTATGGTCTTTTGTTTCACCATCTTTAAAAATAATTATTTATATTTATTATTTATCTATAATATACATTGCAATGTGTTTCCTAATTGTTGGTTATCTTTTAATTCTGATCATCATGTTTCTTACCTCACAATTAAGTATACACATATATCAATATATGTGTTAAGCCATCTTATTTTTTAGTTGATATAAAGAAATATCTGAAGCTATGTAATTTATAACGAAAATAGGTTTAATTGTCTCATGGTTCTGCGGGCTGTACAGGAAGCACGGCACCAGCATTGGCACAGCTTCTGGTGAGACCTCAAGGAGCTTTTATTCATGTTAGAAGGCAGAGAGTGAGCCAGAGTATCATACGGAAAGAGAGGGCCAGAGAGAGTAAGGGAAGGTGCCATTTTGTTTTAAACAACCAGATATCTTGTGATGTCACTCTTTACTGTGAGAATGGCACCACACTTTCATGAGAGGTCCATCCCATACCTGCCACCAGGCCCACATCCAACATTGGCGATTACCTTTCAACATGAAATTTGGAGGGGGCAAACGTCCAAACTATATAATTCTACCTCTGGCCCTCAAATCTCATGTTCTTCTCATGTTGCAAAATACAGTCATGCCTTCCCAATAGTTTCCTCAAATCTTAACTTATTTCAGCATTAAATCAATCAAAAGTCCAAAGTCTCATCTAGGACTCAAGTCAAGTTCCTTCCACCTATCAATCTGTAAAATATATTGATTAAAAAAGTTATTTTCTTCCAAGATACCTTGGTGGTACAAGCATTGAGTAAACATGCCCATCCTCAAGGGGAGAAATCCTCCAAAAGTAAGAGGCAACATGCACCTGGCAAGTCCTAAAACCAGCAGGGGAAGTTACTGAATCTTAAAGCTCCAAAATAATCTTCTTTGACGCAATGTCCTATATCCAGAGCATAGTGGTGCAGGGATTGGGCTCCCCCAGCCCTTGAGCAGCCTTTCCCCTTCAGCTTTGCAGGATGCAACCCACATGGCTGCTCTCAAGTTGGAGTTGAGTGCTTTTGGCTTTTCCAGGCAGAGGGTGCCCTCTGCTGGTGGGGCTACCATTCCGGAATCTGGAAGGTAGTGGTCTTCCCATAACGTGACTAGGCAGTGTCCTAGTGGTCTCTCTGTGTGGGGGCTCCAATCCCACATTTCCCCTTGGCACTGACGCAGTAGAGTATCTCTGTATGGACTCCAAGCTTTTGCCAGGGCACCCAGGTTTTTCCATATATCTTTTGAAATCCAAGCAGAAGTTCTTAAGCTTCCTTTACTCTTGCATTCTGTGTGCCTGCAGGCTTAACACAATGTGGAAGCTACCAAAGCTTATGACTGATACCCTCAGACATGGACTTGAGCTGTACCTAGGGCCCTTTGAGCTAAAGCAGGGGGCAGAGCTTCCATGATGTAGGGAGCCATATCCAGAGGCTGCACAGTCCAGCATGGTCCTGGGCCTGGTCCCTAAAACCATTCTTTACTCCTAGACTTCTGGGCCTGTGATGGAAGGGTCTGCCTAGAAAATCTCTGAAATGCTTTGGAGGCCTTTTCCTCATTGTCTTGAATGTTAGCATATGGCTCCCTTTTAGCAAGTGGTAGCTCCACAGCCTGCTTGGATTCTTTCTCACCACAGAGCAGTCTGCAAATTTTCCACACTTTTATATTCTGCTTCCCTTTTAATTATAAACTCCAAATTTAAGTCATTCACTTGAACTCATATTTGATTGTAGTTTGTTAGAAGCAGCCAAACTGCATCTTAAATGCTTTGTGGCTTAAGTATTTTTTCTACCAGATTTTCTACATCATCACACTTAAGTTTAAACTTCTACAAAGCCCCAGGACATGAGCACAACACAGCCAAGTTCTTTGCTAATGCATAACAAGGATGGTTTTTTCTGGAATTCACTCAGGGTGGCTGGCAAAATATTACAAAAATATTTAGGGAAAGTTACAGATTATAGTCTCAAACCTTTCAGAAGGCAGAGAGGTTTTATTGGGGCAGGCCAAAGGTGGCCATTGGTCCATTAAGTGAGGGAGAAGATAAGGACGAGGTTTTCCCAGTTAAGTTTGTTTACCCCACTTCCCTTTGTCTCTAATTGTTTACTCATGTGAACTTTGTGCTGGATGGATCTCTCAGGGGGAGATCAAAGGGGGAATTACCTGTTAATAGGGTTTACTCTGGGCCCAGAACCTCAAGCTTTTTTCATTCATAAAACCACTCTCTTAGCCATGTTAATTATCCACAAGTGTGTTGACTTAGAACCTCTGTTATGAATAAATGTGTGGATGGACAGAGGGTCTTGGTGGATTGGTTGCATTTTGCCCTCTGAAAGCAGCCAACAGCCATCCCTAGCCCATTTGTATCACTGTAATGATGTGAGAGTGCATTCATTCATCTGTTGTTGAGTCAGGGTCTGCAGGTCAGAGTTCCACAGGTGGTGGGCGACGTCTCAGTTTTTCACTCCAGGTCCCAATACATTTCTCATTTTCATCTGAGACTACATCAGTCTGGACTTTACTGTCCATGTAACTTTCAGCATTTTGGTCACAATCATTTAATCAGTCTGTAGGAAGTTCCAAACTTTCCTTCACCTTCTTGTTCTCCTCTAAGCCTTCCAAACTCTTCCAACCTCTGCTCATTACACAGTTCCAAAGCTGCTCAAATATTTTGGGTATATTTACAGCAACCTCCTACACCTTGCTACCAATTTTCTGTGTCCAGCCATTTTAGCATTGCCATAAAGAAATACTTGAGGCTAGATCATTTATAAAGAAAAGAGGTTTAATTGACTTATGATTCTTTAGGTTGTACAGGAAGTGTGATGCCAACATCTACCTGCCTTCTGGTGAGGCCTCAAGGAGCTGTAACTCATAGTGGAAGACAAAAGAATAGCCAGAATATCACCTGGTGAGAGTGGGAACAAGAGGGTTTAGGAGAGTTACTGTGCTGTTTAAAAAAATCAGATATTGTGTGAAGTCACGCATTATTGTAAGGATGGCACCAAGCCATTTGTGAGCAATCTGTCCCAAGATCCAAATACCTGCCACCAGGCCCTACCTCTAACATTGGGGATTATTCTTCAACACGGGACATGGAGAGGACAAACAGCCAGACTATGTTCAGATATATGCCGTCAAAAATGCTATCTTTTTTTTTATTTGGGGTCTTGAGTTACAATAAGTTCACCATTTCTTACATATAGATTTTTAAAAATTCACCCTTGTTTTATTTGAGTACTTGCATAGCTTCATTTTGAAATTACTTTAATATGTTAGCTATCTATATTTATATTTTATTCTGTTTTATATTTTTCCAAATAGGCTATCCAGTTATTTTAAAATTCATCTATGCTCCAGAGATTTGTGTATGCCACATAGAAATATACTATATTTTCATATACTTATGGTATTATTTCTAGACATGCTTTTATAATCTAGTGTTCCACCTGTTCTTATACCAGTGCCATACTGTTTAATTATAAATGTGTATTAATTCCTATCGTGCTGTAACAAATTACTACAAACTAGCAGGTATATTACAATAGATGTTTATTGCTTTTTATTTCCAGAGGGTAGAAATCTGAAATCAAGGTGTTGGCAGTGCCATGCTCCCTCTGAAGGCTACAGGGGAGGATAATTCCTTGTGTCATCAAGTTTCCAGTGATTTCTGGTAATCGTTGGCATTCCTTGGTTTGAAGATGCTTCACTCCAAACCCTGCATCCTTTATCAGATGGCCTTCTTGCTGTCCATTATCTACCTTCTGTGTGTGCCTGAATCTGTGTCTCCTCATCTTTATATTAGGACCGTAATTGTTGGTTTATGGCCCTCCCTAATTGAGTATGACCTAATCTTAACTTGATTACGTACACAAAGACCCAATTGCTGCTTAAGGGCACATTCACAGGTATTGGGATTTAGGGCTTGAGTGTATTTTAGGGGGGGGCTTACAATTTAATTTATAACCAAATGCATCACAGAATGCCTTAATGTTTGGAACTAACTTCTCTTATGTTTCTTTTTCAGAGTTTTTCCAAATTTTTGCATGTTTATGCTGTCTATTAACTTTATTATCCACTAGTCTAATTCTAGAAAAGAGCTAGTTGGTGCTTTTATTGAGAACTCATTAACAAATTAAAGAGACTTATTATGTTTGACCTTGAATCATTCTGTCTAAATATAGGGGATTTCTTTTCATTTGTTCATACCCACATTTGTATATTTTAGGAGCATTTTAAACTTTTTAAAATTTAGGGCTTTTCAATTTGTTTATAACCCATTATTTTGTTTTGTGCATTATTTATGTAGGTTTTATGCACAGGCATACACCTTTAAACAGAGTCATTGTTCTGTGTACTTAAAAATTTTCTAAATTCCTTTATACTATGGGTAAGTATAAGCAACTTGTGTAAATTACAAAATATCTATTTTAGATTGTATTTGTTGTTCTATACAGTTACTGATCATTCATGTTAAATTCAGTCTGGTATAATTATTGTATGAATAAACCAGGCTCTTTTCCTGAGAAGCAATTGCATGATTCTCCTATTTTTTCCTATCAAATAATGTACTGAATAAATATCCATATACATATTACCATGTACACATTTGCTGGAAGCTTAGAGTGGCATTTTTGCATACTGTAAAAATTAAAGTTTCACGTTGCATTTTAGCTTAGAATGAGTCAGAAGCCCTTTGATTTTAACCAGTGTTTAGGAATGACAGCAAACTGGGTTCTGTTTTCAACAAAAAACTACACCAAGCATTTAAAACAATTTGATTAAAAGGAACTACTTTTTTTTTTCAGAAAAACATTGAATACAAATAATACAATTAATAGCAAAGCTTAGTAAATGCATTTTAAGTTAGTTTTACCTGACATCATAAAATGTAAGTAAACTTTATTCATTAAAAATTTATATTGGTTATCTTTGAGGTATACAACATGATATGAGATATTTGTAAAGCATAGTGGTTACTAAAGTGAAGCAAATTAAATGTCTATCATCTCACTTTTATGGTTCTGTGGCAACAGCAGTTAAAACCTACTTAGTTAACAAAAATCCCTAATACAATGCAATTTTATTAACAATAGCTTTAAATTATACAATAGATATCTAGACTTGTTCAATCTATAAATCTGCTACTTTGTGTTCTTCGACCTACATCCTCTCATTTCCTTCCCCTCTACCCTAATCCCTATTAACTATGGTTTATTTTCTATTTCTGTATATTTGACTTTTAAAAAAATTCATTATATAAATGAGATTATATACTATTTTCCTTTCTATGTCTGTTTTATTCTTATTTTATTTAGCATAAAGTCCTCTAGCTCCACCCATCCTGTGGCAAATGGCATAGTCTCTCTTTTTTATTTTTAAACAACCTGCATAATTGTATTCTTTTTCAAAGTGTGCCTAGAAATGTATTGAGAAAAGCTTTGTCTGTAACAGATAGTTTCCTTATAAGTACCCCTAAGAAACAGAATTCAAAGGAGTTAGGGTATTATCATGCCCACATATTCAGGGATGATGCAGTAAAAGTGTATTAACCCTTTTACACTAAAAGGAATATGTATTTGATTAACTTTATGTATGATTGCAACATTGGTGCATTTTTACCAACCAATAAGTATTAAGTTTTGCCAATTTTTTCTTCCTTGTGTCTTTAGAATACAATTACAGGCATGCATCACCATGCCCAGCTCATTTTTTGTAGTTTTAGTAGAGACGCGGTTTCGTCATATTGCCCAGGATGGTCTTGAACTCCTGGCCTTAGGTGATGTGCCTACCTTAGCCTCCAAAAGTGCATTATAGGCTTGAGCCACTGTGCCCGTCCCCAAGTAGAATACTTTATACCTAAGCATATGAAACACAGTGAAACACGTAAACTGAGCAAAATAGCAAGATGATAACATCTTCAAAGAAGATAGGAGCAAGATCATGGAAATCCATGATTCAACATCATAGTTCAACTGAATGATTCAAAGCTTATCAAAATGTGGCTCAAAACCAATGTTTAATAGTATGGTTGAAAGACAGACTGTTATAGTCAATCAGACTATTTAGAGAAATACTTGATAATCCAACAAATGAATCCCTAAGTTTCAGTGGCTTAACATAATAGAGATTTAGTCTCTGTTTATAAATCAGAACAGTGCTGGTAGTGTTCCTGCTTAGCATGGGTATCAAGGACCCAGGATCCTACCTTTCATGACTCCTCTACCCTCTTGAACTTTTTGTCCTGTGCATACAACTGATGGGAAAGATTAAGTGGAGAAGTCAGACCTATTTTTAAAAATTGTTTTTGCCATTTTAGTTCATAACTGTTTCTGTCCTAGCTTCCTACAAGTAGTTGACAAAATATTGCCTATTCCATTGGTATAACAGCAGCACTAATAATGACAGCATATATCTATGGTAAGGACTCTAGCCCATAGAGAAGTGCATCCTACAGAATGAGAAGTGGAAATAAGTCTCAGCAGCAGCAGATCTTTCCAGGATAATGTTAGAATATCACGTGTAGGTCAGGCCCTGTAGAAAAGCTAAGACCAGTCTCTGCACACAGTCAGGCACGCTGGCTGTTGTAGTGGGGTGGGCTGTTCCAGGTGCTGGCTCACTATGAGGCTGCAGCTGGACCAGGCACACCACAAGCAACTTCCATGGCCAGCACCAGGGAATGTGGTGGTGCCTGGAAGCTTGGAGATTTCAGGAACTGCAGGGCCCTAAAGGGGGACTCACAGCCCTGGCTCCAGAAGCTCCCAAGTCTGGGATCCCAAAGGGCTGCAGCTCTATTCTCCTTCTTTCTTCCCTCCTCTCTTCTCTTCTTTTTGTTGCCTGCAATGTGGCAAGCAAGAGGTGTGTTTCAGCTTTATTTGTATTATCACTGTTTTAACACTGACATTTGGCAGGTCCTGAGTTCTTGCCCTGAGTCCAGGAAGAATGAGATATGCAGACACATGGAGAGTGAGCAAGATGAATAGTTGCTTTGCTGAGTGACAGAACAGTTCAGGGAAGACCTGCAGTGGGCGGCTCCTCTCTGCAGTCAGATTGTCCTGTTGAGTGTTCAGCTCTCAGCAGAGAGGGAAGTTCCTCTCTGCAACTGACCATCCCATCTTCTCCTCAGCTCTCAGCACAGAGGAGACTCTGGGGTGGGCAACTTCTCTCTGCAGCTGGTTGTCCCATCATCTCCCCATCGTCTCTCTATCCTCTGCTTGAGTCTGGCTGAGTCTTGGGTTTTACAGCCCTTAGCGGGGGAAAAAGTGCATGCCAGTTGGTCCATGGGTGGCCATGGACAGACCCAGGGGAAAAGTACCACAAGTTTCCACTCCAGTCTGCAGGACAGGCGGCCTGACCCCCAGGCTTAAGACTCTCCCTTGTTTGAAGGTGGGGCTTCACTGGGACCAGCCCCTTCTGCCCAGAAGCCCATCTGCCTCCTGCTCACTTGCTCACACACCTCTCATCACTCCACTCCAATCTCTTTGGAGTCGTGGGGATCCAGGACAGTAATGCAACCTGAGCACAGCCTGCCAGACTGAGTGGGCCCAGCGGGCCTGGCAAAACTCGAGCAAAGGCACCACCAGTCACAGAGGTTTCTGGTTGGAAAAGCAACACTCCCAAGGACCTAGTAACACCAAAAGCCCACTTGATACTCTACCCTCCATAGCCAAGCTGATACCTAATTTTTGATTCTTATGAAGATGTTTTTTGTGTGTGTAGGTGGTTGCTAAATTTGGTGTTCCTGCTGGAGGGATGATTACTGGAGACTTCTATTCGGCCATCTTGCTGTGCCCCTCCCGTACATGTTAACTTTTAAATAAAGTATACTCATTAAAAAAAAAAAAAAAAGAAAAGAAAAGCTAAGACCTCTAGACAGTGGGCACTTTATTAAGGGAAAACTGCAATAACTCATAAGAAAAGATTTAGTAAATGAATAAAGAAAATGTATAGCTTCATTCAAACAGAATAAGTATATACATGCTATCATTTATTTTCTACCAAAAACATCATACACTTGTGAAGAAATTGTTGGAAATCACAGAAATTAGTTGATGAAAATTATAAAAGTTTAACATCTCAGAGCAATCTCTCTTAAATTTGTGTCCACACTCATAGAATAACTATTATACTATGTATGATAAGAAAGAGCCAAAAAAGAAAATTTCAATAAATCCATTAAAACTATAAAGCTATAGAAGCACTGTTGAGAAGGAATACCTAGAGGACACATTAAATAGTTGCTCTGCTTGATTTCCAATATAAGATGTTATGAATTCTTTCTTAGCCTCCCTTCCTGACTTACACACCTTTGCCAAACTTTAAATTCATATTTTGACTGTTACGAAGTCAAGTTACCATTGCAGAACTCATCAAATAACTAGAAATCAGAGACACAATAGTGTTGGAAACTATTGGGAAATCAGACCGCTGTGATTAGAGACTGTATCTTTTTACCCCAGGAGAGATCACTGTTTGGTTTATTTCGCTCATTGAAAATCAACAGAAAATTAGCACAAGAATAGAAAACCAAATGCCACATGTTCTCACCTATAAGTGGGACCTAACCATTGTGTACTCATGGACATAGAGACGGCACAGCAGACACTGGGGACAAGAGAGGGAAGAGGGAAATATGGGAGAAAGACTTGAGTAACTACTGGGTACTACGTTTACTACCTGGTTGATCGTTCATTCCCCAAACATTAGCACCACGCAATATACCCATGTAACAAAACTGCACGTGTTCTCCCTGAATTTAAAATATAAGTTGAAATTATTTCTTTAATTAATATAGACCCCTGTAGAATGCTGAATTGTAAACCAGTTTCTATAAATAAGGTAACATCTTCATTATTCAGTCAAGTTACTTGAGTTAAAGATTTGGAAATTCACACATCCTTGTTCACGTGTTTAACAGATGCTTACTCTTTCCTGTTGAGTACGAAAGTTTTATGATGTGTTCTGGGGGACAAAATATGATTTTTCCTGCTCACATGAATTTTAAAATCCTTCGCAGGGGACAAATATACAATAGATAGCACTTAACTCTTGATGAATCATGATAATTTGTGAAAAGAATTGTGGCTATGGCTAGTTCAAATCATTATTAAGACAAATTGACAGATCTTTTATTATTGACCAGACTAACTGATTTGGTCATTAACTTTGGTTTAAGGGTTCTGACTTGCTCACCCTTGCAGGGAAGCTTAGGGAGATGTAGTCCACGAATTCATTAAGACTGGTCAATCTATAGAGGCTAGAAGAGAGGTCTCTTTATGACCACTCATTTTAGAGGCCTAGTTCCTCTCTTTCCATCAATTAATACTACAGGTTTTTGACTCCATTAAATAGAGTTCAATTTTCTGGAGAGGTTCACTCCAAAGCATACCCCTACGCCTTGTTGGAACTTAACATTGTTCATCTTAAAATTAATTAAATCATTTTTCCCCAGACAATCTGGATTTTACTAGAGAGTATTTTTAATATGGACATAAATTAAAATGTAATGAAATAATGAAAAACATGAATAAATATCTCTGCCAATAGGGATATAATTATTATTCACAGACACATGGTTTTCAAAGAATTGCGATAAAACAAACAGAATACTTAGTGCATCCCAAACATATCCACATTTCTTTCAAGCTGTGTCACTTAAAGATTTGGCAGTATTTCAGGTTTTTATGAACAATAACTATTATCCTTCTATAGAAAAGGCTGACTATGCTAGCTAACAGATTGACCGTATGTATAGAATGAGAGGTTTTGCATAGGAAAATTGTAAGACTTTTTTTTACTAAATTTTTTAGAAAAACATTTTCAACATCTGGTTTCAAAAACTAATAATAAACAGTCATTGTTTAAAATGTTATCTTTTTTATAGTAATCCCATCATTTATTGCCAATTTTACAAAATGAGACTAATTAAAATATCTCTAGGAAATATTTACAAAACTAAGTAAATGCAGTCTTTGTACAAACTATGAGCACAAATGGCACAATTCCACATTTTCAAAGGATTAATGAAATATAATCTTTTAACAAAAAACTGTATGTTGATGTTTTCTTATTGAAGAGAAAAACTGTTTTTTATTTTTTATGTTATTGAAACAACTACTCTTACAAACAGATTGGTTTCAATATGATAAATTCTTAAGAAATATGTTTAAACAAACATGGGAGAAAAATCTTCTCTTATTTTCAAATGCACCACATTTAATTTTCAGGCATAAATACTTTCCAAAAGCCTTAATAGAAGGAATTGTAAAAAATGTAAAAATGCCAGTTTAGAAATTTTCAATGCTAAGTTGAATAAAAATTTCCGTAATCCAACCTGCTCAGCAATCAATCTTCAGACAAGAAATAGAACAGCAGTTTTAATGTAGTTACTTCTTTAAAGGACTCATGAGGGAGGAAAAAAGCAGATAGTCTAGCTCTGTAGCAAAACAATCAGAGTTGTTGAAATCTCACCTACTTATAAGTAAAAGCTTTTCTGTCTTCTTGGTATACTATTTACTAAAGAAATATGATTTCTATTAAATATTTTAGGCATAGATTTCTTCTTCTAAATATTTTCTCCAACTGAACTCTCTTCCTTCTAGTTGGCCACTGGCTCTTCACTTGATTGACACACTCATTTTATAGCCAAAATTTTAATGGCAATTATGATAATTTAAAATGTTTACTTTCAATACTATTTTTTTCTTGCTTTGCTAGAAGCTGTGAAATGTCACTGATGCTTTTAAGTTTTTTCCCTACTGTCTAGTGTTCAGTGTACCAGAATAAATCTAACAGTCCACTGTAATACATAGGCCTTAAAATCTTCTAATTTTTATTTAATAACACACATAACAGGAATGGGACTAAAATCTGTAAAAGATTTGTATTTATTTCCGTACGTATATTGGAATTTCCTTTATCATGGTGATTACTTTCTCACTATATGTAAAATATTTTATTTTACTGCTAATAGATTTTTTAGGACATTGCTTATGTATTCTGTAAACATATTTTTACTGATGCTGTTCAGTGAATACTAGTGGAATATAATGTCAAACATGGTACTAGACATTTAGCATTCACAAATAAATCAGATGTTTTCTTTACTGTTATGAAAAGGAAGAGTTTTCAGTGACATATTTTCTAACTGAATGAATATTATGCCAGGTTCAATGATTATTAGCTCAGTATAGACATAGGTTACAAATAGAGGTTTAAATAATATATATTTCAATGCAATCAAATGACTAATTTCACAATTGAAATCTGAATTTGAGCTCCTCACAACTTAGGCCATTTTTTAACTATGAGCATGTTATAAGGAGATATTGTAATGTGATAAAACAGACAGAAAACAAACAAAGATGAACTATTTCTGTGAAAAATCTTTCTGCTCACATTATCATTTAATGACACTGGAAATAGCCAAGTAATTCCTAACTATATATAATACCCCCACTGGGCCGATAACCATTTGTATTATTTATTTACTACAGTTAGGAATGTCATTTTTGAAGTGGATGTTATTTTTTGCTTCTACATGAGATTATCTGGTCTTTGTAATACAGAATCAATGATTTTGCTTTTTTAATTTTTAATTGTTGGGTTTCATTTTGTTTTTTGTTTTTTTGGCTAGTCAAGTGAAGCAGTGGGAGTGAAGTTACAAAGAGATTTGTAACTGGTTGTGATCAATTAGCTATAAACACCACTGCATTCCAACAGGCCCAGAATCTATAATTTTTATTTCAATTTCCTGTAGGGGTCATTTTTTTTTTTTTTTTTTTTTTGAGATGGAGTCTCACACTGTAGCCCAGGCTATAGTGCAGTGGCTCAGTCTCAACTCACTGCAATCTCTTCCTCCTAGGTTCAAGAGATTCTCCTGCCTCAGCCTCCCAAGTAGCTGGGACTATAGCTAGCCACTATGCCCAGCTAACGTTGTATTTTTAGTAGAGACGGGGTTTCGCTATGTTGGCCAGGATGGTGTAGAGGTCATTTTGAACTTGAGTGCTTGGTCAAGTTACCCTGTACTAGAGGAAGATTTGTTTTCTCACAATATATGCCAGTTTATAACTGTCATAACATGGTATAGAGATGATGTCATAATGTTCATGAACAAAAGGCAACAAAATTATAGCTTGTCCTTTTAAAAGTAAATGTAGCTTGTTCTTTTTGTTTGCCCCTCCCCCCATGGGAGAAATAATTGATATATATAATACAAAGAAACTTTATAAGGGAATATGATAAACTGAGTATTTCTTAAGAGAAAAACTTTAAGACTGTAAACAATGTTGCTGAAGATCTCAATTTATATTGAAATTCCTTGGAAAAGCAAGGGCCTCCTGAACAAGGTACTGTTATCAAAAAGGGCCCTGGAATATGGAGCATCAATCAGTGAACATGCTACTTGAATAGGAAAAAGAATACTGGTTTTTGGACCATTCAATGGAGTATGGTAGAATTTGATCCAGCTACTTACTCAAGGAAATGCTGAGTAAGGCAATCTAATGAAAATCTAATGAGATCTAAGAATGGAATTTCTTATACATTTTGATACAGTGGTCAGTTTGTGCAACATTATTTGGATTAAATTAAAAAATTAGGGTGATCTTTTTAGGTATTTTTATTTAATACAAGCTTTCTTATAATATGCTGTATATGTCACCATGTTATTTTCTTTCTAGCTTCTTCATTAGTTATTATTCTGTTGGGTGGCAGGGAGCAAACATGACTACATTTTTGTTTATTGGTAAGTACCCAAAGTATTATTGAAGATATCCTTAGAGGCTAAAGTAACTCTAGGGTATTGAACTTCCAGCAAATTAAGAAAAGTTGACACATTGCATGTCAATAAACTACTAGGTGCTTCTGAGTCACATCTGACAGGACAAATAATGGCGGTCCTCTTACTGACCAATGAAACAAAATAAAAAGCCTAGAAATAAAGCCATGCATATGTGGTCAACTGATTACAATTTTTGACACAGTGGGGAAAACTTTTTCAATAAATAGTGTTGGAAAAACTGCATATCCACATGCAAAGGAATGAAATAAAATTCATCTCAAACTATTTATAAAAATCAACTCAAAATATTAAAGGCTTAAATGTAAGACCTGAAATTGTAGAGGTACTAGAAGAAACACAGAATAAAAGCTTCTTGATATTGATCTGGAACATTGTTTTCTGGATATAACCCCAAAAACACAGGTAACAGAAGCAAACATAGAATATGTGATGATAGTAAGCCTAAAATGGTTCTGCACAGAAAAAAAATAAAAATTGAAAGAGTGAAGAGACAACCTATGGAATGGGAGAAAATATTTTCAAACCATATATCTGAGAAGGATTAATAACCAAAATATATAAATAACTCAAACAATTCCATAGCAAGAAAACAAATAACCGAATTAAAAATGGGTAAAGTACCCCAGTAGAAATTGACCAAAAAATATGTACACATGGCCAAGAAGTATAAAAAATATGTTCAACATCACTGATGATCAGGAAAATGCAAATGCGAAACACAATGACATATCACTTCACAGCTGTTAGGATGGCTATCATCAAGAAAATAAAAGACAAGTGTTGGGAGAGGAAGTGCTGAAAAGGGACTCCTCGTTCATTATTGGAGGGAATGTAAATTGGTGCATCCATTATGGAAAAGGGCATGGAGGTTCCTTAAAATATTAAAAAGTAGAACTTCTATATGATATAGCAATTTGACTAATGAGTATATATCCAAAGAAAATGAAATCAAGGCCTCAGAGAGATATCTTCACTCCCATATTAATTGCAGCATTATTCACAAAAGCCAAGACACAGAATCAACATGTTTATTGATGGAAGGATGGATAAAGAAAATGTTGTGTGTTGTGTGTGTGTGTGTGTGTGTGTGTGTGTGTGTATGTGTGAATATTATTCACCCTGAAAAAAATTCTGTCATTTTCAACAACATGGATAAGCCTGGAAGACTTTATGCTAAGTAAAATAAACCAGGCACAGGAAGACAAATACTGTATGATCTCACTTATATGCTCAACCTAAAAAAATCAGACTTACTAGAAGTAGAAAGTAGAATGGTCATTGTCATGGGCTGAGGGGAGCAAGAAATGGGGAAATGTTGCTCAGAGAATACAAGGTTTTCTTTATGCAGGATGAATATGTTCTAGATACCTCATCTACAGCCTGGTGACAAAAGTTAATAATACAGTATTTAACACTTGAAATTTGCTAAGAGAGTAGGTTAAATGTTCTCACCACCCACACCCACACACAATAGGAACTATGGGAGTTGATGTAGTAATTAGCTTGATTGTAATATATATGTATTCAAAAAATCATGTTTTATACCTTAAATATATATAATTTTTATTTGTCAGTTATACCTCAATAAAACTGGAAAAAATAAAGTGGATAGTTTGTGCTAGATTAGCTTGGATAGAATTTGAGAATTTGGATGAACTTTTTTAGGTATTCTTGACTTAATATAAGGATTTTAATATTATTTACTATATATTACATTATGCTATTTTCTTTCTGTACCCTTGGGCAATCAACCCACTGTATTTTTACCATGTCACCTATCAGAGTCAATTCTCAGAAGATTTAATAGCTATTTTCTTCTTGGCAGTGTCAGATTTATGTTTCCTGATTAATTGTTTTATTTTGAACTAAACCCAGGCTGCACCGAACTGAATTTCTTATTTTAAAAGAAAATAAAACAGTAAGTATATTCTATTCTAAAAAATATATTCCAGAAAATATGTAGGCATATACTTTTTAATGTCTGTCATTCTTTATTAATTTTTGGTATCTACATATTTTAGGCAATAACTCCTCATTCTTGAAAGGCTATGTTTCTATGTATTGTATTTCTTGTGACAAAGGATGTAGGCATATAGAAAAAACATCCAGGTGAATGGCTGGTACAAAATGGGCATCTCTCTTCCTCCTAGCCTAGCCCCTGTGAAAGTGTCCTTGAAGAATTATGTTCTAGATATTATCACACCTTTCTTGTGAGCCACAAGGGATTGTATATGCCATGCTGTTTTTCCTAGAACTCTGCTTTTCCTTTCAGATGTTATTCAAGGTGATTTCTTTCTAACTTTTGACAGGAGTACTATTATTACACATTGGGCATCATCTTTGCCCCAGTCCCCAAAAGTCTAACTTTGTACTTATAAAACCAGCAACAGAACCAAACTTTAATTAATATACAGAGCATCTACCCTCAGTTGATTCATGAGATGTCATGGAATAAACCAGTTTTTTGTTAATGATATTGGATTCAATTTTACTATTAGGAGATATTAATACTCTTCTTGGAAAAATATTGTTTTTCAAATTTGTTTGGTTATGTGCTGAATTAAATAGAAATCTGAACATTGTATATTCACTAACTGCATAGTAATAGTACATGAATATACCAGGATTATGCTAGTTATCCTGTCTGCCCCTATACTACTCAGGGAATCAGTGAATGTGCCCTTTTGTTCTTTTGTTTCATTTTTAAATTCTGATTTAATTATTACAGAAGAAACAAATATATAAGCATTTTGTGTCATTTTGAATCATTAATATTTATTTGTGTGAAATTTATAAAGAAATCCTAGATGTGTCATGTAAATTTTATGAATAAAATAAAAACCTGTGAAATACATTTTGAAAATATACAAATAAGTTAGCATTAGTGGAAACATAGCAGTTGCTAACACTATGTAGACTCAGGAAGACTATGTCATACCACAGTCATACGTGTAATGCCATATACACATTCTTCCTAGAGCTATGCCTCTTTTTATTGAAGCTTCTGATTCCTGTTAAAATACAACTACTCTTAAAAGAAATTAAAAAATTAGATATTCTGTCATTTACACTTTACAATTATGGAAGACAATATATTTTCTTAGGAACGGATACTGTTAGATGGCATGCATTAGAACAGGATACTCATGAGGAAGAGTAGACCATTATGCCATCGGATAATGAGTGAAGATACATACATGTACACAATCAGGAAGCAAGAAAATATTAGCGACTATTTTCATCTCAATGAGAGAATTGTCCAGAAACAGGGTGAAGTACAAAGTCACTATTAAAAAAAAGAAAATGAAAAACTGCCATACCAGAGCAGCTAAGTAAATTATTTGCTTAGTAGCAACTGCTGCCAACAACTACTGTTGGAGTGTTTGTACATTAAAGGGCTAGCAAATTCGGGAAGCATGCACAGCTCATCACACACACCGTTATGACACAATCCTGCTTCCCATTCCATCTCTTCGCAGAATGCTAATTGCTTATGATTTTTGAACTCTGTTTTCCATCTTGCAGTTGGAATTCTCCTTCGGAGCCACAGCTATAGGAAGGAGAAAAAGATTCTGACTGACAAAGAAGGAAACATGAGGATGATGGAAACTTCATGGCTCAAAACCAGATGGTTTGTTATTTGAATAAAGCTTATCTGCCCAATAAATAAAATCATTTCAAGGTCTCTTCTCCCTCAGTATTTTTTAGGCATCATTTTTAAATGTGATAATTTCTATTTATTTTGAAAGAATGGAAAATAGTTCTTACATCTTCTAAGAGATAGTAAACTTATTTATAGGCTGAAAAACACAAATATGAGCAGGAAGATTCTTTTCCTGCCTTTCTCAATGTCACTAGTCATTTGCTACTGATATTGAGACTGAAGAATTTACTTCTCCTAGAATAAAAGCCTAATGTTTCTGTGAAATACAGGACATTGGAAACAGAGCTTTCCCAACACCATACTGAACCCATATTTGTGGTGTTAATATAAGGACTGGGGTAAAAACTTCACCTTCTTGTGCTTGGAGAGATATAGAATTCCCCCTAAAGTCTATGTGCATGGTTTTATCTATTGAATCAGTAAATCTTTATTTGAGTTTGTATACTCTGCTTCATCATGTTCTTGGTACAAAGGATACAAATATGAACAAAACAAAGATATAACCTCATGACACATATGCTGTTGGAGAAAAACAATAAACAAATGAAAAAGAAATACAGCATAATCAAGGGTAATAGGTATTAAGAATATAATAAAGCAGGATATTGGGGGGTAGAATGTTCCCAGGAAAGGTTTTAAATATGATGATTTTGAATAAGTTGATTATAGAATGTTTTTCAATATAAAGTATTTGAGAGGAGACTTGAAGGAGGTGAGGTAATAATCTATTCAGATAAATGTGGAAACTGAATTATTTCAAACCTATGGAAAAGCAAATGTGAAAACGCTTAAGTAAGAGAATATTTATTTGCATGAATAATAGCAGAGGATCAGTAGTGAAATATGAAATAGATGCAGATTATCTGGAAGTTTGAAGGTAGAGCCAACATGATTTGACAATGGACTGGATACAGGATTTGAAAGGTGTCACGGATAACTACAACAATTTATGGCCTGTGCAACTGGAAGACAGATATGTCATTCATTTAGGTAGAGAAGACTGCATATGAGACAGTATTTGTTTGTGTGAGAGGACAGTGATAGGAATAGAAAACTGTGGCTTGGGATTGTTGACCAGGAATTAATAATCTTTCAAGTTGAAATATTAAGGAGGCAGGTAAATACATGTGAGTTTGGAATTCAGGAGAGAAATATTGATTAGAAAGACAATTTTTGGAGTCATCAGCATTTAGTTGGCTCTAAAGTAAATACGATGTGTAGAAAGATATAAACAATGAGTATAGATAGGTTAAAATATCCTAGGATTCACTTGCAGCCATTTTGTTGCTGGCAAGGCATGAGCAAAGAACATTGTGAAGTGACAATGAGGTAGAGGGAGACAGAAAAGAGTGTGCCATCTTGGGAATATGCTGTAGTTCTCACAAGATAGGTTAGGTTTTTCATAGCTGCCGTAACAATATAAATACTGGCTTAAAACAACACAAATTGGCTGAGTGTAGTAGCTCACACTTGTAATATCAGCACTTTGGGAGGCTGAGGTGGGTGGATTGCTTGAGCTCAGGAGTTTGAGACAAGCCTGGGCCATACGGTGAAACCCAGTCTCTACCAAAAAAAAAAAAAAAATAAAGAGTGTGTATATATATATATATACACACACATATATATATGAGTATATATATATTTACAAAAGAGGTGTGTGTGTGTGTGTGTGTGTGTGTGTATATATATACACATATATACATAGGCCTGGCGTGGTGGTGCCTGCCTGTACTCAGCTACTCTGGAGGCTGACAAGAGAGGATCACTTGAGCCCAGAGGTAGAGGTTGCAGGGAGCTGAGATAACACCACTACACTTCAGCCTGGGCAACAGAGTGATACCCTGTGTCAGAAAACAAAGTGAAACAAAACAAAGCCCCACAAATTTATTGTCTTATAGTTCTGGAGGTCATAGTCTGATGTGCATCACCCTGGGCTGAAATCAAGCCTCAAAGAGCTGCGTTCATTGTGAAAATTCTAAGAGAGAATCTGTTTCCCTATGCTTGCCCACTTTCCCTGGCTCATATTTCACTCTCATCTTCAGGCCAGCAATAGTCAGTGGAGTCTTCCTCACATCACATCACTCTGACACTAACTCTTCTGTGCCTCCCACTTTCACTTTTAAGGACTCCTGTGATTACATTGGACCCACTCAGATAATACAATATAACCTCCTTATTTTGAGGTCATCTGATAAGCAACCTTAATTCCTTTTCCATGTCATATAACATTCTCATATATTCTGGGGATTAGGATCTTTGTTTGGGGGAGAGACAAGCTTTTTCTTTTTCTGTATTTCATGGAAGGGAATAAATGTAAGATACTGCTGATAGGGAATGTGGGAGTCATTGATGATCCTGACAAGCAATGCTTTTGTGGAAAAGTTAGAGTAAAACCTGATTGAGATGTATTCAGCGGAGAGCAGCAAGATTTGGATAAAATTGCTATAGACAGCTCTTTTGAAGAGTTTGCTAATAGAGAACACAGGATGAGGTGGGAGCTGCAGAAAAATATGGGTACAGGATGGGGTGTTCTTGAAAAGGAAGGTAAAATGATAGGATATGAACTGACAAAATACACCATTACAAAGAGAATTATTGAAGATGTGAGGAAAAGGGGGAAATCACAGGGGTATAATTCTTGCCTATGGGAATAATGATGAAATCTGGTGAAAAATATGTGGTTGGATCAAAAAATAACTTCATTCATGGCAAAAGAAAGGAATTTAGGAATCATGTTTTAAGTAGGTTGGTTTATCTGGTTGGAATTAGATGAATAATTTCTGGTTTATTATTTATTTTTCAGCAATATGGGAAGGAAACCAATCAGCATAGAGTGAGGATGGGAAAGCAGCATTTAAATTGAGTGTAAAATATCCATCTCAGACAGTACTTTCTGACATTTTCACATCATGGTGCACAGAAAATAATATTTGGGCAAAACCTTGGCTCACACCTGAAGGTAACTGGGCATAAGTCCAAGGTAACAATGAGTTCTAAGTCACATCAGCATTACCTAGCTTCTCCTTGGGTGGTGGAGCAAATATTTTTGCAAATTTATATCCTATTTGTGGCATATCAATGCACATTAACACAGTGGTTGGAAAATTCTGATATAGAGGAGTGGAAGAGTAAACAGGTGAGGGAAAATGTTAGTATTTGCTGAGTACCTCCCTTAAAGTTAGTTCTCTTTCATTTAAATGAGACTGTAGCACAGATGTATGTTTTCCTAAAGCCACCCATTCAGAAGAATGGGTGAGAAAAAGAATTAGTAAATTCATTATTAACTAAGGTTGAGTTTTTTCACAAGTAGAAAGAAAGTTAAGCAAGTAACCATATGAGTAAGGGAATAAATTTAGTGTTTGGCCATGGGGAGAAAAATAAGGACTGACAGAATGAGGGATGTACAAATGTGGTAGAATCGTGGAATGATCTCACAGTTCTGCCAAAGAATTGAAGGTATAAGAAATAAATTCTAGATTGCAAAATGATTAGAGCTAAGATTTGTATATGATTGCAGTTATTGGTGATGGCAGATTTTAGGGTTTTATCATTAGCTGGTGTAGGGAAGTTGGCGAGGTAATTGGAGAAGAGAAGACAAGTTATCAGAATTATCATCAAGATTTATGCCAAGAACTGTGCTGACATGTGAGGGAAGGACCAGGAGCTAAAATTTTCAGGCATAGACTCTAAATTTGTTCTCTGGTTCCCTGCTCTCAGGTGCTGGCTGAGTGCTTACTCTGCTATTTTGGACCAGGCAAAACCATGTGATGGCCATTTTCCTGAGTTTTCAGTGCATTTTCTAGAAACCCAGCTAGCCTCCCTTAACATATTTGATATTGTATGAATCCATTATTACAAAACTCAACTGGGCTCCATAAATTGCCAGGCATTGGTCTGAATTTCTCTGCTCCACTGTCTGACTGCTTTCTACCTGTTCCTCTTCTCTAATACGAAAAATACTTTCTACTTTTCCATCCACATACCAGGGGAACTACACTTTTTAATTTTGTAAAAAAGCTGAAGCAATCAGAAGAGAAATCCCATAGATGCTAACCAGAAGCTATACATAGCTACCAGTTTCCGTACTCACATATTCTGCATTTCAGTTAATTTGGGTGAACATTGAAGCTTATAGTTAAAACCGTTTTCTCCAAGAATGTTCTAGAATATTTCTTTCCTACTTAAGGACACTGCTATAGCTTCATTATTTTTTCCTCTCTAGTGGATCATTCCAGAGCCAACAAACATAAATTTATGTGAATATACATATATTTCCTCTTATTAAAAAAAGCAACAAGAATGTTTGGATGACATTTACTCTTAGAACAGTTAATAAACTATTTTTGCTTGCTGCTGCAATGAGTCAGTTTTCATGGTTATCTACATTCACTTTTTCCATTTATTTTTCTCTCATTTCCTTTATCCATTTTGTTTTATTAAATTCAATTTTAATTTACTATATGGAACTATACATACTATTGTATGCATAATTTATAGACAAGGAAATAGACATGGCAAGTTTACATTTTGATGAATTTTTACATATGAATACACTCAAGCAACTCATAGCTCAATGAATATATATTTTCATTAATATAGCAATTTCTCTAATTTCCATTTCCAGTCACATTATTGGATTGGTAGTGATACCATTACAGTAACAATGGGAGGGGAACATGGAAAATATTTGTTAGAAAAAGACAATGGGAGTATTTAAACACTCTCCTGTAATCTCAGTGACTTGGGAAGCTGAGGCAGGGGGAATCCCTTGATGTCAGCAGTTTGACCAGCCTGAGAAACATAGTAAGATCTCATCTTTTTAAAAAAAGTTTTAAAATTAGCTTAGCACGGTAGTGCCTACCTGTAGTCCCAACTACTCAGGAGGCTGAGATGGGAAGATCACTTGAGCCCAGAATTTCGACACTACAGCAAACCATGACCGTGCCACTATACTCCAGTCTGGGGTGACAGAGCAAGCCCTCATTGTAAAATAAATAACTGAAAAAATAAAAATAAAGCCAGGTGCCATGGCTCATATCTGTAATCCCAGCACTTTGAGAGGCTGAGGCAGGTGGATTGCTTGAGCCCAGGAGTTTGAGACCAACCTGTGCAACAAGATGAAACCCCATCTCTGCAAAGAATAACAAAATTAGCTGGGTGTGGTGGCACATGCCTGTAGTCCCAGCTATTCAAGAGGCTGAGATGAAGGATCCATTAAGCCCGGGGTTTGAGGATGCAGTGAGTTGTGATAGTGCCACTGCATTCCATCTTGGGAAACAGAGCAAAACTGTCAAATAAATACATAAATAAAATCAAAACAAAATAAAATAAAAGCATTAAGGATTATCCATCTATGCATTGTCTAGGTATGAGTATATTGTATTCTGTTTTATCAAATGAAGAGCCTTTTAAAATACTACAAATCAAATTTTCCTTCAACAAACAAAACTAACCATTTTAATATGCTCACTTGCTTACAAATACCTTTTGCTCATGATATCAGCCCTGACAAATAAGCCCATCTGATATAAGTGGCATTGGGTTTCTTGGAAATCTTGACTCTATAAACCGTGTATCTTTTTTTTTTTCCTGAAAAGAGGCAAAACACATGAAATAACTCTAAGTCGCTAATTTCACTGCTGGAAAACATGGGGTCAAAGATGAGCAGGTGTGCTCCTCCGCAGTCTGCTGACTCACACATCTAACCTTTGCATGGCTCTTGTTTTGGACAGGAGAGGGCTCTCTTTTTTTGTCTAAGTACTACACTAAAATTCCTATCTTCCATTTTCAGTATTTCCTTTAATTCCTACTGAGAAAAACATTTATTTATTTGTGGCAATTAGTGTTTCACTTACTAAACATATATTATCTAAATCTAACTAATCCAAATTTCAGAACTTTGTAAAAATGTTTTTAAAATTGATTTGATAGTTTCTACATACATATTTATATTTAATCACTACCTTACTCTATTTTCCTAGTTAAAATCTTTCTTATATTTTCTTTTCATCCACACATATGTAATATTTTTTTAATCTACCCATCTCTCAAAATGTCTAAGTGTATGCAGGGCTGCTTGCAATCTTTACATTTCATTATTAAATTAATTTCAACTTCTTTCAGCCAAGCAATGCTGAGCTTTTTGATTTGTTCTGGTGCCGGTAGATTGTCTAGCCCGGCTTCCTGTTGTCACAGACTACTTGTATTTTAATTATGGTGCTTTATATTATTTCTAGGTTAATTTTCATCATATTTTTGCTGTTTTATCTTAGTAATTAGTCTTTGTTTAAGAAGGTTGATGAATATACACCTATGTCAAACTTAAAAAATTGTCTTAAAAACTAAAGTTTAACTAGAAGAAGGATAATTTGATTTTGTGCTCTCATGTGCCAGACTAGATTTGAAGGGCTGTCCTTTGGGTGTTGATGACTCCCTAGTTCACAGACACAGATCAAGTAGGTAGCTACCTGGTCCCATAACCTGAAACACTTCATTCACCTCTTCTGGAGAGAAGAGAGGGGAAATAGAACACTGCAAATACAATTTTTTCATTTATTGTCTCTTGACTCTTACCAGACTAGTATGTTTAATTCTCCCACCTTCCTTTTATACAATTTAAGTGTCTCTCACTAGATAGATCTTGTCATTAAGTCACAGACTTAAGTTTGATGCCATTTAATTTTTACCTTCCATCCACAGTATGGTATCCACTAAAGTGAGCCATGGACTCAGCCTACCTGGGTTAATACTGCAGGTTTGCTCCTAGGTGTTCTGTGGCAACGTGTTTAACGTTTACTTGCCCTTATGTCCTCCTGTGCAATTGCTATAACTTACCTGGTAGGATAGACATTATAAAATACATCTCCATAGGCCCTGCTTCTTACTATGCACTTAATAAATGTTAGGGGCTCTTACTATTAATTTTGGGACAGCAAAGACTACTTTTCACAGGTTCTGTATCTCATAGTTCCACTTCCTTTCCACTGTCTTCCCATCTTTATGAAAGAACAGCATTTATTCAGGTGCACCGCTGCTTTACACTAGCATGTGTGTGACCCTTTGCCACACTTATTAAAAAATACACACACACACACACTTTGCAAAAAGTTCAGATTATACATGTGAGAACCTCCTCAAATATTTGCAGCGTATTTCAGAAACTAATCAGAGAATAAACAGGGGAACTTGAAAAAGAATCCTGTCAGAACTCTGAGACTTCCCACAGTTCTTCAAATTCCTCATATAGAAAATAATTTCTGAAGATACACCCACTTCACAGAGCACAGCCCCACCCTCTAGATTCTGTCTGTTCATATCAGAAAAGCTACCTACCCTAGGATAGAACATGGCTTCTGTCATGAGTTCAGCAGTCATATGTTCATAATAAGTTTGCATAGTTTTATCATTTCCCTCAGATCCCGGAGGAACTATACTACTCTCTCAATCAGTCCAAACTGCATTTTCTACTGGGTCCTTTGCCTGGAGCCCAAAATCCAGATTAATGCTTGACATTTACACATATATCATCTATCATCATTAATTGCCAAATAGTTCTCACTCTCAACCTCCCAGATATATAGTAAGATTGCCTTTTATGGTCTCTTTGTGATCAGATTCAGCCACATAACTCATTTTGCCCAATAAACTGTGAGCAGATATGGCATGAGACACTTCTGGGCTAGATTATGCTATCCCTGGTGCTAACCCCTTCAAAGTGCTCTGTTCCTCTGGTATGGTGATTGGCCGTGTTTTCAATGATGTCTCCTCTATCTGCCTTAATTTCTGTGTTATGGTAATAAACAAGGCCCTCCTGCCAATTCCCAAGGGACATGTGACGTGAGTGAGAAATAAACTCATTATTTTGATTCAAGACATCGAGACAATGAAGTTGTGTTTTACCATCACAAGCTTATCTTCTCCCACCTGATATTCTCTGGATTTAATTTCTCCTTTGGACTCACTTTAGATTTTAGAATTCCAAACGACACCCACAATTGCACATAACATCCACAAAATATTTTTTACCTATGTTATTTTAGGATAGTGTATGATAGGCAGGAAAGTAAATATATTCTCCTTTTCTCATGAGAACATGAGACATTCAAGATTTTGAAGAAATTGAATTGAAACCTGTATTCAGATTTCAGACAACGATCATTTTTATACAGCATCATTCACTTAAACTTTTTAGAATTCCTACACTACTGTTTTATTTTGAATTAAGCTGGCTTGGAGCCTTGTAGTATTGCCTGAAGGACCCTGAAGAAGTCTGTGTTGTTTCAGTAAGCAATCTATAAGCTTTACCTAATATATGAGATAGGTGAGAGTGTTTTTAGGTTAATAGACAATATGAAAAATAATTTTTTTTCACAAATTTTTTTGTGGAAACACCTTATTAAAGATCGAGACCAAAATAATGACATTTAATATCATTTCCAGATTTATTTGCAATTACTGTTCAAGAATTTACTTGGGTTTTTGCATGCCAAATTCACATATTGATTAATTTTTCCTTCAAGCCCTTCAGGTAAATAAAATCCAGGATGTCTAAATGACCAATGAATTGGAAACAATATCTTGGTGATCAGGCCTGAAATTGGATAAACAGGAACTCTTGGGTAGCTTTTGACTCAAGGCTTTCCTGATCCAATTCACTGTAACATTCAGCACTCCTCAACTTGACTGAGGCAGCCACAATCTTAATAATTTTTAGTCAAACAAATTCTACAGTTAAACCTTTTTAAAAGGCAGTTTGATATTATATTTTCACAAAGCGGAGATTGTGTCTCATTTTTCTATGTAAAATGTAGTCTCCAGGGTTAATGTCAGAGGAAGGAGTCAAGCCCCAGTTATCTCACGCTCCACATCCAAAAACCCCACATTTTCACTCCAAGGAAGATTAAATATGGTAGTTTTCCCACAAGAAAGCATTTTTGTGATCAGATAATACTGTTGTGAATATCAGTAATATGGAAAGGAGCTTGGGAGAAGTCTCAGGTGGCTATTCAATATGATGACTCAATAAAGTAGAGTGATGCTGTCTGGATTTGTATTTTCATAGGTCTAGATTTCAAAGCTATAGAAATCGTAGGACATGGTCTCTTCCGTTCTTCCAGTTAATGGAAGTGGCATCTTTTATGCTTTCTCTGAGCATTCTGCCATCTTTGTACTTTTCTTTCTCTTCAAACAGAGCCATTACTTTAACCATGGACAGTGGTTTCCAAAACTCTGTGATCTTAAGTTTGGGACTTCCTGCATTCACTTGGGGACCATGAGAAATAATGATTTCTGGGTCTCACACCAAACTTACTAAATCCCTTGAAAAGAACTAGGAAAAAATATATATGAATATATGAAATGCATATATATGCACTTTTATAGAGCTCTACAATGATTCTTATGCTAACAATCCACGGCACAATATTTAGGACCCTGGGTGGAGGCACTGCCTTTAACTTCAGATTCTTACACTTGGGAAAAATGCACTTGATCAAAAGGCACTTTCACAGGATTAAACTGTCAAGTGATGTCTTTATCAAAACAGATGGCTTAAGAGATAATGCTTACATGAAAAACATTATTCTCTTTACTTCTCCTTGTTTTTCACAAATTATTATGCAACATACAGTTTCTGAACATTGATATTCTTCCTTCCTTTACCTGTCTATACTCTGATTTTGTTTTCCAAAAGTTTGTTCTCAGTATTGTATCTATTAAAGAAATACAACGTGTAAGTATGTTTTGGAACTATATTATACAGAACTATATTAACATATGTGGCTTATTGCCAAAAATCCTACCATGTTTAACAGCTACATGTGGCTTTTCCTAAACTTCTTCCTATATTGTTGAAATTTACAATAATATTGTCTGATCACATAATCTCAAACTTACACAAGTGCTTTCTCATCACAAGACAACCAAACTTTCAACATTGCAAATTGTTCAAAGTGTTCATTATCAGTTTAGCTTGAAAATATATCAGTCTTATTTTATGAACCTATGTAAATATTTTAACTATCTTCTGCAGTGCTTGAAAATTACCTTTATGTTAAGGAAAGCAGAAGTGAGGGTCTGTTTCACATTGGGGTTGTTTGATGCCCGGAGATTAAAGTGCGTTAGGTCTGACAGAGGCAAGTGAGAGCTTTCTGTACCCTGCTGTGCTGCTGATCTATCAAGAACTCATCTTCCTCACTTTTTCAATCCTTTCTCATGCAATGCAGAGACATACCAAGGTGTGTGTGTGTGTGTGTGTGTGTGTGTGTGTGTGTGTGTGTGTGTGTGTGTGTGTGTGTGTTATAGATTGACTTCAGTTGCAAGCTAGCTGCTGGCTAGCTTTGGAGAATACTAAAAGGAATTTATGTGCTAGCACAGGTTTCACAGAGGAGTTTCTCTATACTTTTCTTTCCATTCCCAGTTTATGTTGCAAGATAATTTATTGAGAAGAGGCGTCTAAGTAAGGTTTTTACAGCACCCGATTGGAAATTTGCCACTAATCTCCTTTGGCATGATAAGCCTATGCCAGTCTCTTTGATTTTCTGTCTTCTCTCTCTCCTCTCTCTATTTTCCCCTTCACTAAATTGATCCTTGCTAAATAAAAGAACAAAACATGTTGATGAATCAAAAATGGGTTTAACTTTAATAATTTACTATGTAATTTCATAGCAAACCTTTTAATGATGCTTAATTTTCTTAATACTCTTAATCCTCTGTAAGAAAAGTGTTGATAATGCTACACATTATTATATTTGAACGAGGAATGTGTTTCTGCAAGTAATTGCTTAATTACTTTAGTGGATTGTGTACTGCTGGGTTGATGTGCTTCTCCATCTGTTTTTCTTTAATTTATTGAATTGATGCCATTTGACAAAAGAGCAAATGTAAGTCACATGAGATAGGGAGGAGACTAGGTCAGAAGCCTAAGGCTTTTGGGAATGTATGGTGGCTTAGAAATTTGTCAACCAGCTGAAATGTAAATCCTGGACTTCAAGGCTGAACTCCTGTGTCTGAATTCTGCCTCCCGTCATTCAGACCTCGGGAGAGCCTCGGTTTTCTCAGCTATCAAATGGGAGTAAGAAGTAACTTAACTGGCATATACAGAGTAATTTTCATGTACTCTTTAAGAACTGAGTAGATAAAGAAAAGTGAAAACCTTAGTGATTTATCATCTTGTTGCTTGTTTTCCTAATGGAGTGATTATGAGTACCTACACTGAAAATAATTGGGAAATTCATTGGACATTTCTTGCCTTGGATATGGTGACTTTACTCTTGTCTTGGATATGGTGACCTAAACTTTGCTCTATTACTTCCTATTCTGTTGAACTTAATCCTTTTTCTGCCTTACACAGTAGAAAATATTTTTCATAGACTACTTTAATCTACTGTGCCACTGGCCCTGGTTTTGAGAGCTCTCTGAAATTTTCCACCTGTGTTTTTCAGCCTGAGTATCTTAAACTGAAAATATTCTCTTCTCCTCTAAAACTGGTATCCTAACTAGTGGAGTTTGCTTTGTTACATCAATGTTTCCTTTGTAAAATAGGCTTGGTGTTTCAGAACCATCTGATTAGTTGTACAGACTTCCTGTTTCACATAAGCCCTGATGCTTATGAAAATGTCCTTTAAATTTAAACTCAGTTTGGTTCAAATCTTGACTGTACTTAGCATGACTATGGATTTGGGCAAGTTATTTAATAACTCTAAGTCCCAGTTACCATCTCTGTAAATTTGGGATAATAGTACCTGTCATGTTGGGTTCTTGTATGCGATAAAGGAAGTAGGGTGCATAAAATTATTATTATAATATTTAGTACATAATAAATATTTCAAAATGGTAGCTTATTTAAATAGATAGCTCAACCCAAATTTACTTCAATAATGTTATAACTTGTGAATCTCAATTCTAGTTTTGTATTTTTCAAGGTATCTAGAATTTCATTGCTGATTTAATCATTTTAATATTGTTGTTTTCCTGTTTTTAAACTTAATAATGGACTTAAATAACTACAAAATGGTTTCTAATCCTACCCTGTAGTTTCATAGAATAAATCCATAGAGCATTGTAGAGATTTTGTAAAAAGACTATTATGTTGCTTGCAAAATTTCAGTTGTATAAGAATAAATAAAACTTTGAGAAGAAGAAGTCAGTGGTATGATAGCAACTGGTGCAGTTTAATACTTTCTGTTTGGGAACTTCTGTTTATGGCAACTAATTATTCTTTTTAAATTACTTTTATTAAAACTCTATAAAAATCTTTCCTATTCCACATATTACAGTTAATATTTATATAACAGTAATTCAAAACAATCTTTCATATAAGTTTCTTTGTACTCACCTATATTCTATTTGATCACTGTTTGAAATTATGTGGAAAGCTCTGTATTTTCTCTTGTTGTATTTTTTATCAAATTTTAGATTCTCTAAAGAGTTATATATTTAAAAATATCATGAGCAACTGGTTACAGATATACAATAATGAAACATAATTTATAGCAATAAAATACATCAAGTGTCTAGAAATAATGTTAAAAATAAATAATTATCAACCTATGTTATGCAAGCTACAAAACTTGACTGAGACAAACTAGAAGATATTAAGTGGGATAACATATCAGATCTCTTGAAAGAAGCCTAAATATGGCAATTGTGTTAATTCTTTAATTCATCAAACTTTTTTTATATAGTTCTTAGAATCTTTTAAAAAATCACACAAAATATTAAATGAACAGCATATTAAATAATTCTGTGTAAGAACTGAGTGGTATGAAAAGCTAACTTACCTCCTGTTTATTATAAAACAAACAAACAAACAAAAAAGCAATTTAAAATCAGGAAAGGTTGCAAACATATTTTGATACTTAACTATTGAAAGATACCTACCGATCAGGATCTTGGTGAATTAAAAGCAAAAGTAAGAAAGATATCTACTGAAACGACAAAATAATATAAAAACATGAAAAAAATCTATATTAATGATGTTATGTAGAAAAGAGTGACATTCATTTTCCATAAGCAACACATTAAAGTTTAGAAACTATGTATGAACACATTGAGGATTCTTTCAAAAAGCCCTTCAGATGAAAGTCTATTGTGTCACCAATAAAGAAAATAGATTGAGTAAATCTTACTGAAGCTAAATGGATGAAAGTACAGAAGAGAAAACTTATTGAAATTATCCAGGGTCCATGAAGCTGAGAGGTCCAAAGACAAGCTGAGCCAAAACAGATAAAAAACATCATGATGGTAATAGAGCAGGATATTTCCCTAACACTTTCATGAGACCCACGACAAGGGTACCTTGTCCACCCAACCCACAGCTTTTAACTCCTCATGAGAGAATGGAGTGAACAAGGTGGTACCTGGAGTACGTGAACGCTGGAACTAGCCGGTCACTTCAGCACAGGCAGGGGCAAACTCCACTCACTTGAGCTACTGTGTTCTACCCCTCATGGGAGGGAGCACACAGGAGAGCAGGTGCAGAAGCCAGGGCAAACTCTTTTGGGTGCTGGCAAAAGAAATCTCTGTGCAGGCCCTGCAGCACCGCCTGAAGGGGGGTACCTGTGACACTTGAACCCCCAGAGGGAGTGTTACAGTGCTCTTTTTGCTCTGCCATCCCTGAACTGCTTAAGTGTTAACAGCTAAGTGTATTCACACTCTTGTATTGGCACTCATGGCCCCCAAGCTTTTGTCTCTCATCCAGGAGAAATGAGGTTGCATGAATAAATCAAAGGATGGTAAATGTGGGAGATTTTATTGCTGATGAAAGTGGCTCTCAGTGGGAAGAGGAGCTAAAAAGTCCAGGGTGGAAAGGTAATCTTCCCCTGAAGTTCAGCGATCTCCAGTCAGATTTTTCTCTGAAGTTATGCTGTCAAGCTGTCTCTCTGAAGTCATGATGCTTCTCTCTAATGTCCAGTGTAGTCTCTTAACATCCTGCTTTTTCTCCTCTCTGCTGGCTGAATCTGGGGTTTTTACAGGCCCAGTATGGAAAACGGGGCAGGCCATGGGTGGTTCTGGAAATGGCAACATTGGAGTGGGAAAACAGGAATATAAGGTTTCACTCTGGGCCCTGGTCTCAGGCTTTTCAGGTTGAGGGTGAGGCTTCCCCAGGGACCTGTCCTGCACTGCTTAGAATTTCTCTGCATCCTATCCCTATCAATAGTGTTTTCCATAATTTGGTATATTCCTAATACGATGAGTTCCTTACTGTGGAATCTAGACAAACAGGTCCAAGGAAGTGTCTTATCCAAATCTGATATGTGATATGGAGACTAGAACAAAGCAGAAATAAAAAATGAAGACAAGGCCAAGCAGTTCCTCCATAATCAGAGAATAAACCATGTTCCTGTTTGGGCCTTAGGTCAAATATTTAGAAAGATGATATTTAGAGTAAAAATTTAAACATCTTATTTTGTAATAAGAAAAATGATGCATACATTCTTTATACTCAATTCAAGAAATTATAAAAATAATATAAAGTTTATTGAAACAAAAAATAGAATGTAATGATATTCGGTAATAAAAGTGATAAAAACTACAAAAACTACCAAACTGAAAAATATAGAAAAAGTCAGCAAATATTATACCAAAAAAATCTTACTTGTTTTTCAAGGAAAATTAAATAAATAAAACAGATTTATTTATAATTATGTAAGAAAATCTGGCTCTAGCCAAATTTAGCAAGGACCTTACAATTTTTCATAGATTTTAGGTTGAAACGTGTGAAAGTCATGGTGAAGTAGATGCTTTTCCAGGAAAGTAATATATACTGAGGAAGATTACATAAATTCTAGCTTGATTAAATTAGAAGTGTATTTAGGGTCTATAAAAGATAAGAAACTTTATTTTAAAAGTCCATTTTAAAATTTCAGAGTATAAGACAGTGTGACATTAGTATAAAGACAAAATATATCAGTATATAGAATAGAAAGTCTAGAAAAATATTCCCACAAATATGGGAAACTGATTTTTTCTAAGGTATATAGAAAATTCAGTGGAGAGAGGATTGTTTTTTCAACAAATGGTGCTAGATAAATGGGATATTCATAGGCAAAACATAGCCTTTAATATACATCTTGTACCACATACAACATTTAAATTAAAATGAATCATATACTTGAACATAAAACATGAAATTAGAATTCTCAAAAAAAAAAAATGAAATACACAAACTACCACATAGCCATACAATGGAATTATACTTACATGTAAAAAGAGATAACTATTATTACATGCAACAACACAGGTGTTGCTTAAAAAGTAAACTGAATTAAAAATTCAGGTGAAAAATAAATACATACTGTATGATTTTATTTATGCAAAATCTTAGAAAATGCAAACTAATCTACAGACATGAAGAGCAGATTAGCTATTTCCTAAATCAGGGTTGATAAAGTGAGAGGAAGATATTACAAATGGTCCCAAGTGACCTTTTGGGGATGATATGTTGATATCATATGTTCCTCATCCTGATTTTAGAATTCAAATTCTCTTTCATTACAAGCCATGAGAGAAAAAAAATACAGCATTATTAAATATAGCTAACAAAAAGAACTATCTTTCTAGAAAGCAAAAAAAATCTCTAAAAGTTATTTTAACACCTTTAAAAACTCTTCAACATCAGACAAGAAATATAAACTCCACTAAATAAGAAAGTGTTATATTCAGATAAAAAATGAAAAGAAAATAACATCTGATGTAAAAAAACAGAAATAGAATAAAAACAATTTCAAAAAGTAAAAGAAAAGAATAAACAGCAAAACAGTAAAATCAAAATACTTATTAGAGAAAATGATTTATACATAGACTTTATAATCTCTATAGATATAACTAATTTATGTTTAGGATAAACATGAAAATGAAAGGAAGTTAGTAGTAGATATCTGAGAGAAAAAAGATAGTAATTCAGAGTAGAAATCATTTAGTTATTAAAAAAATACAAAATATTCTAAATAGAAGCAGTCATTAAAGAAGTAATAGAGGAATATTTCCCTGATTGGAATAATGGTTTGTGTGTGTATGTTGAGTGAGCTCATAGATGTTTTGACAAATTTAAATGAGGGAGAGGAGACCTGAATCTAGCCTTAGCTGGATAAACTCTTTGAAAGTAATTTAAAAATCAATCAGAAAAATATCAAAGAAAAAATAATGGAACATTCTATCTAAATAACACAAATATCTTTCTTCTAACTTCTAACAAAACAGAATCATCTTGTTTTTCACAATTAAAGAAACTGAGCAATAGCCTAAGATACTTAAGATTCAAAATGATGTTTTCTATTGCAGTGTTCCTGAAGAGTACCCCTTGCAATCCTAAATGAACAAGTCTACAGGTAAAATAAATTATTAATATTACCTAAAAACCAGGAATTTTGTGTTATAGAAAATAAGCAATGAACATTTATATTTATTTTTCGATCCTTTCTGTTTCTTAAACTAAAAACAGGAAAATAAGGTTTGTAAAAGTATTTGTGTGATTAAAAATAAATTGACTTATTTAATACGTATACTTTGAAAGACACATTTCTGTCATAAAAGAGATAAAACATAGCACTTACATACAAAAAAGTAACTGCACTTCATTTTCACAATTGGAAGAGAAATAGTATAGAAAATGTATCATAAATTTATAATCTGTAGCAAGTCATTATAAAACACTGTTATACACTGGAATTTAGGAAATACATGTCCATTCGACCTTTAAAATCAAAGTAAATTGTTATACATACATGCATGTATATAGTAATATATGTACATATATATATATATACTCTATATACATGTGTAATATATCCACATATATAAAATAGAAGGTAACAGTAAAAAACATAGTTCACATATAAAATAAAGGAAATAAAATAAAGACATAATAACATGGCATTAAAACAATAAAGACAACTTGATAGAGACAACTGGAAAATTATGAGTTACCACAATTAATATAAATGACTTAAACCCACCTTTTGTTATAACACAAAAATTCTTGAAACACACAAAAAAAGAAAATTCAATTATGTATTTTTGTTTTTGCAAGGAATACATACTAAAAATCAGGTATGTATGAACCAAAAGAAATTAAGGACACAAAGTTGATACCAGAGAAGGTCGAATTAATAATTTGAAAGTAATTAAGAGGAAAATTTTCTCTGGATAAACATTGTTTTCTGTTTTTAAATGTGATAGGTGTGATACAACTGTGTGCCCTGTTCCATCTTGATACTGCAATAATATGAAAATTAAAACATTTAATAGGTGAGCACCTACTAAAACAAAAATAGTGGTGACAAAACATGATACATATTTTAAAAGTGGAAATTGCAAAGGATATGAAATACTTTATTTCAGAAATCCAGAGAAACTGAAGCAAACAGTCTGCATGCTAAATCAAGAGTTAAAAATCGAGAGCTCAAAAATTGAGGGGACTGGACATCTAAAGTTGTTTCTAAAGTAAGGCTGGAAAAAATAGGATTAGACTCATGCCCTGGATGTCTCTCCATCGCACTGTCAAGCATCTGCTACTTTTCCAACCTGGCTAAAGAACGCCACATTCTGGAATTTGAAGGCTTTCCCAGGAAAATAGCCAACTCTATTTCAGGGAATTTCCTTACTGAATAAACCCATAAATATCCTCAGAGAGTCTAACCAGAAAAGTACTTCATTCTTAAACAAACAAACAAACAAACAAACCGGTACACTTAAAAGTCTACAATCCTGTTGGAAAGTTTAGGGTTGGGTAAGTCTTAGATGCATATAAAACTAATAGAAAAAATGGGGCAACTATTGAATCCCCCAATGATATAGACAAAAAAGCCACTAAAAATATAAACAGATTATTCATCTCATCTCTGAATAACACATATATTTTAATGATTTTATAAACACTAAACATGTAGCAAACATTAGCTAAAAAGAAATCTTGGAAAGGTAATTGTAAGTATGGCAGGGAGGGATAGTATCAGAAAGTTGAATATCGATTTGCCATAAATCAATGGATATTGTCTATGACTGAAAAAGAAATCAAGAACTAGTTGTATAAACAAGTAGCTTTGAAATATGAGTTAATTATCAAGAAAACAAAATAACTTAAACATTTGAAAATTGTTTAATATAAAATTATGTAACAATGATGTACATTTTTAAGACTGATGTATATTTCCTAGTTAATAGATGTAAAAAATTAAAAAATAATCTTAAAATTAACAGCAAAAAATGAATATTTGTGATATAATATATATATATATATATCTGAGCAACATTGATTCCTAGACGCAGAATGTTAAAGCAGGAAAACAGATGTATTTACACAGATCATTCACTTCTCTTAGATTTTCATGGCTAAAACAGACCGAAGAAAATAAGAATATAATTAATCTGAATAATATGTTCTATTGCATTGATATTATAGATGTGTGTCTGTATATGAGTTTGTGTATGTGTATAAATAAATTCAGTCTACCATGTTTGTTTTTGGTACTTCACTAAAAACTGAATTTTCTTATAAACAACAATGCCACTAATATTGATAATATTATGCAATAGAATGTATAGTGCCTACAGTTTCTAATCACAATGAAATGAAAATTCCAATGTATTATATATAACTAGATAAGAAGAAATCTTGGGAGGCCGAGGCGGGCGGATCATGAGATCAAGAGATTGAGACCAACCTGGCCAACGTGGTGAAACCCCATCTCTTCTAAAAATACAAAAAAAATTAGCTGGGCGTGGTGGTGTGCGCCTTTAGTCCCAGCTACTCGGGGAGGCTCAGGCAGGAGAATTACTTGAACCCGGGAGGCGGAGGTTGCTGTGAGCCGAGATCTCCCCACTGCATTCCAGCCTGGCACCTGATGATGGAGTGAGACTCTGTCTCAAAAAAAAAAAAAAAAAAAAAAAGAAAAAGAAAAAGAAAAATATCAATCTCCTTGCTAACTTTTAAGTTAAAAAAGATAATATTACATCTTTAAGTTATATGCAATAATGAATTCATTTTTTCTTACTTTCTACTGATAAATAACTTGTATTAATCATTCTAGGGTTTATAAATATTTTATCTCAGCAATTTGACAATATTATTGCCTCATTTTGTCTATAGGTGCTGGTGAAGAATTTGCCATCAGCATGATGTTGTGCCTTACTTGGTTTATTTGGGTCATTTTTTTTTCTTTCTGTTTGGTTTCATGATTTTCTTTCCCTATACTCCTATAATTTCATTTTTTTACAGTTCAATGTGATGTATAGCTATGAATGTATTTTTGCTATTTATGTTCAAACTTAAGTATACTATTTTTAACCTGCTACATCACATCTTTCATGAATTCTGGAAATTTCTCAACCCTCCTGTGGTTTACTATTATCTCTCTAGTGTTTTTCTCTTCAGGATATTTCAGCTACTTCACTATCATATGGAATTAGAATATTCTCATTCTGAGTTCTATATTTCTTAAACTTTTTTCTTCTTAAACTTTAATTTCTTTTACATTTCTTTATCCATATGTGCACGATTTTTCTTATTTACTTCCTACAATCTTCCAGTTCACTATTTCCTCTCCAAGAGTTTCAATTTCAAAGATACTTTTTTCTACTCTGTTAAATTCAATTTACTTTCATCAGTGACTACTGTTTTTAAGAATTTGTTTTATGTTTTTAAATTTATCTAATTCAATTTTTGCTTCTGATGTTATTTAAAGTATACTTTGTTTTTATATTTAGAAATGCAATATTTAGCTATTTTTTCTCAAGGTTTGAGTGATCTTCATTGTTTTGTGTGTCTCCTGCCCATCTCTCACAGTGAATCTCTTTTTTATATTGTTTGAATGTTAGTTTTCACTATGACTTCATCCTCACTGAGGGTCGTGCTATGGCCTGCACACCCTGGCCACCCCACTCCCACCCAATCCTGTGGTTGGGATTGCATGTACCACATTCTACAAACACTGCCCCGAGAGGTTCTGCTGAGCTTCTGCAGGTTCTCCTGGAATTTCATCAATCCCCACCATTATTTATATTCATTTCTAGGCAAGTAGAACCCCACATCCCAGTTGTAGCGTATTTTTAGATTCATTACAAATATATAACCTGTCTTGAATTTTGGTTACTGAAGGAAGGCAAGAACAAAGGACAACCTTTGCTTGTTTGGGTTTGTGGGCACATTTTTTCTGTTTCTCTATTACTCTTTCACTGGGGAGAGCAATTCCAACATTTGTCATGCTCTCAGTTGTAGCTCACTGCCTGTGCGAGACCAAGGCAATGTCTGTTTTCCTCTGAGGCAATAAAAGTACAGACACTATTCAATAATGGCTCTATATAATTGTTCTATAACCTTCATACCCTGAAGCATTAGCTTATGAGCATGCTGCTCAGGATTTCATTTCCCTCTTTGATTTCAGCACTTAAAAATACCTCTCCCTTTCCTTTTTAGCTCAGCAATTAGGTTTCTTAAAATGTTTTTCTTATCTACTATATTTTGTAGACAATTATTTATAATAGCCATAAATTGAAATGACCTAAATCTTCAGAGATAGGTGAGTGGACAATCAACTGTGTTTTATTCCTATAGTAAAATATTTTACATAGGTTAAATGTATTTATATGTCTACATGTATCAATAAAGAAAATAGTATTTCAAAGATACAATATGGAGCTGCAAAAGAATAGTACAGTGTGGCATTAAATGAAACATACAACAATGAGACATTTTATAGGTACATGAATATCAAATCAATTGTGAAATGTATTCAGTAAGTGTAGACATTCCTCGCAGAAATGAGGTAAGCTCTGAAAGATTCTCAAGGTTTAAGTGATCTTCATTGTATTGTGTGTCTCCTGCCCATCTCTCATGGTGAAGCTCTTTTTTGTATTGTTTGAATGTTAGTTTTCACTATGACTTCATCCTCACTGAGGAAATGTCCATGCTGTGGACATTGTGGCGGCCTTCACCTCGTTTTATGACATATTCTTAAAATAAAAGAATACAAGCTAATATTAACAAATAAGACATCAAATCTGTCACTCAATATTAAATATTAGCCAGATGTGGTGACTCACACCTGTGGTCTCAGGTGTTTAGGAGCCTGAGGTGAGACGATCACTTGAACCCAGGAGTCTAGCCTGCAGGGAGCGATGCTCACACCACTGCACTGTAGCCCAGGCAACACAGGACAAGAGCCTGTTTTTAACAACAACAACAATACAATAACACCCTCAGCACTCCAGAGCACATTATGCTTTTTTAATTTTATTTTAAAAATATGACATAAATTTGTCTTTATTTTTTTATTTTTCTGTATATTTTAAATATTTTAGACCTCCATAATTAATAATTAAAATTATTATATTTAAATAACATTCAAAATTCCTCTTTCATAGGACAATTAAAGATGGGAAAATTTATCATATTTACATTAGTCACATTTTTACTTCCTATTAATCCCAAATTTCTTATCTACATTATTTTTAAAATATTATTTCATTGCTTTCTTAAGTTTTAATGATTCTAATTCTCTTATGTGTGCCTCCTATAATACCAAATGCTTCTATAACCATATAAATGAATGATATTAACTTGTAATTCTTTATTTAAATAATTCAATCCTTTCTGCAAACTCTCATGTTTCAGGTTTGTCACTGATCACTTCGTTGACTAAAATGGATTCTTTAATGTTTTTCCTAAAACAATGTCATGGGAACTCTATTCCCTGAGTTATTACATGTTCAGAAATAATCATTTTTTCTTTAAAATTAAATAGTAGCATCCATACAAATTTTATGAGTCCATTTTTATTTTATTAAAGACCCAGTGGATATTGATCCCTGTTTTGTAGGCTGCCTTCCTGCCTGCCTGCCTTCCTTCTTTCCTTCTTTCCTTCTCTTATTGAACAAATATTTATAGCATTTCTAATATTTGACTAGCCCTGTTCTTGGGACAAGGGTCATAGCAAAATACAATAATGCTATAGAAATTATGCTGTCAACATTAAGTTTATCTACTCTATGGGTTTAAAAATTCATACTAGAGTGTTTATAATTGTTGAAGTTATTTTTATATGCAGTAACTTGACAATGTCATGCTTCAAGATTGGTCATGCTGTATCAATTTCCCATTAATATTATGAGTACTTTCTGCTGTAGTTTCCAAGCTTCTATTTTCATTCTCTTTAAAGTTATATATTTTAATTTTCAATTTATCTTCTTTTTCTTCCCCATGGCTGCACTTTCAACACCCTTTTGTTCTGATTCCAATATCTAAAATATACATAGACAGGAAATAAGAGTGGGATCAGTAGGGAAAGTGGAACTTAGTAATTATTTTTATTGAATATAGTTGAAAGTTTAAAGAAACTAGTATTAAACATTTTATAATTGTACAACATACAAATAGCCTTATAAGTGTAGCAAATAATTAAATTTTTCTGAAATACCAGTGTGATTGGAAGCTGATCTTTGGCCACTAATAATGTGGTGCTGAGAAACTTGTGACCCATATAATACCTGCAGGCTTTTCCTTTCAAAATAATTAAATAAATGACATAAAAATAATAAAATTGGCTATATATACTAATTTGGATGAATAGGTTGATTACAAGACTGACACCAGAAGATTTTGTAAATTTAAGTGGATACATTACCATTGTGGCAGTATAGAAGGACATCACAGAGGTAACATTGTCTCCAATCATTTTTACATATTTGTTAATTTTCTTCTATTGCAAATAAGCCATGCTAGTATGTTGGCAAATCCCATTCAGTGTACTAGAATGGTATATATTCTTCCTTTTGCTGTTTCCAGCATATTATTAATTTCTTAATTGCCAATGACTTTTCCCTCTTTATTGAGTGTGTGTTTTCTCTCATCTCTTTATGTTGTCTCTGAGATCTTCTATTTGAGCTTTGGATTTCTCGCTTGAGTTTATGATGACATACGTAGCTAGAGTTTGCAACAAAACTAATTTTTCTTTCTGTTGTGAGGGATGATTTTCATGAAATAGAGGGGACAATTATGTCATTTCTCTGCTGTTGTAATATCATAAGACAACTAAGCTGTTTATATTTTTCCAAAGCTTTAAGTATGGTGAAAAATTCTAAGTGCATATTATGGTTTATTACAATTCCTATATATTTATCTGAAGAAAACAGAATGTATAAACAAATCCAGTGAGAATAACAAAGAATATTTTCAATGATTATCTTTAGGTACTTGAAAGTTGTTCTTTATGATTGTATTTATCATTCTTAGGTGATAAAATAAGGAAAAGTTGAGGAAAAGAAAAATAATCCATAACTGTTTCAGATTAATTAATCATAAATTTAAGAAGTAAAAAATAAGAAATAAAATTAGAATCATATTCACCCCATAAGCTATAATAAATCCAAGATGGTTCAAGAAAGTATAAAAATAATCAGAGAATAACTTTAAAAGTGCAAAAAGAATACTAGGTCTCCTGAAGCAAATATAGTCAGCTCTCTGTATCCCTAGGTTCCACATACAGTATTTCAACAAAGTATAGATTAAAAATATTTGGGGGAAAATAAGTGGATTACTTCATCTGCACTGAACATGTACAGCAATGTTTTTCATGTTATACTTTAAACAACACAGCATAACAAATATTTACATGATATTTACATTGCATTAAGTATTATAGGCAATCTAAATATATGGGAGGGTGTACATAGGTTATATACAATTTCTACACCATTTTCTATTGAGGATTTGAGTATCCATGGATTTTGGGTATCCACAGGTTATCCTGGATAACCCTCACAGTTACCAAGGAATCCCTCACAGTTACCAAGGTAGAGTTCTACCTATAAATCTGAAAGGAATAAAATAAAACTAAAAAGCAGAAAGGTTAATTATTTGTTAAGAATAACAACAGAAATTTAAAATATTGATCATAGAAGGAATTTTTGCAAATTAGTAAAAGAAAATACTGGTAATTTAAAAGATATAAAAGACCATTAAAAGGTAGTTGACAAAAGATTTTCTTGCATGTAATAAATCAATCTAATATATACTCAAACCATAATTTTAGGTGATAACAAACAAGCATGTTATTATTCTGGGAATCTTGAATGCAAATAATTTACATCCTTTATAGAATCACTCTGTGCCATGGATATTAAGCAGCTAGCTATTTAGTTTAGGACAACAGAATTCATATGTAATAAGGTTAGGATGGCCAAAAATCTTTCTGAGTCTAATGGCTATGGAGCACCATCAGGCGTCACCATTTTCTACCCTACATAAGTAACATTTACTTAATGTGTGCTGCTGGAACTATAAAATGGTGTAATAATTTAGAAAATAAATTAATAATATTTGATGAGTTATAAAAAAACACTCATGCCAGTGGAAGATGTATCTTTGGTCCTGAAAATATTTTAGAGATTTGTTCCTAAATATAAGAAATGGTTGAGAATTATGTGCTTGTTAACTTGTAATCAATCAATAGAGGAATTGTCAATTCATTCTTGAATATCATAGTACTAGTTATTTCAACATTACGATTTTTAAAAAGAGGGTTGAGAAAAGGTCACTTAAGTTAAAATCTAGGTATACAATGTACATGATAATTTTTAGTATGTTTCTAGATAATATATTGTTTAAATATAGATATTTTAATTACTCATATAGGAATATCTTTATTAATTTATTGTGCTATTAAATTGCAATAATTTTTTTAGGTCATTTTATCATCCACCTCCAAGTTATGATGGTATGGTCCTATACTGAAAAGTTTAGAAGTCATTTTTTTCTTTATATTTCAAGAATAAGTATAATTTAGAGATAAATAAATCACAGACACTTTATCACTTAGCTTTTGTAGAGTGATTTTGACATTTTGCCATGATTTGCTTCCACTTTCTAATGAAAAAAATACTATTGTGATCTAACTTTGGAAACACTCTCTCCACCTGTACATATTTGTTAGTGTGTAATCAGAAAATCCTTGATTTGTAGTATGTACTTTCAGGTAAGAATGGAGGGATTTTAGACGGCTCTTTTCTCTTTAAATTATTTGGCAACACTGGATAAAATCATTTCATGTCATAGTTCTTAGACCTTCTGTTTTGCTATTTATCAGTTACAATGCTGTAGGGCTCACTTTGAGATTTGATTTTTTTATCAACAAATTTAGGTCCATACTGTTTATTTCTTTAATGACCAATTTCTTTGTAAATTGTTTAGGCATATTTAATCCATTTGTAGATTTCCATTTAAAATTTTTCTTATTAATATTGGGTTAAGAATATATACAAAAGAATGTTTATAGCAAGAAGAAAATACAAGAAAATAAATTAGGATTCTCTGATATTCCATATTTATCTGTGTTGTGGTTTTAAGGGGAGAATAAAAAATATTCTTTTCTATAATAACTTACTACTCATAGCTTTCATACCATTTATTTCTCATAAGAAGAAACCTTATTGAAAGTCAACATAAGCACAGGAAAATATTCAGATCTTATTAAAATTTCCAATATTGCATCTCCAAGATTTGTTTTGTAAAAAGTCCCCACTGACAAATCATTTCAAAAGTGTAAACACATTTGATGTAATGAAGCTCTACACTGCAGTCATTTCTGCAGAGTTAGCCAAGTCCTGCTTTATTAAAACTTCAATCCAAACAGATAAAACAGAGAAAGAAGTAGAGGTTAGGAAAGAAGCCATTTCGATGAATTTACATAGCAATGGTCATCTTTGAAAGGCCTCTAAATTGTATAGCACTTTGAAGTTAGAATAACATTATTTTTGCATCTCATTTTGTAACTGGATTAGCTGCAACTGATTCTCTGAAATTTAGGTTCTTGGCCTCTCCTACCCAGACGAATAGAGAAGAGGGCCTTGGTGTCACAGTGAGTGTTATAGCTCAAATAGGACTCATGGACCCAAAGAGTGTGTGGTAGTGCAGTTAATTAGGCAGAGTGAAAGGACAGCTTCCACACCGTGGAAGGGGACCTGGAGGGGGTGCCGCTGCAGGCTTAGGTGGCTGGAGTTTTCACCTCTGAGTTTTTCCCACCTCATTCTTGTGATGGTCCAATGAGAGGGTTTTTTTTTTCAACCTTTCTCTGGATTTGATCTTTGAATCCTTTACTGGATTGGTTATTGTTTTAAAACCCTGAGTCACTGAGCCTCTGCCTCCAGGGATCAGAGGCGGAAGAGTCCCTGCCCTTGAACAAAGCCCCTAAGAGCCAGAGGCAGAAAAACTGGAAACATAGCCCCTAGCCAGCCAGAGGCAGGAAAATTCCTGCGCTGAAAACAAAGCGCTAGCAGATCAGAGGCGGGAAAATTCCTGTGCTTGAAACAAAGCCCCTAGCGGATCTGGGAAGTTCCTCTAACAAAGTCCCTCAATTTTATCCTGTCAACAAACCCATGAATTGAGGATAAATAATTATTATATATATTTAATTCTACGGCGAAAATTAAACTCCATTGGGGATAACAACAAACCTAAGGTCTTATAGCTAGTAAATGGCATAACCAAAATGAAATTCTGGGTTCCCTATTCTCACCCAAACCTTTAGAACATGGGCAAGAATCAGGACAAATTTACCTAAAAAAGTGAAGGCATTTATTAGATAATGAAGAAAATTGTTCAAGAAAGTAAAAGAGAAAAGATGGTGCACAGGACCAGAGGGAAAAAAATGGTGTTTGCAGGATTACCAGTACTGGAGCATAGTTAAATTGTCTGCATTTTGTTGGTTAAGTGCATGTGAAGAAGGAGGTAGCAGGAGATTCTGCTGAGGAAACTAATGTTGGCCAGAGACCTACACACCAGGCTAAGTACAAGCAATTTTTTGTTTTCTTAAAGACAATGGAAAGCTATTGAGAAAGGAGTGAAATGAAAAGCTTAGATTTTAATCTTGAGAAGGACATTTTGACCCATGTACAGAATGGCTAGCATAAAGCTAAAATAGAGGCGAGCAGAATCATGAGAATATTATAAAAACAATGCAGTTGAAAGATAATGATGAGGGTGTTTACAGATTCAAAATGAATTCCTAGATGAGAAAGCTTGAACAATTTTTGAAATGTGAGAACTTACTAATGAACAGGAGGCTAGAAATGGAGTTTCAGATCCATACATCAAGATTTAATTAATGTAAGCCATATAATAGTGCATTGAGAGTAGCTAGAGAAGATACCAAAATAAACAAGCAACCTCCTATTGAGAATGTTTCCAAATTAAAGCCCTGCTTAAAAGTTTAAGCACATCTCTAGAAATATTTCCAATAATGAGAAAGATCTGAAAACCACTTTTGAAGAATAATTAAAATTAAAAGTGCTTTCTTATAAATAATAGGGTCTCATAGATCTCTCAAATCCTCTTAGACTGAGGTAAAATATTTCTTACCATTTGGACAAATGGGCAGACATTGCAGATAAAAAAAAAATTAAGTCAACAAAAGGATTTCAAATTTATCTCACAAATTGGGGAATTTGCTCATCTTAGAGATATTGTCGATGAAAAGAGTCAAAGTCTGTAAAATGAAATATTTAAAAAGACTTATTCTGAGCCAAGTATTAGTGACCTTGGCCTGTGACACAGCCCTCAGGAGGTCCTGAGACTATGTGCCAAGGTGGTCAGGGTGCAGCTTGGTTTTATACATTTTAGGGAGACATAAGACTTCAGTCAAATAAATTTAAGAAATACATTGGTTTGGTCCAGAAAGGCAGGACAACTCTTAAGTGGAGGTGGGGGGTGAGGGGATCCAGCTTATAGGTAGATTTAAAAATTGTCTGATTGACAATTGGTTGAATTTATCTAAAGACCTGGGATCAATAGAAAGTAATATCTGGATTAAGATAAAGGATTGTGGAGACCCAAGTTCTTATTTGCAGAGGAAGCCGTCAGGTTCTAGGCTTTAGTGATAATAGGCTGTACAGTGTTTCTTATCAGGCTTAAAGTCTGTGCTGATGTTAATACCTAAGAGGTATAATGAGGCATGTCTGGCCCCTACTTTCCGTCATGGCCTGAACCAGTCTCTCAGGTTAAATTTTAAAGGAGCCCTGGCTGAGGAGGAAGTCCTTTCAGATGGTTAGGGGGCCTTAGAATTTTATTTTTGGTTTACAGTATCTAGAGGTGCAATTCTATGGAATTGATTACTGCAATGTGGGAGAGTGTGAATTATAAATCTACCTCTTAATTCTAGCATTATTTAATTTCAGTTACTATGGACACTTTGGAGAGCCATTGGGTCAAATGAAGCATTTAAAAAACTCAAGCTGAGGTAAATAAATCGTGGACAAATCTTTGTTTCCTCCAGTAGCAGCCACGTAGCATTACCTTTCTCCATCATGCTTATGAATCGGCAAAGAGGTGTGGAGCACTTCCTAGCACAATTTTTGTTTTGTTCTGTTTTATAGGTTTTGCTTCCCTAGTCTACTAATTATAGACTTGAAATTATAGTTTACAACAATGTTGGAGTAGAAAACTGTAGACCATTCCTTTGTCTGATCTCTGTCAACAAACTTGTTTTTTAATCTGAATTCCAATAAATTATTTTCATCATCTCATGAATCCTGCTGTTGCATTTTGTTAGGGAGTTTCTGGAGGTCTTGATTGAAAATTATTATTGGTTCATAGAATTTGATTTACTAGTTCAAGTTTGTCCTGGGTAGGGGAATTTTGGATTAGATTGAACCATATATTTCTTTCAGTTCCATTTCAATCAGACTACTCTGGGCCTGATTGTTTTGCTGTTTGAATTAGTCTTATTTTCTTTGGCCATCTTGACAGGGTAGAAGCGATGAGAAACTCTTCTAGCCTGATACATATTGTGAGGTACCATTTGCTTGGTCTTTCCCATACTGAGCAAAATTCTTATGCCTACAAAAATTGTGGAGAGAAGACCGTACTAGGACTTATCATGAGAAAAAAAGAGAGGAGAAAAGCTTAACATTTCCAGCTCTACTTGGATTACCCTGGTTCCAAAGGTTTGTAATCACTGCCAGTGGACATAGGCAATTCTATTCTTTCAGAATACTATTTTTAACAATAAAAATTTAAATAAAAACAAAGAAATACATCAGAAAATAGCATTAGGAGAGTCATTATTCTGGGAATATTCACAGGGTATTTGCGAGCATTTGTTTCTCTGCCATATCTGTCTCTAACACCATGTCACTGGTTTCATTCTGAAGAATTTTTTTTTTCACTCTATCTTGGATTTTAAATGTTTTTAATTAAAATTGCCAGTAACCTTTTAAAATATGGAAAACACAAAAGAGGGGAAGCAACTTGCTGACATATACCAAATGAGCTGATTTTCTTTGAAGATTTTTCAGCCAGCTGGAACTCAGGACCATTGTATGCTCCACACCTGATCCTTGTGCAGTTCTGAGCACGATGGTTCTTGGCTGGTGGTGTAATGGGAAAAGGATTCAGTAAACTAGACCAGAGTAAACAGAAAGCCTTAAAAATAATACTAAACTGTTTTTGTCATTTAATTTCTTCATTTGACTCTGCTCATTTTGAAACTTTAAACTATAAAGAGTCTTCAATAATGATCATACAGGTGCTTATGTTAGCATTTTGAAGCCAAAAACAAGGCAAGAGTCATCAACTCTTTAACTATCAACATGTATAATCACCAAAATTGACGTGTGTGTCTTACAAAGGCAAACGTTATTCCTGGCTTCACCGGTAGTCCAGTTTTCTCAAGTAGGTAGGCATCAAAGCCCACTCAGCAAATGAATATGTGATAAAATGTAAGAAGATGCCACATGGCCATACTGAAAAATTGTGATTCTTATATTATGTCTGGTAATCTTTGCTAGGCAAAAAAAACAAAAACAAAAAACAAACAAAAAAATTCTCTAAATGTTGTTTCTATGTGTCTCTCTGACTTATACGTTATTATATCTCACACAACTCTGAAAATGACTGTGTGGACAAAAGCACTAAGGTCATTAAATTCATGAAGCATGAGACTTCTGATATAGAAAGTTTAAAGATTCAGTAAAATTAGCACTTTCCTGTTAACTACTTTACATTGATTTTATTTCTCTGTACCTCACCCAATCAATATAGTGTTAATATCAATACCTTCATGACATAGTCGTTGAATGGTATTAATTACTATATATATGTCAAACATTTATAAATTATCTGTCAAATATTAATCACTTTATTAATCTAAGTATGGCCACTACTGTTACTAGTAGTATATGGCATAACATTTTAGAGTACAAGCTTCAAAAGCAGAGTACCTGGCTAAATGATGCCACTTACTAGCTGGAAACATTGACTACTGATGGCATTATCTCACTTCTTCTTTTTAAATAATTTGTCTCAAAGAAGGTCTCTCAAATTATTTCTTAAGTATATTGAAAGTTTATGCTTTCCTTGTAAAAAAAAAATAGTATTTCTTCATTAATTTTCCAAGGACAATACTTTCTAATCTCTTCATCGAAGAGTTTCTTGAAGTTTTATTTACCTGGTTGGACAATGGGTTTAATAATAGTACTGATTTCAAGGTTTTAGATATGAAGATATGCTTAAGTACTTAACAGGCTTGCAAAAATATAATGTTAATTAGAGTAGCCAGTAATCTCATTGCTACAGTGGCCAGCATGTGGTTCCCACTTTAATCTGTCATGCTTATGAAAAGAAAAAAGATTTAAGTATTTTCAAAATAACCTGACAATACTGTTCTTATAATTAGTTTTTATTACTAACTCTTAATTGTATTGCTTTAAAGTAAATTTTAAAAGAATTATTCTGCATTGGAGGAAATGTGATTTATTTCCACTGCTACAATTTCTAGGGATTGGTTTTAATAACAACATCAGCTAAGTTGATTTATATATGTCTACATTAAGTCCTAGAAAATTTGTACATTCTCTCTAATGGAATTCTTTGTAAAGAAGAATTTCCGCCAGAACTCACAGCCTAAATAAGGTGACAATTGGCACATTATAAGAATTCATGACTCTGGCTGGGCACGGTGGCTCACTCCTGTAATTCCAGCACTTTGGGGAGACTGAGGCAGACAGATCACGCGGTCAAGAGATTGAGACCATCCTGACCAACATGATGAAACCCTGTCTCTACTAAAAAAATAAAATAAAATAAAAAATTTAAAAATAAAAATAAATTATCTGGGCAAGGTGGCATGTACCTGTAGTCCCAGCTACTTGGGAGGCTGAGGCAAGAGAATCACTTGAACCTGAGAGGCGGAGGTTGCAGTGAGCCGAGATTGTGCCACTGCACTCCAGCCTGGCAACAGAGTAAGACTCCCTCTAAAAAAAAAGATTCATGACTCCAAAATGTATTCTATCAACAGAAAACATATATCCTAAGAAGTAATATTAATAATAATTCAAAAATACTTTGATATGAGCTTATTATAAATATTGACTAAAACCATGTCACTCATATCCATTTATCAAGTCTCAATACTAATTGAATTAAAATAAGAAAAAAAAAGAATAATCAACATTCTTTATTTTACGCCATTTAATTCCTACAAAAAAATGTTTGAGGTAGGTACCAGTATTATTCATTATATTGGGTATCTCTTGCTCTATAACAAACTATGTGAACTAATAGTGGCCTAACACAACACATAATTATTACAGCTTTTGTGGGTCAAAAATCTGAGCAAGGCCAAGCTAGGTTCTTTGATTTGGGATTTTTCACAGGCTGCATTCAAGGTGTTGGCAGGAGCTGTGGTCAACTTAAGGCTCTACTAAAACAAAAATTGGCTTTCCAGTTCAGTTATGTGATTTTGTGCTAGATTCAATTCTTCATGGGCTGTTGGACCAATAGCTTCAGTTCCTCATTAGATGTTGGATGGAGACTGCCCTCATTTCTTCATAAATATCCTCAATATGATGGTTGACTTATTCAAAGCAAACAAGCAAAAAGACAGGAGAAAATGTGCTGGCAAGAAAAAAATCAGTCTTTTATTGTCTAAACTCAGAAGTGACATCACATTACATTTGTTATATTCTATTTGTTAGAAGCAAGTGAGAAGGTCAAGTTTCAGAAAAGAGCATGAACAGTGAAGGTGGGTATTATCTCAGAAATTGCCTACTATATACATGTTTTATAGATTAGAGATCTCAAACCTCATTTGAATATTTACCTTGTTCCATATCACCTAAGTAATAACTGGCAATTTGAATCCATAGGCTTAACTGTTTAACTGTACTTATATACATTAAGCAGCAAAGAAGAGTGAAGGTCAAATCAAATATTTCTCTCAAAAGTGATATAATTTAATTAGCAGTCATCATATAATTTGCTAAGGAAAAAGAGGTAGAATTTTACAGGTACTAACTGTATTCAAGAAATAAGGAATCTTCGATTTTATTGACCCTCTTGAGCTCAGTTCCCCACGAGCTGTTGGATAGAGATTGCCCTCATTTCTTCATAGAAATTACCTAGTCTCAGGTATTTCTTCATAGCAGTGTGAGAATGAACTAATGGAGTAATGAATTCTTATAATGTGCCCTCTTTCCTCTTGAGCTGTTCCATGTGGAATTGCACAGCAGGAAACTGCAAATGACAGAATATATTCCTTTGACACTGGGTCAGGCAGTACATTACACATGCCAAAACCTTAGTGTTAGATGCCATTGTAAGAAAGTTTGGCTCTGCAAAGGGCATTTGAGAGCATTTGGATTGTATCAAAAATTGCTCCCTGAAAATAGAATTTTTTTTCTCTAAGAATGAAACAGCAAATATTATCTCACAGAAAATAAAGATAATATTTAGGCCTACAAGATTCCCAGATAACATGCTTACTTATCTTAGTGCAATATGCATTTCATCAATATACAATAAAAACAAGGACTTATTTTAAAATAGTTAATTTAATATCTATCATATTCTGAACTCACTACTGCATCTATGCATTTCATTTTCACCTAGATTCACTCTCCTTGGCATAAAGCCTTTCCACAAGGTGCTTAACTATAAGACACAATTATGGTTATCCCATTTCCTTGGGAGTAAAAATTCAGACACAGTAATTTGAGTCCAGAAAATACCACAGTTGTCAACATGTACAATTGTTACCTGTTGATATGGTCTGGCTCTGTGCTCCAAACCCAGATCTCATTTTGAATTGTAATCCAATTGTAGTCCCCATGTGTTGGAGGAGGGTCCTCCTGGGAGGTGATTACATCATGGGGTGGATCCCCCATGCTGTTCCTGTGATAGTGAGTTTTCATGAACTCCAATGGGTCCCTGCTTTGCTTCTGCCACCATGTGAAGAAGGACATGTTTGCTTCCCCTTCCACCACGATTGTAAGTTTTCTGAGGCCTCCCCACACATGCAGAACCGTGTGTCAATTAAACCTCTTTTCTTTATAAATTACTCAGTTTCAGGTATTTCTTCATAGCAATGTGAGAATCAACTAATACAGTAAATTGGTACTGCAAAGAGTGGGGTGCTGCTATAAAGATACCCAAAAATGTGGAATCATCTTTGGAACTGGGTAACAGGCAGCAGTTGAAGCAATTTGAAGAGCTCAGAAGAAGATAGGAAAATGTGGGAAAGTTTGGAACTACCTAAAGATGTGGAGAGTTTAGAAGACAGGAAGATGTGAAAAAGTTTGGAACTTTCTAGAGACTTGTTGAATGGCTTTGACCAAAATACTAATAGTGATGAAGACAATGAAGTTGAGATTGAGGTGGTCTCAGATGGAGATGGGGGAAGTTGTCGGGAACTGGAGTAAAGGTCACTCTTGCTATGCTTTACCAAAGTGACTCAAATTTTGCCCCTGACCTAGAAATCTGTGGAACTTTGAACCATGGAGAGATAATTTAGGGTATCATGGAAAAAATTTCTAAGCAGCAAAGCATTCAAGAGGAAGCAGAGCATAAAAGTTTGAAAAATTTGCAGCCTGACTATGTAATAGAAAAGAAAAACAAATTTTCTGGGGGGAAAAATTCAAGCCTGCTGAAGAAATTTGCTTAAGTAACAAGGAGAAAAATCTTAATCACCAAAACAATGGGTTAAATATCTCCAGCGCATGTCAGAGAACTTCATGGCAGTCCTTTTCATGACAGGCCTGGAAGTTTAGAAGGAAGAAATGGTTTTCTGGGTCAGGCTTAGCCTCCCACCCCACTCTATGCTGCCTCAGGACATGGTGCCCAGTGTCCCGGATGTTTCAACTTCTGCAGTGGCTAAAAGGGACCAACATACAGCTCAGGCCATTGCTTTAAGGTGCAAGTCCAAGTCTTGGCAGTTTACACATGGTGTTGGGCCTTCAGGTACATGAAAGTCAAGAGTTAAAGTTAGGGAACCTCTGCTTAGATTTCAGAGGATGTATGGAAATGCCTGGATGTCTAGGCAGAATTTTGCTGCAAGGGAAGGGCTCTCATTGAGAACCTCTACTAGGGGAGTACAGAAGGGCAATGTGGTGTTGGAACCACCAAACAGAGTCCCCACAAGGGCACTGCCTACTGGGGCTATGAGAAGTGAGTGACTGTCCTGCAAACCCCAGAATGGTAGACTCATTGACAGCTTGCACTGCACACCTGGAAAAATCATAGACACTCAACACCAGCCTATGAAAGCAGCTGAATGGGGGTGCTGTACCCTGCAAAGCCACAAGGGTAGAACTGCTCACCTCTTGCCTCAGGGTGACCTAGATGTGAGACGTAGAGTCAAAAGAGAATATTTGGAACTTTAAGGTTTAATGACTGACCTATTGGATTTTGGACTTGCATAGAGCCAGTAGTCCCTTTGTTTTGGCCAATTTCTCTCATGTGGAATAGGTGTATTTATCCAATACCTGTACTCCATTCTATCTAGGAAGTAACTAACTTACTTTTGATTTTACTGGCTCATAGTCAAGAGGGGGCTTGCCTTATCTCAGATAAGAATTTGGACTTAAACTTTTGGGTTAATTCTGAAATGAATGAAGACCTTGGAGGAACTATTGGCAAGGCATAATTGTGCTTTAAAATGTGAAAAAGATGATATATAGGAGGGGCCAGAGGTGGTATAATATGGTCTGGCTCTATATCCCAACCGAAATCTCATCTTATAATGTAATTCCCCATGGCTGTGGGAGGGAATTTGTGGGAGGTGAGTAAATCAAGGGGCAGTCCCCCAATGCTGTTCTCATGATAGTGAGTTCTCATGAGTGAGTTCTCATGAGAATTGATCGTTCTATAGGGGGATTTTTCCGCTTTACCGTCACTTCTGTATCATGCTGCCATGTGAAGAATGATGTGTTTGCTTCCCTTTCTGCTATGATTGTAAGTTTCCTGAGGCCTTCCCCACCCATGTGGAACTGTGAGTCACTTAAACCTCTTTTCTTTATAAATTATCCAGTATCAGTATTTTTTCATAGCACCATAAGAATGGACTAATACACTAACATGTAACTACTTTCAGAGATGTTGTTCTAATTATCTAACAAAAACCAGTAGTCAAGCAGCAAGAAGTTTGAAGAAACTCTGTCTAACAATATCAAGACATCTCAGAACAAGTCTCAAAGAAAGAACCAGAGAATATCTATTTAAAATATCTATTGAAAATAGAGTATGACATATTTGTCAGCTGATGTGATGAAGCCTTTCCTAATCTGAAAGATTTTCTCAGTGTATGTACTGTTGGATGAGAGTCGGGGGTGGGTGAGAAGAAAAAAAATCTTGTCTCCTCGATTGCTATACAGACTGGTTTCTCCATAAGACTGTATACCCTAGAGCTCTTAATTTCATATTCACCCACAGTCTTAATACCAAAACAGATTCATGATCAGGACCTTTGCTATTCTATTTGGTACCTTTGATCAAATTAGACATAGGCACTTCTATGGAAGAATGCAAATTTTTAGCACAGTTAAGCATGATAATTAAAGTACGCTGGTTATTTGTCTCTGTGTACCCCATCCCTAGTTATGCACCTACATGAAGAGCATTAACATCATAATTATCTGTGCCTATTCTATATGAAGTTCTAAGTGTTAGATCAAAAGTTTTCTGTCTCCATTGCATGGTAGTCATAGAACCAAACCTTTCAATATCCAACTAGGTACTGACTATTAACCTGGTTTATCACTGTAAACATCCTGATTATGAAAAATTCAGCATCAAAAGGTAGAAGGATAAGGATCTCAATCCTTTCTCTTTTAAAAGACTTTGAGATGTCCGTGAAAATTTTACCAAATCTTTTCCTAAACTTCAAAATCTCAGATTTTAAAAAAAAGTGTTATTTGATGCAGCAGATATTTTCAAATCCAAAACTAATATATATATACATACATAGTTATATATACAAGTTATATATATATAACATACATATATAAATTACTTATATATACTATAATTATATACATTATATATATAGATATATAAATATATATAGTATATATATTATATATATAACATATATATAGTTTATATATATAACTTATATATATATAAACTACTTATATATATATATATAAGTAGTTTGGTCATTTTTCACACCCACAAATGTCACATAATCAAATAGTAGCAATAACCATCTTAGTAATTTCCAGAGAAGAAAAATTAAGCAAACAGTTTTAATGATTCTTTTCCATCAGAAAGTCAGATCTAAAGTAGACATGAAACATTAAACTAATTTTTACCTGAGACCATTAAATTTTAATTCCTTTTCTTTTGGTTTCATATCTGCCTTATATAACATAGTTTACCATGTCTGGTTGCTAACAGTGAAGGAGCTGGTTCATTGAACTTTAGTTCCTGAAGACAGATATTTAAAATTATGCCTTTCAAAATAAATGTTTGAGCTTATACACAAATCTACTGAATTTTTTAAAAAGAAAAATTTTCCTTGGTGTTCAGGCAAAATTATGTTTCTGCTTTCCAAGACTGGGTCTATTTTCTGGATATAAGTAAACTCACTATAGTAAGAAACAGTAGGGCTGCTTTTCCTGCCTTACAACCCATATTGCTTATCTTACAGAAATGCCTAAGGGAAAGGGTATTACTTGTCATCTCTTCTTCAACTAGGCACAGTAGTATTCTTTCAGAATAGTTATCGCACTCACAGATGGTTCTCTATTGCCATGCAAACTTTGGCTATGTCTATTAAAGACCTCACTCTTGTGCACATCAGCAATATCAGCATCGTCTCTAATACTTGGAAAGCATTTCATCATTGTTTGATGACAAAACAATGCTCACGCATTTAATTCTACTGTACAATTAGTATGATAATTAGAATTCTACAGAGGGAGACACTTAAACTTTATGGATAAGTTACTTTCCTGGGTTTGTAAGCCTATAAACGCTGAGTCCAAGATTGAAGCGCAGGAGTTTACAAACATTCTGAGGTTTGATCTCAGTTCTCCACTAACCAATCTTCCTCCTCTTTAACATGTAGGTAATATGGTATCCCTAGAAATTTTATAAAAATGAAATAATGAACCTAACATTGTGATGGGTATAACAATATAGTAAGTAGTGCCTACCAAGGGAAATATTATCTTTACTCACCACTTTTAATTCATAGCCAGAAAAAGAAGGCAGAACATTAGAATGGGGTTTGATCTAACTCCAAATGAAATTAGTGTGCATAAAGCCTTATGAAAACAATAAACACATTGTAATTGTGACTTTTGTCTACTGGTAGTAACCACATTTACTCATTCTGAAACCTTATTGACTTGTCTAAAGAGAGAATGAGCTTTAGACCCATTATTTCTTCAAATGCTGACTACTTTTCTAGGCTTAGAAGAAAAATAAAGAATACTAATATCTATTTTCATAACAACTAAACATTTTGAGATACATATAGGGGAATGAATTTGGCATTGTTTCTCATGGTAAACATTCAGGTACTAAAATTAGTAATTAAGTAATATACTAATTGCTGAAACTCTTAAATGCCATGTATTTAAATCAATATGTATAGGCATGGATTTATGGAAAGTCAATTAAATTTGACTTTAAAAACTATATAATCAGGTTTGTCAAAGAACAAATGCTTGTTGATGAGTGCTGTTGTTTCTGAGGCCTCTGTTCTGTTCCATTGGTCTATATTTCTGTTTTGGTACCAGTAACATGCTGTTTTGGTTACTGTAGCCTTGTAGCATAGTTTGAAGTCAGGTAGCGTGATGCCTCCAGCTTTGTTCTTTTTGGTTAGGATTATCTTGGCTACCTGGGCTCTTTTTTGGTTCCATATGAAATTTAAAGTAGATTTTTCTAATTCTGTGAAGAAAGTCACAGAATTGGACTTTAATGGAGATAACATTGAATCTATAGATTACTTTGAGCAATGGGGAAAAGAATCCCTATTGAATAAATGGTATTGGGAAAACTGGCTAACCATATAGAAAACTGAAACTGGATGCTTTCCTTACACCTCATACAAAAATCAACTCAAGATGGATTAAAGACTTAAATATAAGATCGAAAACCATAAAAACCCTAGATGAAAACCTAGGCAATACCATTCAGGACATAGGTATGGGCAAAGACTGCATGACTAAAACACCAAAAGCAATGGCAACAGAAACCAAAATAAACAAATGGGATCTAATTAGACTGAGGAGCTTCTGCACAGCAAAAGAAACTATAACATCAGAGTGAACAGGCACCCTACAGAATGGGAGAAAATTTTTGTAATCTATCCATCTGACAAAGGGCTAATATCCAGAATCTACAAGGAACTTGAACAAATTTGCAAGAAAAGAACAAACAACCCCATCAAAAAGTGGGTGAAGGATATGAACAGACACTTCTCAAAATAAGACATTTATGCAGGCAACAAACATACATATATAAAGAAAAGCTAATTATCACTGGTCATTAGAGAAATGCAAATCAAAACCACAATGAGATACCATCTCACACCAGTTAGAATGGCAATCATTAAACAGTCAAGAAACAACAGATGCTGGAGAGGATGTGGAGAAGTAGGAATGATTTTACACTGTTGGTGGGAGTATAAATTAGTTCAACCACTGGGAAAAGTGTGGCAATTCCTCAAGGATCTAGAAATAGAAATACCATTTGACCCAGCAATCCCAAAGGGTATATACCCAAAGGATTATAAATCATTCTACTATAAGAACACATGCACATGTATGTTTATTGCAGTACTGTCCACATAGCAAAGACTTGGAACCAACCCAAATGTCCATCAATGATAGACTGGATAAAGAAAATGTGGCACATATACACCATGGAATACTATTCAGCCATAAAAAGGATGAGTTTATGATTTTGCAGGGACATGGATGAAGCTGGAAGCCATCATTCTCAGCAAACTAACACAGGAATAGAAGACCAAAAATCACACATTCTTACTCATAAGTGGGAGTGGAACAATGAGAACACATGGACACAGGGAGGGGAACATCACACACCAGGACCTGTCAGGGGTCAGGGGCAAGGGGTGGGGATAGCATTAGGAGAAATACCTAATGCAGATGACAAGTTGATGGGTGCAGCAAACCACCATGGCACGTATATACCTATGTAACAAACCTGCACATTCTGCACATGTATTCTGGAAATAAACTTATATTAATAAATATATATATAAAAAGTCAAGAATAAGAAGTGTGTGATAATAGTCACTAGAAATAGAACACAGATGGTCCCTTGTTTGTTTATTTGTTTGTTTTGGGATTGGATTATACTCTGTCACCTAGGCTGGAGTGCAGTGATGCTATCTCGGTTCATTGTTGTTACCTCTACCTCCTGGGCTCACGCAATTCTCCCTGCTCAGCCTCTCCAGCAGCTTGGGCCACAGGCATGCATTACCAAGGTTGGCTAATTTTTGTATTTTTTGTAGAGACATGGTTTCTCTATCTTTCCAGGAATGTTTTAAACTCCCAGACTCAAGCGATCCACTGGCTTTGACCTCCAAAAGTGCTGAGATTATAAGTGTCAGCTAGCATGCCTGGCCAAGATTTTTCCTTTATTATTTATGATTATCTTACAAAAGTATTAAGGTAATGCTTTTGCTCAGGGAGAAGCAATAATAATTACCAACAGAGTTTCTATTAGCCAGCCAATGCTCACTTTACTTCTTTTCAAACTTTCATTATATAATTAATATGTTTATTATTTATTTATGTGTTTTTTGTTCAATAAATATATTTTATTCCACCTATACTATCACTTTCTAGGTCAATTTTCCAAAAGGCACCATAGACTATTCGAGTTGGCAGAAAATTAACAAAACAGAATTATGTCATTAAGACAGCAATTACTTTTGTAATATCTGTTATATAATAACATAACTTCCCTTGAATATTTAACATGATTGGAAACTCACAGCTATAGCAGAAATTTATATACATACATATATAGACATATATGCAATGTTTGTTATTCATGTCCAATTTAAGGCAGCTCACTTCAGTATTCTCTTTCAAGGAGTAAATCTGGACTCCAAGCTGCTTCTCTGCTGCCCTGTCAGAATACATTGCTTCCATCTGTACAGACTGAGAATGGGCAATTATGAAAAGCGTAAAATACTTTCTGAACAGCCTCATATAGAAGAAGCAGCATATGAATTTTGCTGTGGTCTACTAGCAGTCTAGATTGATCACTTGATATACCTGGATGCAAAGGGCTATATAATATAAATCATGTGGATACATGGCAGACACATGTGTCCTCTCTCGTCGTCTATTCTTTCAGTCACCAAATGCCTTTGTTTTTCCTTCATATGTGTGACTAATAATCCAAAGAGACAAGTGGTGCACCCTCCTCATACTCAATATTTAAAAGTGGAATGGATAAAATTTATACATCTATTAGGTTTCTCTAGATTGACAGAACTAATAGGATATGTGTATATATGAGAGGGAGTTTATTAAGGATAACTGACTCATAGGATTATTATATTGAGGTCAAGGTGCCCTCTCTCCCCTGGAGAGACCAAGCTCTCCAGGTTCTTGGTCTCCTGCCCTCTCAAGAATGAGAGAGGTGACCACGGCTCAGTGCACAGTAAATGTCAGACTCCAAAGTGTTTATAGAAAGTGATATATATATATATATATATATATATATATATATATATATGGAGAGAGAGAGAGAGAAACCAGAGAAGGAGAAGAAAATGGTTAACTCTCACAGTGAGTGAGAGAATCCACAAAGATGGAATCCAGGAGAGGAAAGCAGCTTCCACAGTGAGTGGAAGAGAATAGAGAGAGATGGAGTTTAGGAGGTGAAGACAGGCTTCCATGAGAGCATGTGGAAGGGGACTCGAGTGGAAATCCAGGAGAGAGAAAGATGGCTTCCATGAAGGGAGTGTTCATGGAAGGAGACCCAAACATGGAGTCCAAAGGGGTGTGGAAGAGGGGACTTTTAACCTGGGAAGAACCCCCACCTTCTCTAAGACCTGGGGGCCATTGAAAGGAGTTCCTTAGAACTTCCACTGGAGTGACTGACTCTTAGATTCATCCCATGCCTGCAAAATTTAAACATAAACTGTTAAATCTCTTGGATGGAGATAGATGGGAGGGGGAGCATGGAGCTGGGAAGTTCTTGCCCTTAAAACTACACAACCTTGTGGACGCAGAAAGAGAACACATTCCCTCAGGATCACAAAGTAAAGCCCCACAATAGGCCCTCTGCAAGTTGAGGAACAGGAAACCAGTGGTGGATCAGTCTAAGTCCCAAAACCTCAAAAGTATGGAAGTCAACAGTGCAGCCTTCAGTAGGTGGCCAAAGGCCTGAGAGCTCCTAGCAAACCACTTGTGTAAGTCCAAGAGTCCAAAAGCTGAAGAACTTGGAGTCTGATGTTCCAGGGCAGGAAGTATCCAATGTAGGAGAAAGATGAAGGAAGGATGCCTCAGCAAGTCTACTCCTTCCACGTTCTTCTGTCTGCTTTTATTCTAGCTGCACTCTCAGCTGATTCGATGTTGGGCACCCAGATTGAGCATGGGTCTGCCTCTCCTAGTCCACTGACTCAAATGTTAATCTCTTTTGGCAATATCCCACACAGACACACCCAGAAACAATACTTTATGCACCACAAACAATACAAAATATATTTATAATTATACATTTATATGTATATAGATGCTAACATTAGAAATGGATAATGATAGGAGATATCCCACAGTCATTAGTCCATAGCACTCTAAATGTCCTTGAGCAGACAGGTGTGAAAGCCCTCTGAATCTACAATAGAAGTTGGAAATGTTTTTGGTTAGGCCATAACATTGCTCTCTAGAAGGAACTCTCTTGATTCCTGATATTCTCCAAGATCATTATCTTTGCCATCTGGGTTCTTCCTTTTTCATGATCACGTTTGACACCATCTGAAACGACTGTGGGAACTCACGCCCTTTGTGAGACTACACAGCCTTCAAAGCCGGCCTCACATCTGTGAAAGATTGGTGACACATGGTGCTATTTTAAATCTTAAACAGTCAAATTATTTTTCTAGTTCATCTTTGGCAATATGTTTTATTCAGATCTTCATGGACTTCTGGCCAATTAGCTTTTCATTTGCAATGAATTGAAAACTAAGTATTTAAAATACATTTAAATATACATATATTAAAGTCATAGTTCTCAATCTATTGAACTTATTTGATTTTTTTTTTAGTCCTCATGCCTCTTCCTCTCAGTCTAATTGCCAGCAACATAGAAGCTATTTGGAAAATAAGTGAAAAGCCCCACCCTAAATCTAATCTGCTCCCTAAGTTGAGGTTTGCTTGTAGAGATTTTTGATTTTGATATTCTTAAAAAAAATCTACAAAATTTATGCAAGAATAGTCCTAGGAACTGTTGTGCATCCTTATCCAGATTCTCCAGTTATTTCAATCTTGTACCTTTTGCCCTATCACTCTCTCCATCCTCACATATGTGTATATGTATGTGTATATATGTGATGTGTGTGTGTGTATATATATATATATATACACACAATATACAAAATAATTTGGAGATGCTCTGCCTATTTACTATCAAATATTTGCATGTATATTTTCTAATGCAAAAATGTCTCTTCTCAAATAAGAAAAGTTTTCTATCATACAAGAAAAATTACAAAAGTTTGGAAATTTAACGTGACTGCAACAATATTATCTAATGAGCAATATTTCCTTCTAAAACATGGCTCATAGGAATATGAACACTTATAGTGATGGGGACTCATAAAACTATCAGAAATCAAAGATACCTTGCATAAGTATTTGGTAAAAAGTTGTGAAGTTTGAAGCAGCTGTGGATAACTTTTGAAAATTCATATAAATTTAAACACACAAACATATATACACATATTTCTACATAAAATATTGTAAGTATAAAATTATTAAAATGTAACCAAAAATTTAAAAGAAAGCCTTTTGATTTGAGATAAATCTTTACATACAGAGTTTCTAGTGTGAATATAATTCACTACTGACTTTAGCCTTTTTTATTTTATGTACAATTTCTTCAAACAATGGAATATTTCATGAAAACAGTATTTTCAAGTATTCAATATATTGTAGCACATCAAAAATATGAAACCATTTCCACACTACTCAACAAATTGTTTTTCAAATTTGTAAGTTAATAAATAATAGCATAATGAAAACTTTTTAACACAAACATATTATCTTCATGTTTTCTTTGAGTACATTATTAGAAGTAGAATTTAATATTCAAAAATATGACTGCCTTTTAAAGATTTTCAATGTATGTTGCAAAATTTATCTGCAGAAATATATCCCATAACACATTTAAAAATCACAGATCATAATTCTTTTCATCCCTTTCAACTGAAAAAATATGATGAGGAAGCTAACCATTTCCTTAGAAAATGGTTATATAGAAAATTAGAACATTATTTAAAACCGTTGATATTGCTTTAAAACCTTAAAGCACTAGAACCTTAGATATGAATATTGTGCAAAGATGATTTTTTTAAATTTGTTATTTTTCTGGACAGGATATGTGTGATATTTGCATTTTAATCTGATTAAACTTTTAAAATAATGTTTCTAAAAAGTTAATCATATAACACACATGTGTACATGTTCTGTTTCTCAAAATATTACTAATATTTTGTCATATATATCAAACTTTTAAAATATATATTGAGGATTAATTTGAAGCACTCTATGTACCCCTCTCTTTGTCACTAAAAGTAACCAGCATCTTGCATCTGGTCTTGGTCATCCCTTATGTATTTTGTATGTATTACTTCATGCAGTAACATTCAGTTTAAGCACATGGGATAGTTTGCATATTCAAAACATTAACAAAACAAACTTAGTTATACTGTTGTATCCAAATGAGTTAGAAGGAAAGTGCCAAACTCTGAGTTCCAGAGTTAAGAATCCTTTATTAAATAGCTGGTGAACGAGAGATGGCTAATGCTTAAAATTCTCTCAGCCCTGAGTAAGGGGGCTTGATTCCCCTTTATACCTTGAGTTAGGTAGGGGAGGGGGTACTAGCTGAAGCAGAATTTTACCGAAGCAGAACAAGCAAGTTAGATAAGGAAGCTGGTAACAAGGGGGCAGGAGGTTCCCAGGATTGTTGGTTGCTAAGGATATTTCCATACAATCATCAAGTGGGGTAGCAGGGGGAACTTTTCATACAATCAATTACCAAGGAAGATATTCACAATAGCAGGTAGCTTTGCCAAGCAGGATGAGGGGATAATGGTTACAGGTACTGTGAACAGTGTGAACCACTCTTAACGGTTCAAAGCTTTGAGTGTAGTGTGACCCAGTAATGTACCTGTGGGGGGCCGAGGCAAGGAGGGAGGAGCTAAGCTGGAACTTACTGCTGAGATGGAGTCAGTTAGGCTAACACAAACTAGGTTATTACAATACCATAGAGAAAATACTCAACTAGAATTACTGATACATAATTTTACATGTTATTTAACTGCTCTGTATATTCAGTTGTTTAATTTTGAAAAAATTTATTCTTCTTATTTATGTGAACATTTACGATCCTCCACCTTAGTTTTTCTTGTTGCTTGTGTGTGTGTATGTGTGTGAGCTTGTTGTGTGTGTATGTGCGTATGTGTGTGTATAGTGTGAACCCTATTACAATGTAATAGTAGCTGTAAAGCCCCACCCTAAATCTAATCTGCTCACTAAGTTATTTTATTGAATTGTGGTTTACTTGTAGAAATTTTGATTTTGATATATTTTTTAAAATCTACAAAATTTTTGCAAGAATAGTCTTAGGAACTGCTGTGCATCCTTACCTAGAATCTCCAATTATTTCAATCTTGTACCTTTTGCCCTTTCACTCTCTCCCACCCTCACATAGGTGTGTGTATATATATACTGAACCTTTGAAAATAACTTGGAGATGCTCTGCCCATACATGTGTGTATCCTGCTACAATGTAGAAATATGTATTTTTGCATATGAGCAAGAGTTTAGGAGAAAATGTGAAAAGACTTAGTTGAATATTATTTGACGTTTTTATTTTACTAGACATTGCCTGCTTGCTTTCCAAAGTTATTGCACCTCAGTTGCTGCTTAATTTGCTCTTTTCTGTTTACAGATAAGGTGTGGCTTATATATACTTTGACCTTTCAAATTTCTTTTTTTGTGCTATCATTATGTGTAATGTATTTTGCTTATATTTTTATTTATATTGCAGACTTTTTCATTTTCTTGTTGAATTCAAATGTTCTTAATATATTTTAGAACCTAACTCCTTGTTAGTTATATGCCTGGTAATGTTACCTAACTAAGTCATTCTATTGACTTGTCATTTTCGAACAATGCTTTATGTTATAATGCTGTCATATTTATGAGTACTTTATTGTATTATTGATATTTTCATCCATTATAAAAAGTGCGATTTAACACTAGAAATCTGTTTATTGAGTATACTTCTTCCTCCTTTGATATGTAAAGTTGTCTATGTCAACACGGATCTGTTTCTGGCCTATATAACTGATATGGTTTGGCTGTGTCCTCACACAAATCTCATCTTGAATCATAGATCCCATAATCTCCACATGTCATGGGAGGGACCTGGTGAAAAGAAATTGAATCATGGAAGCAGTTACCTCCATGCTGTTCTTGTGATAGTGAGTTCTCATGAGATCTGATGGCTGTAAGGGGCTCCCCCACACTCTTTGCTCTATACTTCTTCTTGCTGCCCCTATGTGGTGAAGGACATGTTTGCTTTCCCTGTGCCATGATTGTAGGTTTCCCAAGTCTTCCCAAGCCCTGTGGAACTGTGAGTAAATTAAACTACTTTTCTTTATTAATTACCAAGTATCAGGTATTTCTTCAATGCAGCTTGAGAACTAACTAATACACCAACCTTTCCATTACTGATTCAAATATCACACATTTTTATAATTACTAGAACTAGTTAGATTGAGCTTCAAAATAAACTTTGGCAGCTAGTAGGATAATTTCATTGTTAATTTTGGAAATGATTTGGACAGTTTTTGGTCCATTTTCATCTTTAAAAACGTTAGCACACGCTTTAAAATCGACAGAAAAGTGCCAATTTGCATTGAATTTACAGAGAAATAGAATTGAGGCCTTTAGATTTCTTTTTTTTTTTAAATTTCACTCTTTTTGTCACTGTTTATTTGATTTTCTTTACATTGTTTTTATGTTGCAGTGATATCTCTACAAATAAAAGGCTCACCGAGTTTTCAAATTTTGACATAGAATGTGTAGAACTCTATTAATATTGTGTGTCTGAATAGTCTGTATTATTACTCAGTTACCTTTTCCTGTGTTCTGAAGGACTTTTATTATTTATAAACAAGGAAAATGTTATTACACAGCAGGCTACAACACCCTCATTCCTTTTTCATTACCTATCAACAAGGAAAAGAAAATTCCCCAGCAGGCCACAATATCCCCACTCCTCACTGGAACTTGTAGGGTCCTTTAGTTTGGCCTTTGAATACTTGTGCAAACTTAATTGCCTTTAAATTCAATACCATCTCTTGTGACTTTAGATCAATACATCTTGTTTCTACTCACATGTCTTTCCAGACAATCCCATAGTACTTGGAAGACCTTTCTCCACCACAGTTACTGATAAATAAGATAATTCAGAAACTACAGTAAGCTAAGGGCAGCACCAAAATCTGGGTGCCAAAGAGTCCTTTAATGAGTCCTCCACATATCTGAAATACCACTTTCGAATATCACTGTAATTCTTCTAGGATTTGAAGGGCCATTCTCAGCTAAATAAACCAGGAAAAGACTGTTATCAGGATGTTTGAAAATGCTCTTCTTGGCAGAGCTAGGGGAAGACAAAAATGCATGGTATATATTTATTCCAGTTTCAGAAAATGTGTATTTTCTCCTTCAAGAAGTTTTGTGGGTTCTTATAACTTCCTAGCGTTGACATTCAGTATGACACATTTCTCATTCTGTGCATTGAAAAATTTCCAACCTGATAAACAAACTCGCCACATATTGGCATTATAGTATTGCCTGAATTCTCTTGTAAGTCCAAAGTCAAATGATTATCAAAGGAGGATTAATAGGAGAAAGACGAATATGAAGTATTTTATGTACAAGAGACTTTACAAGTGAGGTCACTCAGTCCTGTGTCTGGGAACACAATAGTCAAATAATGCGTTATTTCAGACTCTTCACTCTTTAGTGGAAATCGCTTTCTGTTTTGAATTGAAACTGATGACCATCTCAAAAATATAAATTCTGTAAAAGAATATAATTGGATTGTTTGTAACATAAAGGATAAATGCTTGATGGGATGGACATTCTATTTTCCATGACATGATTATTACACAGTGCATGTCTATATCAAAATATCTAATGTCCTCTATAAATATATGCAACTACTATCCACTCACAAAATTAAAATAAAAAGGTTTTTTATTATACATTTTATATTATTAAATTTAAAAAGTAAAATATAACTTAGATGAAACCAAATATATCAAAATAACTTATGTCTTACCCTGTATCTTCTTGTCTTAAACTTGACCTTTATCAATTGCTACTTGATGATGATTTCATTATTTTATTTTATATTTTTAAAATTTTGGTTTTGTTCAGTTTAGTGGTAAATTTCCTCATCTTATCACTTAGATCATAACATCAAATATTTTCATTGATTTTTTTTACTTGTTCTATTTCAAAATAGATAACCTTAAGTTAATATGTCAACATCTCCTTGATCTCTAAGAGCTTGCAGTTCAAACTGTATTTACTTTTGTTTTTCACAAATAAATAATAGTATTGTTTCTATCCTCATATTCTCATTAATAATAATAGTATATTGCTAAATGTGGTGGCTTACATCTGTAATTCCAGGTACATGAGAGGCTGAGATGAAAGGAATAATTGATCCTGTGAGTTTAAGACCAGCCTAGTCGACAGAGTAAGACCCTGTCTCAAAAAAAAAAAAAAAAAAAAGAAAGAAAGAAAGAAAAGAAAAGAAAGCATGATTCAAAGATGCAAGAACAAGTTCCTTTGTTGAAGACTTTGCTAAAACGGTGGAGAACCAGAACTATCTGCCCTCACACAGCTTGCTATGTTAATGTCTTTATTATTCTTCACTTTCTTCAGTATAATTTCACAGCTGTAAGAGACTCCTGACCAAGAAAATAACTTGAAATATTTGCAGGAATTTTCTGAAAAACTCAGGAAACTCTTTAATAGAAAGAACCAGCAAATCTCCCAATGCTATTTACCTCTTGGCCTTAGAAGTTTACCATGTTCTCCCAAAACATAAACTGTTAAATTATGATTATTTCCAAACAGAACTAGGTCTCACAATAAACCACGTACCTTAAACTAGACTTCAAAAGATGAAGAATTTCTGGAGAGGTAATGTTCTGAATGATAACTATAGTTAAGAATACTGTATTATATATATTTGAAATTTGCTAAGAGGGTAGATCTTAAGTGGTCGTATCACATTAAAAAGATAAATAAAATGCAGTAACTATGTCAAGTGATGGATATGTTAATTAGTAAATTGTGGTGATCATTTTGTAATGTATATTTATGTTGAAACATCAAGTTGTATACCTTAAATATATGCAATTTGTATATGTTACTTATAAATCAATAAAGCTGAAAAGCCTCAGTAAATCTCACCTTGTCTTTTCCCTTTGGAAACACTCTAAAAACTTGGCTGAAGTGCTGAGGCAGTATTCTCCCACACGAAGGTAAGCAATAAGTTATGCTATCTTATTTACATGCAGTAGCAGTGATACATGGAAAGCAAACATTCCTAAAAAATTCTGGGTAGTCTTCAATTACAAGGTTCAAAATTTAGAAAAAAAAATATTAGAGATATAAAGTCATTAATATAGAAACACATCTAAGTAAAGGGAGTGGAAATAAATAAAAGTAGAAATAGTTGTTTTAATTCATACCAGGTTACTCATTAATTTTAAAATGCTTTCATACTAACTGACAAATACTTTGAAATCAGATATTTATTTATAAGCTTCAAATTATTTTTATTTAGACATCCTTTTCTTTGCAATAACCTGCCTCAAATATCAATGCAAGCTATGCTTATAGCAAAGATTTTCTACTGCCATTTCTTTAAAATATGAAGAAAAGCCAGCTGCCAGTCAGTATTTTCACTTCACTGAAGTTAAAGGCAGAGAGAAGTAGAGAAGAGAATAAGAAAAAGCTGTGAACATTTTGAACAAAACAATATTTAATTTTTATTGTATTTTGCCACAAAGATTTCTGAGAGAGTGGGAGGGAGTGAGAACAACCAAACACTGCTCATAATCATGTGAATTCAACATCTCTAGACCTTACGAAATTAGCAGTATTCCCCAATGTTATGCAAGATCTAAAGAACTCACACATCAAGAAATTAAGCATAAGAAACAATGCAAACACAAAGGGAATCAAAATAAACTACTAAACAATACAGCAAATGTTACAGAAATTCTGCCTAACATAGTCTAGGCTATAACAGCCTTGAACCAGTATTATAATGATCTCCCTAAACAGAAGAGTTTGTTATCAAAGCAGCTAATTATAATCAGAAGAATAAATTCCATAAAAATATATTAAAAATGCAGTTCACATTTCTAAAAAATTTGAAGTGATTTTTCAGAAGCAGTCGGAAGAATGTAAAAGCTAGCTGCTTAGATTTTCTTGTCGTTGTTGGTAACAGCCTTACTGAGATATAATTCATATATTTAGCATGTACAATTTGATTATTTTTCCTGTATTCATAGAGTTGTGCAACCATCACCACAAACAATTTTAAAATATTTGTATCACACTAAAAACCTTTTGTATTTTAGCCGTTATCTCGCAACTCCTGTCCTCAGCCCAAAGCAACTACTAACATACATTCTGTCATTATAGATTTGTGTATTGTGGATGTTTCATATAAGTGCAAGTATAAAATATATTTTGCATCTGGCTTATTTCCTCTAGCAGGTTTTCAAGGTTAACCATGTGGTTGCATGGTTCAGTACTTCATTCGTTTATGGCTGAATTGTTGAATATATCACATTTTGTGTAACAAAAAGTCTATCCATCAGCTGGTAGTCTTCTGGATATTTTCTATCTTTTGGCTTTATGAATATGATTTCTATGAACATTCATGTATAATATTTGCAAGTGCACATGTTTTTAAGTTAGTTTTATTTGTTCTACTGTTTATTAAAATGCAATATGCATACAGAAAAGTGTTATAAGTACAGAGCTCTATGCATTTCCACAAACTGAGCACCCAGATAAAGAAACAGTAGTAAGTGCACCCTGAATGATTCCTTTTGGCTCTCTTCCAGTCATACTCCCCTATTCTGACTTCTGACAGCATGGCTTAGTTTTGTCTGTTCCTGAATTTTTGTAGAAACAAGATAATATTGTATGCACTCTTTTTCAGGCTTCTTCATTAAGCCGGGGGAAACTAATGCATATTTTTGCATGTTAGAGTTTGTTCAATTTTATTGTATAAGCATAGCTTCTCTGAGTGTAACATAGAGTCTCCTGGACTTCCTAAAACATTTTCAGGGTGTCCACAAGGTCTAACCCGTTTTCATAGTAACACAAAGATATTATTTACCTTTTCACTCTTAATCTGTCATAAGAATACAGAGGAGTTTTTCAGAGGTTATATTAAGTGATGATGCTTATGTGTTCCTGTTTTTCAAAACATCTCAATTTTAATTTTCTGTATGATAAATATTAATAGATAAAACTCACATAAATAAAAGTTTTTTTGGATTCTGTAATAATTTTTAAGCATATAAAGAGATATTGAGACTAAAAAACTTGAGAACCGTTACTGTAATTGGGTAATTTAACCACCATTTATTTTTCAATTAAGTTGTTGATTGGCATTTGGGATTGTTTCCAATTTTTGGCTTTTATGGATACTGCTTCTAGGAACAGATCTATTGGAGAACATATATACTCATTTCTGTTGAGCATGTATATACCTACAAATGGGATTGATGCTGTATAGAGTACCTATTAATTTCTAGTAGATGACATAAAAAGTTTTAGTTCCCTCTGGAGTATACAGCATTCAATGTGCCCACTTGGAAAAGAGATGGGGCCCTCAGCAAACACTAAACATGCCTTGATCTTGGATATCTCAGTATCCAGAACTGTGAGATATAGATTTAGACTGTTTATAAATTTTGCTAAAAAGTTTCCAGAATGTGTGAACCAGTTTATCCTCCTGCAAGGAATTTATGGAAGTTTCAGCTGCTTTACATTTTTACCAAATTTAGATATTGGTTACCATTATTGTTTAAGCTATTTTGTTGGTTGTATTGTGGTATTATATCATGGTTTTCCTTTGCATTTCTCTGATGACAAGTGAAGTTGAGTATCTACGCATACGGATCATTTAAATAATAGTTCATTAATTATTCAATTATTTTTTCAGGTTTATTGAGGTATAATTGATTAATACAAATTGCATATATTTACAATGATTAATATGATGCTTTGACATTGTGAAGTGATCGCCACAATCAAGCCAATTAATATATTAATCACCTCACATAGTTACTGTGTGTGGGAAGGGGGGTAAGACCACTTAAGATCTAAATTCTTAGAAAATTTTAAGTACGTGATAAAGTATTGTTAACTGTAGTCATCCTTCTGTACATAGATTTCCAGAGCTTATTCATCTGGCATAACTGAAATTGGTATGCTTTGACCAATATCTCCTCATTCCCACCTCCTCCTAGTCCCTGGCAATCACCATTCTACTCTCTGCTTTTATGAGTTCAATTTTTTTTAAGTGCCTGATTATTTTACATAGCCTAATGTCATCCAAGTTCATCTACGTTGCTGCATATGGCAGGATTTCCACATTTTATCAATCCATTTATTCATCAACAGACACTTGGGTTGTTTCCATACCTTGGCTATTGTAAAAACATACTGCTGTGACCATTGGGTACAGATATCTCTACAAGATAGTAATTTCATTTCCTTTTGAAAGATACTCAGTACTGAGATTCCTGAATCATATAGTAGTTCTATTTTTAATTATTTGAAGAGAGTTTATACCGTTTTCTATAAGGGCTATACAAATTTACATTCCAATGAACAACATGTAAAGATTACCTTTTCATCACATCCTCACAAACATTTGTTAATGTTTTGACATTTTGGTAAAAATCATTCTAATAGGTGTGATGACTTGTTACAGTTTTGATTCACATTCTCTGATGATTAGTGATATTACACACATTTTCATATATCTGTTGGTCATTTGTGTGTCTTCTTTTGAGAAATGTGTATTCCATTTCTTTGCCCTTATTTGTACTGGGTTTTTTTCTTGCTGTTGAGTTTCTTATATATTTTGGATATTTTACCTCTTATCAAATGTATAAATTGTTAATATTTTCTCCCATCATTTATGATGTCTTTTCACTCTGTTGATTGTTTCTCTTGCACAAAAGTTTTTTAGTGTGCTGTAAAGCCATTTGTCTATTTTTGATTTTGTTGACTCTGTTTTGGGTGTCATATCAGAAAAAAACATTGCACATATCAATGACCTGGAGCTTGTTCTCTATTGCTTTCTTCAGAAGTTTTACAGTTTCAGTTCTTACATTTAAGTCTTGAGTTCATTTTGAGCTGATTATTTTTGTATATGGTGTGAGATTATTTTTATCACCCAGGTAATAGGCATAGTACCCAAAAGGTATTTGTTTCATCCTCACCCTTCTTCCATCTTCCACTATTGCATAGACCATGGTGTCTGCTATTTCCTTCTTTGTGACCATATGTACTCAAGGTTTAGCTACCATTTATAAGTGACAACACGCAGTATTTGGTTCTCTGTTTCTGTGTTAGCGCTCTTAGGATAATTGCCTCCAGCTCCATCTAAGTTGCTGCAAAGGACATCATTTAATTGTTTTTTTTTTTTTTTAATGGCTGCATAGTATTTCATGGCATATATGTACCAAATTTTCCTTACCCAGTCTACCACCGATGGACATTAAGTTGGATTTCATTTCTCTGCTATTGTGAATAGTGCATCAGTGAAGATACATGTACGTGTGTCTTTATGGTTGAATGATTTATATTCCTTTGAGTATATATCAAATAATGGAACTTCTGGGTCAAATGATAGTTTTTTAAGTTCTTTCAAAAATTGCCAAACTGCTTTCCATAATGGCTAAACTAATTTGTATTTTGTTTTTTGAGATGGAGTCTCACTCTGTCCCCAAGCTGGAATGCAGTGGTGCAATCTCGGCTCACTTCAACCTCCACTTCCTGGGTTCAAGCAATTCTTCTGCCTCAGCCTGGCAAGTAGCTGGGACTACAGCCACCTGCCACCACCCACGGCTAATTTTTGTATTTTTAGTAGACAAAGGGTTTTGCCATGTTGGCCAGGCTGGTCTCAAACTCCTTACCTCAGGCTATCCACCCACCTTGGCCTCCCAAAGTGCTGGGATCACAGGCGTCAGCTACCCCACCCAGCCACTAATTTGCATTTCTACCAGCAATGTTTAATTGTCTCATTTCCTCCACAGTCTTGCTAGGAAATAATATTTTTTGACTTTTTAATTATAGCCATTTTGACTGATGTGAGATAATATCTTATTGTGGTTTTGATTTGCATTTCTCTAATAAGTGTAGTATTGAACATTTTTTATTTGCTTGTTGGCTGTGTGTATGTCTTATTTTGAAAATATCTGTTTATATCCTTTGCCCACTTTTTAATGGTGTTTATATTTTGCCTGTAAATTTGTTTAAATCCCTTATAGATTCTGGATATTAGACTTTTATCGGACACATAGTTTGCAAATATTGTCTCTCATTCTGTAGGTTGTCTGTTTACTCTGTTGATAGTTTCGTTGGCTGTGCAGAGCCCTTTAGTTTAATTACATCCCATTTGCCAATTTTTGTTTTCATTTCAATTGCTTTTGGCATCTTTGTCATGAAGTGTTTGCCAGGTTTTATGTCCAGAATGGTTATTTCCTAGGTTATCTTCCAGGGTTTTTATAGTTTTTGGTTTTAGATTTAATATTTAATCAATCCTGATTTAATTTTTGCATGTGGTGTAAGGCAGGGAACCAGTTTTAATCTTTGGCATATGGCTAACCAGTTATCCCAGCACCTTTTACTAAATATGGATTCCTTTTACTGAATAGGGATTCCTTTCTCCCTTCCTTGTTTCTGTCATTTTTTTCAAAGATCAGATGGTTGTAGGTGTGCAGACTTATTTCTTAGCTGTCCATCCTGTTTCATTGGTCTATATGTCTATGCTTTTTTCATTACTGTAGCTTTGTAGTATAGTTTGAAGTCAGGTAATGTGATGCCTCCAGCTTTTTAATTTTTGCTTAGGAATTCCTTGGCTATTAGGCCTCATTTTTGGTTCCTTATGAATGTAATTGGTAGTTTGATAGGAATAGTATCTTTTTGTCTTGTGTTGACTATGCAGCAGTTAGCACTTCTTGACTTTATAGATTGGTTTCAGTGAGGGAAGACCCTCACCTATCAGTGTATGTGAGGATGCTGTCTCATGGGACATCGCAGTTCTTGGTACAGTGATGATTCTGTAGTACCGTCTTTGTATAGTTCTGTATACTGCTGTAACAGCAAAGATTTCAGGATTCCACACTGGCTCTGCCTATGGATATCTGCAGCAGTGTTAAGAGCTATTGGTATCTTCAATGGTGAAATCTACTGTGATCATGTTGATCTCTTTTTCCCCCATGGGGGAAATTCATGGCTGAGAAGCTCTCTCTTGGCACTATATTATGTTCACGGGTGCACTCATAGTAACAGTGGCACTACTCTCTTATGTACACTCTCATGGAGTGATCACTGAGCCATGGTTTGGAGTAGGGATGTATTCAGGGACTATAACTCCAGGGCCTGGGACAGTGGTAACACTGCTATCTGGGGCATGGACATCCCCACTGCTACTTTGGCAAAGGTGTGTGTGAGACAGGCACTTGTGGAGTGGCTATGGAGTTTGGATCCAGAGCAAATGTCCATAAGATAGGATAACTGCTGCTTTGGGGGATAGGGTGCAGGTACATCCGCTTCATTGGTGCCTCCACTGGAGGCAGGGGCATACATGGTATATATCAGAAACCTGGGTCTGGAGCTCAAGAACATATTGAGTAGCAAGATTACCAGGGTTCCAACATGGACTAGCTTACTGTGAAGACAGCTCATACGTGGGAGACATATTCTCATGGATTGGCAGTGGAGCTAGTGTGTGACACAGATGCCTGAATAATGACCACAGTTTCAGGGCATAGAGAAGGGCTAGCCCATATCACTGGTGGCTCTGATGCCTGACATGCTGGTGCACATGCTGTGCCAATGGTGCCACTGTCTGGAGTGGCATCGCAGCGACTCCTTCTTGGGATAGAGCACAAAAATATATTCAGTTTCTAAAAGATTGTGGCAGTAATGTCTGTTGGTTACATAAATGTGAAAGCTGCCAGTACCCTCTGCAAAGCAGGCCATGGGGGATAAGAAGGGCATTGATCATGTGGCAGATACTGATATCTCTTGACCTTCTTTATACCTAGGCAAATCTAGATGACTCAGGTATGACAGTCTCACCAGTGAACCTTTCCCTGTAGTTATTCTCCGTTTTGTTTTTATTGTGTTGATGGACATTCTTAATTAAACCCATACACCCTCCCAAAGATACTTTTATTCATTAATAGCTGTCTAATTTTGTGTGTGGGTGTGTGTGTGCAGGAGTATATATACCTTCTTAATAGATACCACCGGTGTTAGTCAGTTCTGCTATGCCAAGATATTACAGACTGTGTTGCTTAAGCAGCAAACATTTATTTCTCACATTTCTAGAGTGTGGAAGTCCAAGATCAAGGTGCCAGCAGTTTTAAGGCAATCTTTTTAGTTTGCCAACAATTTTCTTTCCTTATAGCCTCACATAGCCAAGACAGAAATAATATCTCTCATATTTTTCTTATCAGATGCTAATCCCATTCTCAAGGGCTTTTCCCTCATAACCTAATCATCTCTCAAAGGCATCACCTTTTAATGTCATCACACTGATAATAAACATTTTAATATATGAATTTTTTGGGTGGAAGAAGAATATTAAACCTAGGACATCACAAACTTCACAAATAAATACCTACATAAAAATATATCTGTACCTTGTTCAAATAATTTACAATTTAAGCATAATCTTCATTAAAAGGAATGATGGATACCTTCATGACTCATGAAGAAGAAAAGGTAAATATTTTTACTTTAAAGACATCCAATGAAACAGATGTGAGGGGGATGGTTATATGTTCAGGAAATAAATGTATCTTTTCTATGCACAAAATAAATATATTTAACTGTCCAGTATTATTTAAAGAAGTCTACATGAGTTATCAATATATTTTTATTGGTGGGATCAGATGGCATTAAAAACATACTACATAAACAATCTGGAAACAAGAGAAAATAAGCACAGAGAATAAAATAGGAGAGATTTGTTACAGAAAGACTGTTGAATGTTCCTTTGTTGTTTATGACCTGTGCAAAAACTTCAGGCACATACAATTAATTGAGAATATCTAAATACTTAATCTTGTATTAACAAACTGAAGTGTCACGAAAATTCATTGAGATCGTTTGTGAGCTATAATAGCTAGTGTGAGTTTAATGAGTTGGAAGTCTGGCCGTGGGGTATGCCAAATAATTATTAATTATAGGTGAGGATGAATTTGTTCACTTTGAAGAACAGTGTGATTAAAATAGTTGTCAGAGAAAGAGGATGAACAGTCTGATTTTCTTTTAGTAAGACTGCTGTGGAAGGAGTGCCTTGCTTTTCCAAGCTTTATTCTCTACTGTGGCTAGATTTTTCTTGTCTGAAGAGAAACAAGTTTGCAGAGACTTAAAATAAATTGAACATTGTGTTGCTTTTGACAATTCACCTGGCAGATTTACTGAACTACTATATATCATGTCCTGCCAAATATAAATTATTTTTCATCTGCTATGTGCAAATTTTACATAAGTAGTCTTTCCAATCCCTACTTATCTTTTCTTCCTTCTGTGACTTTTGTCTTATATATTAATGCTTTTGAAAGAGGATGAACAAAAATGTCAAAACAGGCACATGAAAAAAATCAGAAAAATGAGAAACCCACTTAGGGCAAATGGTGGAGATTGAAGATGTACATATGAATAACAGGAACAAAATATGAATAAAGAGAAAATATCCATATTGGGATAAAAATGCGACATCTGAATCTAAATTTGTATGTCATGAAACCAAAACAATATAGCATTTTATTCTCTCTAAAATGTCTAAATTAGCTATATGCCATTCAGTTTACCCTTTCTTAATGTCACCCTCATTTTCCAGAAATTATCCTGTTGTTTAGTTATTGTTCTGGAATATATAATATTCTAAATTAAAGATATCTATACATAGAAAAAACCTATTAGGATAATTCTTGAAAGCTTTTAATGTCGTCATATTACGGGAGCTCCATTAAGTTATGAAACTGTTATCAAAAAATTCTTTTTTATAAGTAGAAAGATGTGTCTAAAAAAAAAAGACTTGACCACTTTCCTAACCTACAGTCAAATTTTAGTAATGTAGTAGAATAAAGTGTTTTCATATTTTAAAGTAGTTTTTTTCATTCAAATGAATGTGTTATTATGAGAAAAACCTTAAACTTATCTGAGAAAACAGAAGTGAGCTCCCTCTCAAAATGCATAATACGCTAAGTTTATAGTAACTGACTCATAATTACTGATGTGTGGTGAATTTCTTTGGGGCAAAAAGAAACAGTATAGTACCTTTTATATACTAAAACATTTAAGACATTTAAATATTTGTGAATTTCCTGATATTTTCTAATATTAAAAATAGTTAATTCTGGAGAAATTACTAATTTTTTTTTTTTTTTGTAAACTAGTGGACTCCACGGTTCAGCTCAACAGTGTTATTTTCTTTCATTTACGTATTTGTGACACATTGAAATGCATAGAGCAAGTGCAGGGCCACATTAGGGAGAAACAGCAAATAGATCAACCCATCATTTACATATTTATATGACACATCTATCCAGTAGATATTTTGAGTGGCTGGGAGCAAAAGTCATCTCCAGTAATGCGCCAAGCATGAAAATGTAATTAGAAATATATCCTCCTATTTAAAACAATAAAACACTTGCCAGTTGGAGTTTGATTTTATTGATGTTCGATACTTAGTCTTTACTGAAAATTCGTGTAACACATACTTTATTACCTATTGAATTCTTTTTGTTTCATTGGTAAGGTTTATAATAATGTGGGACACTTGAAAAGTTACAGTAACTATTTCAAGCCAAAGATCCTCAAATAAATAGTGAAATGTCTATTTTCCTAAAGGTCATGCAGCACATTGTTAAGGAAGAAGATACAGCCACAATGTTTGGGAAACATAAAACCTGACAGAGAGAGAGAGGGGGAGTCAGAGAGAAAGAGAGAGAGAACAAAGCAAGCACAAATGAAAATATTCTAGTTTAAAATATGAGGACTTTTTAAACAAATGCTGCAATTAAAACTTAATGTGATATTTCCAGAGTATTGATCAAAGGGATCTTACTTCAAGATTCTTACTGAAGGAAACAATTTAGTGACTTAAGACATTATTATATGAAGTTTCAGAGAATCCATTTTTTATCTTCATACTATGCGCATATTTCTATGTGTTTAATGCATAACTGTTTACAATAAACATTTTATCTTACTTGAGAAAATGTAATTTCTCACATACTGATAAATTTGTTTTAAGACTGCAAAGCATTTTATGTCGAATATTTTATTCCTTGTCACATTACATTGGTCATATTATTTACCCATTTGCAGAATTTCTTTCACCAAAGAGAACTAATAAAATATTCAAAGCACATTTTATGCCAGTAGAAAGAGGACACGTGCTTTAATAAAAATAGTGTGTATTTTATTTAATATGCAATTCAATAGTGTGTATTTGTTACTTGCTGGGCCCTCTTCCAATATCTTTCCAATAATAACTTAGCTAATCTTCATGGCAATCTAGTAATATTGACAATGACTTAGGTTCTTCATTCCAATTTCAGTGATGAGGGAAATAAAGGCACCAAGAAACTAAGTCATTTTTAACACCATCAGTAGATAACTACTTGTGATGTTTCACCTATATTTTAAATGCCATTGAATGCAACAGCTAAACATTTACCTAAATGTTCAGAATTTTATAGATCTAGAATAAACAAATCTATATCAGCCAGTTCTTGTTACATTAGCACTTCAAAATTCAGTAATTTTAAAAACCAATCATTTACTCTAGCTTGTGAGTCTGTCAGTTGGCTGGGGGTTGATGGTCTTGGTAGGATTCTGCCAGGAAGTTCTGCTTTTAACAATGGGATCTGGGTAGAATCGGCATATTGGACGTAGGCCTTGTTTAGTCTTGCTGCATCACTATAAAGGAATACCCGAGGCTGGGTAATTTATAAAGAACAAAGGTTAATATTTGGCTCACTCTTATGTAGGCTGTACAGGAAGCATGACACGGGCATCTCAGCTTCTGGCAAAGCCTCAGGAAGCTTTTACTCAAGGCAGAAGGCAAAGCAGGAGGAGCAGGTCACATGGCAAGTGAGTAAAGAGAGAAAGAAGGGGGAACGCCAGACTTTTTTATACAACTAAGTCTCACAAGAATGTACCAAGCAAAAGCTCATTTGTCACCAAGGGGATGGAGCTAAACCATTCATGAAGGATCCACTCCCATGATCCAATCACCTCCCAGCAGGTTGCACTTCCTACACCAGGGATGATGTTTCAATGTGAGATTTAGAGGGACACATGTCCAAAAAGTATCAGTCTTTTCCACAAGTGATCATTATTTTTAGATCTATTAAATAAGAAGTAGTGGCTACAGGTCAGGGAGGAAGTTCCTACTCTGTTGAAGGCAGAAACCTGTTGAAGGCAGGAAAATTCAAAGTCTTAAGCACTTTTCAAATTATTTGCTTTCAGTCTGTATGTTAACATTATATTTTCTAAGTAGTTCCCAAAGCCAAGCTCAAGGCAAAGGGTCAGGGTGTTAGTCTCCACCCAACATAAAACCAAAACAAGTCACATGGTGAAATCTAACATGATATCTTAAAGACATATACTCCCGAGGAAGGTATGGAGGTGGAATTCAATAAAAATAAGTATAAATATATTTGCATCTGTATGACTCTATCAAAGTATATATACATACATGTATGGTATGTGTATATATGTATAAATCCATGTAACTTTTTGTGAATGAATTTCTGGAAAAAAAATCCTTTTACCAGTACTGCTTTGTGCTACTGAATTCTAGAGTTTTATAATTTTTCTAAAATAATGTAATTTCTTATCTTGGATTGGTATTTGGTCTCCCAAATAGTTTCTGTATTCGTATTTTATAAGTAACTTAAATAATTTCACCTGTAGGCAAATGGTCTTTCAGTTTCTTCTGAAAGCCAAGCCTCTCTTTATTTTCTTGTATAATCATTGATTCCAGTTGACAATTTTTCAAAATACCAAAAATAAAAACAAAATAACAATAGTGAAAGTTGGTTAACGTGTCAGATAACTGATTGAGTGTTTTTCATGCTTACCTGTTAAAGCCTATACAACCAATCAATGGCGTAATCATATCTGTGACCTTCCTCTTACAGAGGAGGATACTGGGGATTCTAGAGCTTTGTTTGCCTAAAGTCAGAAAAGCAAGACTATGACGGGCTGACATTTGAATGTACATCTAATATACTCACTCTTGACTAAAACAAGAAAGGTATCGTGGGGCAGGCATTGCTACTGCATTTTGAAATTTTGTATTTTGTGAAGCTTAAAATGCCTATTTACATACACAGCACAGCTATCTGAAATATATTTGAAATATTCATATAGAATTTGGTTGAGGAAGAGCAGAACTGATTAAAAACATGATGTCTGTGGAGGAACAACATAGATGAAATGCAAATTTTAAATTTATTTTTTTGATTAAGGTCAGTTGGCAGAAAATACAAACAGCCTTTAGGGTGGAGTGCGGAGGGATACATAATCTTAAACTTATAGTATAGTCTTTGAAACGCATTCTGATTATGACAAATCAATTTATTTCTGGTATACATTAAAATGGATAAATACGTTTACTTACCTCTCACTTTTGTTAGCGATTTAAATCAAATAATGTGCTCTACTGAACTTTGTCAATTATAAAGTAAAACATAATAAGGGGTTTATGGAAAGGATGCTAAGTAATTCTTAGTCCAGTGCTCATCCAGGAAACCACGCCACTTCTGCTTTGCTAGCCTAATGTTGAGCAGCCTTCTCTATAACATTCAGTTTTTTAAAAGTGGGTATACATAACCTAATTAATTACATGAGGCATAATTTTTGTCTTATTGAATCAACATTAAACACTGCCCAGTAATGTAAACCATGACCGTTGCCTATACAATTATTTTTTCAGAGGGCATTTTCTCTTTCCTGTGCTTTAGTGTAGGTCATGTTTCTTTAGGGAAAGTGAAACAATCACTCCTTTGTAAGCCATCTTATGCCATGGCTCTGTGGAAAACACACATAAACACACACACACACACACACACACACACACACACACACACATATACACAGAGATTTTTAAAAAAATAATTGCTACCTGTGAGAGAATGTACTCTTCCTTAGCCCTAACTATTACCTGGAAACCTGAGAAAATTTTGCAGAGGTAAGCCGTGGTTTGGCTGAGAAATATCTGGCTGGCTGTCATATAAATTTGCTCTTGGATATTTCTGGCTTAAATCCAAAAGGACATTCTGAACAAGTCTTATGAAAAAAGACAAAGAGAAAAAACAAAGCTAAACCAAAACTTCCTTTTTTAGTCTTTCCAGTATCTGCCTTTTTTCCCCTTCTCTTCAGAATAGTACCAATATCTTAAGGCACAGGTGAGAAGAAAATTCATTAGCAGCAATGATAGCCTTATTATGCAATTGAAGCTTTCATTTGTAATTCAATATTCCTTCCTATTTTATTTTGTTATTTTCTTAGAAATATGTAACAACTTTGCCATTAATAAAAATTCAGGATTTGGGTTAACAACATCAAAAGTTAAAATCAAGAGTATTTCAAAATTTGGTATATTCTATGTTTTAACATTAGAACATATAAAAAAAAAAACTAACAAGTTATCTTTCTTTACCAGTTAGGAAAATATGGTTTCCTGGAGGAATAACAGGGAAGTACAATCGCCTGGATACACTTTAAATACAGACCCCTAAATTTTAAACAGGGAGTCCTCAATAATTTTCGAGTACCAAAATGACACTATCTTCAATCATTCAAATATTTTGCAGTCTTTTATTCAACAAATTCATATCAATCTATATTATTATTACATATCTGGAAATATTAAAAGAAGATTATGTTAGAGAATAACAATAAAAACAGAACACACTGAAAAACAATAGAAAAAATCGACAACAATCTTGTCACAGCCTTTTCTTCTTTAGGTTATTTGGAAGCTCTGTGGGGCACATGTTTTAAATTCTATTTTACATTTTAGAATTTAATTGGTAGTAGACCTTGAACCTGGATTGTTATTAATAGGGATTTAGACTAAAATACACATACTCTGTAATTCACAGACCATCAGGAATTTCTCAAAATGCTAATGTTATTTTCCACACAGCTGGCCTTCCTGATCTCACAAGAGCAAAGTTTCCAAGAAATCTGGGAGCATGTAAGTTTCTTCTGGCCATTTTATCAACAGACTCTAGCACAGTGCTGAGAATTTAGAAGGCACTTAATAAATATTTGATGATATGTATCATTATAGAAAAGTTTCTTAGTTTCTCTCTTTCTATCACTTTCCTGAGATAGCAACTTCTGTGGAAATGTGTTGTAGAAATGCTTTAAATCACATTAAACAAAGGGGTGTGGTGCCTTGATCAGGAAAGACCATGGACAGAAGATGAGCCTTTTCTGAAAAGAGGAAGAAAGCACATGTATTTTTATTCATTTATGTTGTCTGCTGTAGCCAAGAACATCCTGCAGATAAAAGAATCAATATTTTTTGAGTTGCAGACTTAGCTTCAAATGTAAAAGCAATACTAGAGTGCAGTGTTTTGAAGCGGAAAAGAAAAAAGTTTTGATAAAACTTTAATATAATGCTTGTTTCATTTCTAAGAATGCCTTTTCAATTTGTGTTTATAGAGTTATGAGAAATAGGCAGCATCCTAGCTAGAGTATTAAGAGAATAATATTAATGTAAAAAATGCAGTAAAAATAAATAGAATGTAGTTTATAATTCCCCAGAAAGAGGAGTGATTGTTTTTCTGCCCAAAAAAAAAGGAAATAAAAATCCTTTTGAGATTAGCATTTTCAAAGGGACTGAATCTTTAAACAGATTTAAGTTTTAAATTCACAAGTGGATTAAACCATGGCAATACAAAAAGTCAAATATCTTACCTGCCCGTGAAATATGTTTTATGAGATATTCCCAGGATGGATATGGAAAAAAAAAACATAAGGTGTTCACAATGACTTTAGGCAAATGTAAGTTTAGAATTTTAATATTATTTGGCCAAGTTTTCTTCTCTCCCTTCCTTACTCCCTCCCTCCTCTCTCTGTCTCTCTCTTTCTCTCTCTCTCCCTCACTCTCTCACAAACACATACACATACACAGGCACACATACACGTATGCAATATGTATACATATATTAAACTTTACTCAAAATATTCAGTATATATTCTTTTCTTCATTTCTTCCACCACTTTACATTTTTATCATGCTACTTGTTTGTTCTCTTGTGAACTCTTAGTGGTTTTGTTTTGTTTGTTTGTTTGTTTTTTGACTAATTATGATAACTTTTTTAAAAAATTACATGTTTTTCCCTGATGTAATCAGGATCTGAAAGTCACGATACAAAGAAAGATCTGCATAACTTTCAATTAGCTACATTTCCACCAGCCTTTGTCAAAAAATCCTCTAAGAATCAGGAGTTCAAATAAGTTTTATGATCTGGTGTAATTAATAATTACTTGGATATTCCATACTGATTCAATTTTTGATGTTATGGAAGACACACACACAGCAGCTAGAGTAAATTAATCATGCTGAGGATAAATTATGCTCATACTTTAAAGCGGTTTTCCACTGGACACTTAAGGAAATCATGTTTCCTCTTGCTTCAGGTGTCTAGATGCCTGAAATTTCTTTATCCCTCTCAACATTTTCTTTCAAGAAAGAAAATACTTTATTATCGTTGAGCTACAAATGATGTCAAAGATTGAAACTTTTCAGAGATTCACTTCAATTTAAGTGGTATCAATGACGAGAATCAAGGCGTTGCAGATGTTAGCAGCTTTAGGGAAGCCTCCAGATGATGTGCACTTCTGCTGTGTAGCTAAGCTTTGGTTATGCCCATGCAGTGAGATAATAAAGAAATATATATAAGCACCCTTCTCAGATATCCCACCTGCATCTTGTGCCCTACAGACCTTTTAATTTGCCTGCGCTGAGGAAAATTCACTTCATAACATGCTTTCTCCCTCCCCTCCCCCTCCCCTCCCCTCCCCTCCCCTCCCCTCCACTCCCCTCCCCTCCCCCCCTCTTTTCCTATCATTTCGTTTTTTTGTTTTTTTTTTTTTTTTTTTTTTTTTGAAATGGAGTTTCTCTCTTGTTGCCCAGGCTGGAGTGCAATGGTTCCATCTCAGCTCACCGCAACCTCCGCCTCCTGGGTTCAAGCAATTCTCCTGCCTCAGCCCCCGAGTAGTTGGGATTAAAGTATGGCCCCCATGCCCGGCTAATTTTGTATTTTTAGTAGAGACGGGGTTTCTTCATATTGGCCAGGCTGATTTCAAACTCCCCACCTCAGGTGTCCATCCGCCTTGGCCTCCCAAAGTGCTGGGATTACAAGTGTGAGCCACCTGGCCTAATATGATTTCTTAGTTAACATTTATTATCACCAAAGGTTGTAGTGCCTCCTTTTTTGTATAATGAGAAATTTTTGGAAGAAGAATATTGAAAGACCAATATTAACTTTTATCATGATCAACACAGTCTATTTTAGTTTCTTGCAATTTACTTTAGGTTCAGTATGAAATTCCCTAGCGATATCAAATAATCTAGAAAGTGTATAACAAAATCATGGCATCTTGGTGAAAACAAACTGATTTTTGTTTATGTATACCAAAGCTTAGCAGAGACACTGATGCTCTAAGAGGTTTTGTCTCTAACAGGGTTGATCCCACACAGTCATAGTATTTTTAACTTTTCAGATCATTTCCACATGCCTAATGTTGTGTGATCCTCAAAATAACCTTGCTAAGAGAAGAACCGTTATCTGCATTTTATAGAACAGGAAAATGTGCTTAAAGCCAGAAAAGTGATTCAGTGTCTTCATATAGGTAGCTGCTGCACCGTGGAAATGAGAAAGAAAGGAAGCGTGCGCAGAACCAATAAAGCATGATGTGTTCTCTGCCTGTGCCTCCAAATGCAGCTAAACTACACTCACCCTTTGTTTTCATGATCCAGCAACTCATCAGTACCTCAACTCCTTTCATTATCTTGAAGACTATTCTTTTTCTCTTCTCAACAAATTTGTACATGTTGTTCCTAAAATATTCTTGAGATATTTTTATTTCTGTGTTTTCCTGACTGGTTCTGTATATTTACCACATGCCTGTCTAATTACCACTTTCTTGGAGAGGACTTTCCTTTCCACTATTCTGTCCTCTACCAGAGATTTTTCTCTTAAATTTTCCTATTACTTTCCTTCAAAGTCCTTACAGTAGCTTGAGATTATTTAGTATACTTGGCACATTTTTCATTGTTTACCACCACCACTCTCCTGCTTCATAAATGTTAGGATGGTATATTTCTCACTATTGCATAAAAAAATGGTTTATAGTACAATTCTTGAGACACGAGTAAATGTATCCAAATTATGGCTGAGTAAATCTAAATTTCCTTATTCGCATTCCAATATTTGTTTTGTTAAGCAAGCTTATCTCCTATACAAAATATCTTTTTGTGGTAGCCAGATGAATATTTCTTACACATCTTAAGTTTAAAAAGTACAATTATATATGAGTTCTCTTATCATTTTAATTTTCATTTTCTTACGTCTAAAATTACAGTGTCAAACTTGATGAGTTTTAAAGGGAAATAATATGCTACTCTGTTTCTTTTTGGCATAGGTAACTGGAAGGCAGCTGTATTTACATTTCTAGAAAGGTCAGATCCTCTATGGACATCTTTTACTGTGAGTAAAACAAGCACAGTCTGGATGGAAGGCAGCTTCATTCAGATTTTGCCCAGTGGCTAAATATGTGAACATTACAAGGGACATATGTAAATAGAACCTTTATACATCTGGATCCAAACTTGCATCTTTTACCTCTAAGATATTATTTTAAAAATTCAACATACAGAGCTATATTTGCCTTCTAGATCTTACACAATTGATAAGAAAAACTGAAAATAAACACATACATTCATAGTATAATGTTAGGTGATAATGCATATTGTTTGCTTGAATTGTATATTTCACTTATAGATTTTACACAATCTCATATTTTTCTATTCAATAATCCTTATGCAGAAAGCAAGTGTTCTTGGTTAAAGGATATTATATGTCACTATGTAATCAATAAATACTTGGAGAAACACACACACTCACACACTCCTTGCAACAAGCCTTTTAAAGTAATTTGATAAAATTATCTCCCCAAATATGAAGTATTATTTTCTCAAGACAAGCATTTAATGGCACATCTTAGTTTAGATGGTAGATGGCCACAAAGGAATGATAGAATTGCCAGCACTCTCCAGTAGACATTAAAAAGAGCCATCAAACAAATTAAGAAGAAAATTCTCCGAGAATCATTCTATAAAATTCTCAGAGATTAGCATAGAGCAGGAAGTTAAATTAAAAGAGATTGTCATAATCAATCACTTTTCCAACAAAGACACAGTTAAATAGAAGTCTTTTTCTACACTTTTTTCTAATGGCGTAAATGCATGCTGGGCTTAAATGAAACAATTAAACAAACAAAAGTTTAAAAAATTGCATTATCCCAGTATCTAGTTCAAGTACCTCCAATAAATGCTAACCTAATATCTTTGTGGTATAGTAAAACATTCCTTTTCTTATTATATATTGTCAAGATCTTTTGCATTCAACTAGTAATAGTGGATTTCAATGCTACTCTGTGTAATTATTCATGCATGGATGAGAGTCATATGAATGTTAAACTAAACTGTCAATGAAAAAAAACCTTTATTCTCAAGATAAATATTGCTTTTAGAAATTAGAGATAAAGAGAAAAATATCAGAATTAAAATAAAATGTACACTCAAGAGAGAAGTGAGAGAGCTAAAGAATTGAGTGATATGTATATTTCAAAAAGAATTTACATTTAAAAATCTAGAAGAAAATATACGTAAAATAGATATATGCTTTAAGTCAGTGTGGGCAGAAGAAACATTCTTATATTTGGAGACATAATAATTGCTCATTAAGAAAGAGAATGAATTAATCATATTTTATGAGCAAAGCACAAAAGATAACATTTTAAAATATATTTCTTCCCAGGTTAATTATACTTTTGTCATGAAATCAACATATGAATATTTATTCATTTGATATTTACATTTATATCACATGATAATTACTAATTATTTAAATAAATAGCTTGTTGTCACAAGTTTAAATCTAAACTTTAAAGTCTTAAATTATCTAAAAGCAGACAGGAAATAAGATGACTTTAACCTAATTTAACAAGTTGCTAATAAAACTGATTTATTTCAAATATAGTCCGTTGTAGCAGAAAATTTAGAATTGTATATATATATACATATATCTTTAAAATTCTGTAGGTGATTCATACGTATATGAATTATTCACATGTATAGAAGACCAAATTCTAAATAAGAAAATTCACACATATGTGATATCTACAGTTGACCCTTGAACAATGCTGGGATTATGGGCACCAACACGTTGTGAGTCAAAATTATGTGTATGGCTGGGCGAGGTGGTTCAGGCCTGTAATTTCAGCACTTTGGGAGGCCGAGGCAGCCTGATTACCTGAGATCAACAGTTCAGGACCAGCCTGGCCAACACGGTGAAACCCCGACTCTACTAAAAATATAAAAAATAGCTGAGCATGGTAGCAGGCACCTGTAATCCCAGCTACTCGGGAGGCTGAGGCAGGAGAATTGTTTTAACATGGGAGGTGGAAGTTGCAGTGAACTGAGACTGCACTGTTGCACTCCAGCCTGGTCAACAGGGCGAGACTCCATCTCAAAAAAAAAAAAAAAAAAAAGTATGTATATAACTTTTGGTTCCCCTTAAAATTAACGATTTAACTGCAGATAGTCTATTGCTGCCTGTAGCAATAACACAAACGATCAATTAACATATATTTTATACACTATATGTTATATATACTGTACTCCTACAATAAACTAGAGAGAAAAATGTTATTAAGATAATCATAAGAAAGAAAAAAATATGTTTACTATTTATTACGTGGAAGTGGATCATCACAAAGGTCTTTATCCTCATCGTCTTTACATTGACTAGGCTAAGAGGAGGAGGAAGATGAGGGACTGGGCTTTCTATCTCAGGAGTGACAGAGGTAGAAGCAAATTTATGTAAGTTGACATTCCAAGTTCAAACTTGTGTTGTTCAAGGTCCAACTATGCATATAACCAAAAATTTGTTGTAGATGATAGAAATGAACACCTTATTATTCTATAAAACTAATCACTATGTTTCATCTGTAAACAGATTTTTACTCATAACATCATGCTTCAAAGATCATATTACATATGGTACTGTACATTTCAAATCTTGTAAAAATGTAACTCAAAATTTGCAAGTAAGCCGCTCTAGAGTAACTTGATAATGAAGTTTAAAGTTTATACAAATATATATAATAATATAACATTATTCAGTTGCATCTCTGAAAATACTGTTTCTAATCCTTTAATTGAGATTAATTCTATAAAATTCTAATGTCCTAACCCACTCAAATACAACCCTTTCAGAAATTATATTCTCTCTTTAGCACCAATGATTCTTTATCTGTGACATGTTAATGAAAATTCTCTTTTTATCTTCAAATCCGTGCATAAGTTCTGCTTGCAGCAAAAGTTTTAATAGGAAAACCAAAGCTACCCTTTGGCTCAGTAGATTATTAAATGTGAAAATGATCTTTTAATCTGAAACCAGCATTCAGCTAAAAATTATTTTTCTATTTTTGTTACCAAACCAGACACGAGAACACCATTTGTTTCGTCATGCAAAGTAATTTCAACCATGTTTGAAACTATTTAAGTTTGCCTTATGTATCCACGGACAATAGCCTCAACACACACAAAAAAAACAAACAACAAACCCTGGGTTTTGTAAATACGTTAGTGAGAAAACCATACCATTTCCACTACTCTAAGACTTGTAAGAAGAAAAATTGTATTTCTTCTAAGGAGCCAATTCAGTTTTACTTGTAATCACTGAGAATCCCATAATTATCTTCCTTCTCTCCTTTTTGTTTCTAAGATGTTGAAAACAATGTGCAACCCATCTTAAAAACTGTGAAAGTCTTGTGAAATATATGTAGACCACTAATTTTCTTGCTTATTTATATTCACACTCTATTTTTCCTTTTACACTATAAGGAAAGGGACTTGTTAGATTGCATATTGCTCCTAACTCTTAGCAATAGGTCAAGGACTAGGAAGAATAAAATAATTCATCCTATCTATATCTAGATAAGTCCCCAGGAATTTTAAGATCAAGTTGGCATGGTAGTATCATATAGTTATTACCCAAATACATTTAGTGGGTATATAGAGACTTTTGGCAACCAAATAAGTAGTTGCCTTTCAAAAATGCATTCCCAACTGGCTACCCAGTAATTCTCTGGACAAATTTAACCATTTGAAACAAAGCTGACTTATTTGAATACAACCAGCACTGCTACACTATGCCTCAGTAATATGAATTGGTCATGTATGATTGGCATACAGGGCAGTGATGTCAGTTAAATAGCAACTGCTTGTTCATGTGGTATTTCCCCACACTCCTGCCTCCTCCTTCTGTTAATGTATTGTGCCCTGCTGGCATGCGTAACAGAAACTTAAATGAAAATCCAAGGTCAGAATATAGTGAGCAAGAGGAATGCACAGTAGGGCACCAGGTCTACTCACCCTTCCATCTGCCACCTGGCACCTGGCATGGTCAGTCATCTGCTGTACATTAGAAGTGCATATTGTATTTATTTATTTTGTAAAGTTTTTTCATATCCTCATTACTTGGTAGACTCAAGCCTTGATTATAAATGCTTTTATTTTTTAAAAAAAAGGTATATTTTTATATTCAATGTACCACTCATTTATTTGGAATAATATCTTATAACTATGTGTATTATTTAGAATGCTATTATGTTAGCCCCAGTTACAAGTTTGCCTAGATTCTTGTATTATGCTTCTAGCAATATTGTCTTCTAAGCCCTGACATTTTTAGTGCCTGATTTTGCAGAACATGAGTTTCCAGGAGCACATTCATGGCATTCTAACAGAAACACCTCTATATTAATTGTTCAAAATCAACCCATCATTTAAAAAATATTCCTTTTCATGATAAAATGTCCAATTTGTTTTTTGATAAAACGTTGGATGAAGTACAGATGTGAATCTTGAAATAGCTCTAGACCCATATAATGGTCAGTTAGTATTGCACTATCTTGTTGACTGTATAAGTTGTACACATTGGAAATCCAGCACTAATATGCTATTGGAAATTTCATCTTCTATGTTTTAGTAGAAAAATCATTGAGAATATAAACACAAATTCATAAAAATTATAACAAAAGCAATGCATCACCACTGTCAGTTGCCTAATTATTTATTCCTTGTTACAAAAATTCAGTTTTATTTAGGTACTATCTCTGAGGCATGATGGACCTAATTATCAGCTCAGGGGTAAAGACTCCAAATTTAGACTGTCAGTGGCTAGTCTATTAGTGATATGTGTGATGCAATTCTCTTTACTGGGACATTTTTGTCACTCTAAAGAGAGATGAACACCATTGTTTTATATCTTTTTATCTGTCAGCTGAAGTATCAGTATATGACATTAGTCTAGTATCTCAAGAAGGTGAGGGGGCCTGAGGGTCAGTCCAAAGGCAGAGTGAAAAAGTGACAAAAATCTGAGCCTTCCATGGGAACTCAGTTGACCAGCTCAGAACTATCTTCATTACATAGCTGGTTCTGAACTCAATTTGCTACTTTAAGCCACTTACTTTTCTGTTCTACTTAGTGAAATATATGTTATTCTCACACATACACATGTGCGTGTGCAGACACACACACACACACACACTTAATCTTTCATGAAGATTTTAATTTTTTTTCGTAAAGATGGTCTATGGTCTAGACTAGAGCAAGCACAGTGGTGTGATTCTAGCTCACTGCAGGCTGCAACTCCTAGCCTCAAGCAATCCTCTTACCTCAGCCTCCTGAGTAGCTGGGACTGCAGGCACACACCAGTGCACCTGGTTAATTTGTAAAAAAAAATCATTTTTGTAGAGACTCCTGGCTTCAAGAAATCCCCTCACCTTGGCCTCTCAAAGTGCTGGGATTACAGATGTGATCCACTGTGCCTGGCCTCCTGAAGATTTTCTTTGTATCGATTCCCAGAGGTCATTCACAAAATTCTCACATCTGTCTACATATTTTTCTCAGTTCCAATGAAAGACATTTCTAAAGGCACAATACTGAACTTTTTCGTCTTCTTTCTACTGTCTTTCCCATCAACAACTGAGTTACAATTTCAACCATCTTCTCTAAGAAATTTAAATAAATGCTATTAATGATATTCCATATCTGCAAACTTCAGTGCAGTGTTGTTGCAAATTCTCAGCATGATCTGGCTTTCTCCCATAGGGTTCAGATATTAGCCATCACTACAATTCTGTGTTGAGCCACCTTTCGATAACTCCCTATGAGGAAAAATTGACTTTTGTCCTTCAGAGCAATAATCTTGCTATAATTTTAGATCTTTAATATTCTCAACAATATTAATTTGTCTTAGCCTACTAGACTTTCTGATAAGAGATATATAGACAAGTATTACTTCTGCAATAATTATTAAGCAATCACTACTCTGTGCCAGGGACTCTTTGAAGAGTGGGTAGTATATCAATGGGTAAAAAAGTCTTTACTCTATAGAACTTAAATTATTTTAAAGCACTTTTACTAGGAACACACAGTGTTTTTCAGGTTTTTTTTCTTTGTGTATGCCAAACTTCCAATACACATCACAAGCCTTCCTATTGATCTGTATCTTGTTTTGTCTGGGGAGACCAACATAGCTTAGTGTTTTACCCAGAATCAAGTATTAGGTGCCTATTATATGTGAAGAACATGATTACTATCATAATAAACCTTAAAACACAGAAGGAAGACAAAATGAAAATCAACTGTAGCTTATGGAAACAAATACTAGAAAACAATATGAGAAACACCATCGGTTCCCATAAAGTGGTTATCTGTTAAAGTGACTGAATAAAGGGAGAGAATATTTAATTGGTATATAATTGTGTATGGAGGCTGCTTATTCCAAGGGTAAAGAATGAGCAGAGATGTATACATCTGTTAGAGAAAAAAAATACAACATCTAATTAAAAAGAACCTAGGACATTAGAAGAGCTTCACTCTCTGGCTAATGAATATGGTCTTTCCTCTGCAGGATATAGGAGTCATTAGTGATTGTAAAGGGCATGGTACAATTAAATATCTTGTAGGGCGTTTACTCTGGTATAAGGAGACAACTAGTTCATAGTGGTGTAAGAATAGAGACAGGGGAAACCATTGATAAATTAAGGCAATGTGTAAGCCACAGATAGATAAAATAAACAGCATAAAATATAGAAGTAGCAGCAAGCACAGATAGCAGACAAATATGAGAAATGTTGATCTAGGACTTTCCAAGACAGAAAAGCCTTTATACTAGCCCATGACTGAAGATGAGATGAGCTATCTCTAAAAACATAATGATTTTTTTATCTCCTTTCTCTGATCACAAATCAGAAAGGAGAAAAGAAAGGGTGTGCGTGTGTGTGTGTGTTCTCACCAGTGTTCTACTGGTGAAGTAAATACACACACACACACACACACACACACACACACAAACACATATCTGTGTTTTGAAAGTTTCAAATACATTTTGGAAAAAAGCTGAATTATTTATGTGGTACCTGGTAATGTTTTTCAAATAAGACATAATAAATATGTCATGATTCCTGTTAGTGTAGAAATCACAGAATAAGAACAGTTATAAGTGACCTCTAAGGACAAGGAACATGTTATGGGAACTCTGGTACGTTTATAATCAAATTATGAAGAAAATTAAGACTGTCATTAGCAATAGAAACAGCAAATATCCTACTCCCAGACCACTGGTCTAGCAGAGCACACACTCCACATTCATAGTGAAAAACACAGGCTTTTAATTTGATTTTCTGGTCACTTTTCAGCAAGACCTACATTCCTATGTTTGTTTGTTTGTTTATTTCTATTACAAACTGCACAAATGATTTTTCTATAGCAATCGGAAGGTACAAGGGCTGCCTTTCCTGCCTGTGACCAGCCGTGTGTACCATTTTTACTGCCAACTACTACTGCAGGGTATTATGTTGTCACCCAAACCAAAGAACAAGCAACCATAAAAATAACTGCATGATTTGCAGTTTGGTTCAATGTAAAGGGCAGGATACGTGGTCTGTGCTGGGTGACACTCTAGCCCCCAGGATTCTAGTCCAAATCCAGAGATTGTACAAACGCACTGCAATTTTCCTCGTTCATTTGGGGATGTACATTACATGATTGTTTGGGCTTTATAATGTTATTTACTTTCCCAAAGGTTGTGAGAAAAAGAAATTGCAACCAATGAGTTAGTTCTGGAAGAACAGCTTATTTTGATTATGCTATGTTCATACAGTAGAGCAAAAATTAGACCAGGACGCATTAGCATTTATACTGCTTTTATAAAGCTTACTGGGGAGGGCTATTGATCAAACGGGGCATAATACACAGATTGCCTTTATGGAAAAGAGGCAAAGCCTGTATCAGGGCATTTTTAAAAATTCCTTTTGTAAAAATGCCTTTCTCTCAACATTGAATTGTTGTGGATACACCAAGATAATATATAGACTAAAAATGTTCAAGCAAAATACATTGGCACACAAAAATTATGTTTAATATATTAAATACAAACATTTAATATGCTAGAAAGCAGATGATGCCTCCTAATTAAAAATACTCTCTATAAAATATCATCCAAACTCTGACAAGCTCTAAGGAAACACAATTTAATTTAAAGGCCAACATGAATATCTCATAGCAGCAGCTTTGAAATACCCAATTCCATCAATACAGCAAAATAAACTAAGTAGTCAATTCCCTCTCTCTATTTTTCTACATTTCTTTTTATTTTCTTAAAAGTGTAATTTTTTTCAGATAACTTTAGCTGTCCCTTTTCTATGAACATAAAATAGACAATCTAATTTCAAAATAAAGCCAAATATACCTTTTCCCACAGTCATTTGCTTCACACTACACTAGATTTTTATCTAACTATAAATATATATATAATGTTTGTAAAGTCCACTTAAAGCAATATCTAACACAATATCAAACTGATTTGTAGAGAAATGAAGATCAAGTCTATGAAGATAAAATATATCTTTTTTTGTAGGCATAACAAATCTGAAGAAAAACATTGTGGTAAGAACGGTGTTCCTCCCACTCCACATACCCAGATATCCAGGTCTTAATTTTCAAAACCTTGGAGTATGCTACATTACAAGGCAAAAATTATTAAAGTTAAGATTAATTTTAAAATCTTAATAATAGGAAAATTATTCTGGATTATCTGGTTCAACTCAATGTACCCGTATATGCCCTTAAAAGTGACAGAGAAAGGAGGGTGATTGGGTCAGAGGGATGTAGCAACAGGGGAAGAGAGAGGGGAGATGTGTAACATGAGATGGGCTTTACCTGCATGGCTCAATTTGAATTTGGAGGAAAGGAGGCATAAGCCAATGAATGTGGGTGGCCTCTAAAACTCCAGAATGATCCTCAGCTTACAGCAAGCAAGGGAGTGGGAACCTCAGTTCCACAGTAACAAGGAAATGAACTTTGAACAACAACCTGAATGAGCAGGGAAACTGGAGCCTCCTGTTAAGAAACTGCCCCATGGACACTTTGCCTTTAGCCAAATGAGACTCGTGTCAGAATCCTGACCTCTGAACTGTACAATAGCACATTTGTGTTGTGTGTGCATTTTATTTTTTAACTACAAAATGTGTGGAAATTCGTTCCAGCAATGATAGAAAGTTAATACAAACAGTCTGACAAATACTTTGTATTTTTGTTTTTTGTTTTCTTGAGACTGAGTTTCACTTTTGTTGCCCAGGCTGGAGTGTAATGGCTTGATCTTGGCTCATCACAACCTCCAATTCTCCTGCCTCAGCCTCCTGAGTAGCTGGGATTACAGGCATGTTCCACCATGCCCAATTAATTTTGTATTTTTTAGTAGAGACAGGATTTCTCCATGTTGGTCAGGCTGGTCTAGAACTCCCGACCTCAGGCGATCCTCCCACCTCGTCCTTCCAAAGTACTGGGATTACAGGTGTGAGCCACCATGCCTGGCCCAAATACTTCATTTTATGTCTGGGAAATCTGAGCCTATAGAGATTCAATGGCTTAACATAGCCAGGTAGTGACAGGGTTTCTAAACTCTTATCTTTTTCCAACAGTGCTTTCTTCTTGAATCATCCAATCCATTCTAATCTAAGCATTCTGGATATAGTTAAGCCAGATCAAATCATGTGCTTCTGTGCCTTTAATTCATGCATGGCTCCTTTCATGCTTTAAAGTTCTCTTCTAGTTTTGTGTCTGCCCCTTCTCTTATTTCACCCAATACCCCAACTCACTGCACTCCTCACAACATGGTTATGCTCCATTTCAGGGTCACGGCTTCTGATCACCTCATGGTAACACTTTACTTTTGCTTGTCCTGAGGACTGAAGACCTATCACTCTTTCTCTAAGTTCTCAGCATGGCTGGTGAATTCTCATAATTCAGGTATCAGATTAAATATCAGTTCCATAGAGAAATGTCTAGATTTAGATTCTTTAAATCACCATATTCATCTCTGTCATTTCAAGCTTTTTAATCTATGTTTCTTTCCCCCTCTCCTTTATTATCTTCTTCTTCCTCTAGAATTTGGTAACTGTGGTATGGAGACTTTTTCTTTTATATGAATGGATAACATTGGTATATACGGTGTTGAGAAAACTGGCTAACCATGTGCAGAAAGCTGAAATCAAATGTATGTTCTCACTCATGTTCTCACTCATAAGTGGGTGTCGAATAGTGAGAACACATGGACATGGGGAGGGGAACATCACACAACAGGGCCTGTCAGGGGGGAGGGGGACTAGGGAAGCAATGGCAGACAGTGGGGGAGGTTGGAGAGGGACAACATTAGGAGACATACCTAATTTAGGTAATGGGGGGGATGGAGGCAACAAACCACATGGCACGTGTATACCTATGTAACCATCCTGCAAGATCTGCACATGTCCCCTAGAACTTAAAGTATAATAGCATGAAAATATCTGGTAAAATAATTTCTGGCTCATAGTTCAAGGCTGTAAGCCACTGAACCTTACCAGTTACATTAACTGTGACTGGCATCCAGACCCCACATTCTAATGCCTATTATTATTAAAGAAATCTACTTGTGTTCATTTATCGACTTTATATTATGTAAAAATAATAAATATAAACATAAAATGTACTGACATGAAGTACCAATTTTATGTTTTATGCATTACAAATTGACACATTTACTTTTATTATTTTTAGCTCCTGTTAAATAAAACCTAGCCTTGTAGCTATAAATATAGCTACAACTTACTAAAAGAGGCATGGTGGTAATGTTAATCTGGCACATTCCAAAATATTCAGTGAATAAGTAAAAGCTCAAAGATGAGCTTACTAGACTGTACTGTTTATTTAGACAGAACTAAAATACTGCCCAGGTCCAGAGATATCAATAAGAAAGAAGAGAGGGATGTTGGGACCTTTAATCAAAAGGGGGGAACTATGTGTACAGATTATGACAGGATTCATTACAGGTTATAATATCAGTGAAGAAGGGCAGTGACTCAGTTGTGTACATGATAATAAAATAAATTACTTGATTAATTCACAGTGGTTACATAAAACTGACTTACATGAAGTATTTGTGCTTTGGAAAGCTTATTAATGCAAATAACCAAGTGAATAAAAATGAACTAATATATCTCTAAAGTAATTATTGGGGAACTCAGACAATTATCTAATTATCTTGAAACAAATTTGTTGAATATTTGAAATTATTATAGCTTAAGTTGCAAATTTCTCAGGAGTCTGTTGTTTTTATTACTGTTATTGAGATGTAACTTTAAATAATGACTTATTTTTTCCTAAAAAGAGATGGTAATGTTACTGTGTTTCACTAGTTCCATTGCAAATAAATGTTGCTTTATCACTATCTCTTGCTTTAAAAGATTCCTTTCTTTAAAATTTTACAACTATAATTTCATAACTATTTTGTCTACTTGAATATTTCTAACAATTATGATAAATATTGCTTAGATTGTTCATATATAGTCTTCATATCATTCATTAAGTCAATCATTACATTGTCCACTGGACATTAAGTCACAGGAAACTAAAAATAAATTAATCCTTTAATTTGCTGTCACGGAATTTACAATATAATAGAGAAGGGAAAATATGTCTAAAGAGCTTTGGTGCCCCTTTAAATAAGCTCCTGTGTGGGACTAACTAATGCATTCTATTAAATGTATAAAATAAATTTAAGGTATATTGTTTGGTTGACTGCATATATGATACAAAAAAATATCGTCTTATTTAAATTAGGATATTGGGGGTCTTCCGGAGGAGGAGATGCTTAAACTAGGAAGTAAGTAGTGAAAGAATGTGGTCATGTGAAAACTGGGGAAGGATGGTACTGAAAAAGACTAACATGCTCTGATTCCTTTTTACGTCTATACGTGCAAGGGATGGGTTCACAGCATCAAATTGTAGTCAGAACACACAGAATGTGTTAGCAAATATTCATTAATTCAACAAATAATCTCTATGCCCTTTTAGGACTCCCTGATGAACTGTATTACTGTTCATTTATATCCCATGCATTCCTGAGAGAGGCTCTGCATCCTTGCTCTGTTGAACTCAGGAGTGGTCATATGATTTGGCTAATGAAAAAGCATATATGTGTATATAGGTATGCTGTATAAATACACATTTGCTGTGTGAATGTATATGTATGTGTGTATATGTAGGAGCAGAAGTAGCATGTGTCAGTAATAATCAGAAGTCTTAAGAACCAGTGGAACGTGTAGTCTTAAAGCTTCTCTTTTGCTCTACAAAGGCAACTACCAATATTTCACACAGAGTGCTCTGTGATGGGGGTCCCAGGTTGAAACTGATGTGAAAAATTCAGTGTGAAAGGAAACATAAATATTTGCTACTATAAGCCAGTAGGATTCTAGAATTTGTTTTTTAAAATTTCATTACTATAGCATTTAGCTGCACATTTCCTAGCTTATTTTTACTAATATAGCCAGCCATGTGAACATTACCAAAGTTTTGCTCCATTTGGTTACAGAAAATGTTCAGACTTGTGCTGTCGAAAATTATAGCCACTAACCGCTAGATTATTTAAAGTATTTCAAGATAAATGCAACTTAAGCATTAGTTCCTCAATTCCACTAACCTGGTTTCAAGTGCTCAATAGCATATGCAGCTGGTGAATACCACATAGAACAGCACAGATAGAGATTTCCATCGTCACACAAAGTTCTATGGCAAGGGAGCCACTCAGACTGTGAAAGTTTGGAATTTTTTCTGCCTTCCACCCTGTTTCCAACCCATATGGATTCATTCATAGTCTTTCTCCAGGGATAGTTAAACTTAATCAAGGGAAGAGTTTCAGGTCTCCCAAGCATCTTAAATCTCAGTGGCTTCCTATGAATTTTTATTCCTTTTTATCTAAAACCAATTAAAGTTGTCGCTGGATCATTTTATACCTCACTAATGGCCAGACCCTCTGGAATTCACTAATACTGTTACACACCAATCGATAACAATTAACTGCCATGGCTTCAACTTGATCTTCTTCTGGTTCCAGAATTAGCAGTGTGACACCCTTGGTTTAATTAAGAAATGCAGTTATTCTGAAGCTTCTCAAATCAAATTGACGTAGACTTTAAAAATGATTCCCAGACACTCTTCCATGCCTCCTAGCCAACTGAAGCCAGCTGACATTAAAGCAGTTTACTAGAATCAGCAAGCCAGTCAGCACCAGCATCTGATCCCTCCAGTCCTAATTTTATTTGTTCTGCCTCATTTCAAAGTTTTCAGGGACTCCTGATTGTCCAAATGATAAAGGATTTACTCTGATCTAAAAATCAATTTTCTCTTTCCAGCCTAAATTACCTTTTGAAACTTTATTTTTTCCTTCCTCTTCTAAGAAATACTTCATTTCAGTATGTTTCACTTTGTCACTGTTCATGAAATTTGTTATATATTTTGCTACAAGTATTAACTCTGAATGCATCTCTTTATCTATCTACCATTTAGGACCCATTTCAAACCTCGTCTTTCCATGACTCTTTCCCAGATCTTTTCAGCTGACATTAATTATTGCTATAAGCATGATGATACTTTAATATACTGTCTTTTCCTATGTATCTAACTCATTTATTGAACAATTATTTATTAAGGGCCTGCTACATACCAGACACTGATCTAGATACTTAGGAAACATACACCAGTAAATTATGATAGTAAATTAGTTCCCGTAGAACTTATATTTCAGTGGAATTTGATACATTTTAGCAATTCAGTGTAAGGTTCTCAAATACAGGTGCTGTCTGTTGTATCTTCTCCCCCACTTTTCCCTCCCCCATTGCTTCTAGGTTCCCAGAGCATCACTTTGGATTCAGAAAGGTATTAATGAAAAACCTACGTGGAACATCTCGATGTACAGTGACCATCTACATTTTCTGAGTCCTTTGTTCTCTCCTTTTAATAGGCTCCAAAAATGTTCTAAATTCATGGTCCCATCCAGACTTCCACTGAGTACTTTGGGTTTCTTTGTTTTTTGTTTCTGTTGTTGTTGTTGTTGTTGTTTGAGACAGAGTTTCACTCTTTGTTGCCCAGGCTGGAGCGCAGTGGTGCAATCTCCGCACACTGCAACCTCTGCCTCCTGGGTTCAAGCGATTCTCCTGTCTCAGCCTCTGGAGTAGCTGGGATTACAGGTGCCCGTCACCACACCCAGTTAATTTTTGTATTTTTAGTAGAGACAGGGTTTCACCATGTTGACCAGGTTGACATCGAACTCCTGACCTCAGGTGATCCGCCCGCCTCAGCCTGGAGGGCACCCCAAAGTGCGGGGATTATAGGCGTGAGCCACCGTGCCTGGCCACTTTGGGTTTCTAATTACTCTCATAGTGCAAACTGTGTTTGTCCCTAATTTTTTTCTGTCTCTGGAGAAGTAGCAGAGAGCCATCAAACAAGAGCAAGTGCTCACCTTTGTGGCTCTGTTTTATTACTATTGAAGTCTAAAATATCCAACTTTCCAAGAGAAAACAGTAAGATCACTGTTTTGGGGGAAAGAGGGAAAAATAGTGTTTTCTAACCACTGGCTAACTCTTATATGTGAAGAAATATATGCTGACAATATTTAGATATCATTTACTTGTTGTAAGTGGCGGATGGGTGGACACATCCTCCTTAGGGCTCTAAAGTATAATTCTTATGTTTAAATAATTTCACAATCTAAAATATATTAGATAAGCAAACAATTTCACAATCTAAAATGTATTAGAGAAGCCTTACTTAAATCACATTTTAAAATAGCAGTACAGAGTACTAAAAAAAACCAGGTACAATAATAAGATTTGTATTTACGTATTCAAAAAGCAGCTTTAGAGAACACATCCCCCCTGTGCTATCATTCATCTTTCTCCCTCTGTTTTTGTTTTCTGTTTCTTTGCAAAGCATTGTTCATAGCAGTTTTATTCACTCTCCTTCCGTAACTGCCTCTGAAGAGTTTGGACTTTGGGATACCAATGGTCAGCCTCTCATTAACTGGCCATTTCTCAAAACCTGTCAAAGATTTCATAGTTATGTATCAAATATAATTAAAATATAAAGTAAATATAATTATAATTCATATTGTATCTCAAGTGCTATTGGATCCTAGATGTGATAATGCTGTTTCTAGATAGAATGTGATTGTGTGATTGAAGAAGTCTGGTCACTTTCCAAAAAGTTATTGGAGATTTTCTAACAAGAAAGTTTACATTTTTTTCTTTTATAATAACACAACATGTAGTGAAATATAAAGCTAACTAACTTATTACTATTGTCTATATGTAAAAATACGTATATTTCAAGGACCTAGAAATAGAAATTCCATTTGACCCAGCAATCCCATTATTGGATATATATCCAAAGGATTATAAATCATTCTATTATAAAGATACATGCACATGTATGCTCACTGTGGCACTGTTTACAATAGCAAAGACCTGGAACCAACCCAAATGCCCATCTATGATAGACTGGACAAGAAAAATGTGGCACATATATACCAGGGAATACTATGTAGCCATAAAAAAACGATGAGTTCATGTCCTTTGTAGGGACATGGATGAATCTGGAAACCAGCATTCTCAGCAAACTGACACAAGAACAGAAAATCAAACACTGCATGTTCTCACTCATAGGCAGGTGTTGAACAATGAGAACACATGGACACAAGGAGGGGAGCATCACACACTGGGGTCTGTTGAAGAGGACTAAGGGAGGGACAGTGGGTGGTAGGAAGGTTGGGGGAGGGATAACATGGGGAGAAATGCCAGATATAGGTGACTGGGGGATGGAGGCAGCAAACCACATTGCCATGTATGTACCTATGCAACAATCCTGCATGATCTGCACATGTATCCCAGAACTCAAAGTACAATTAAAAAAAAAAAGAAAATGGTACTCATTGTATTATATACACAAATATATCTATGGGGGTATGATTCATGTTTATAGGTGGGTGTCTGTAAAAAAGCTGCCCTCATTGCATATATGTTTATAAAAATTAACAACATTATATGAATGTACTTTTTATGCTATAAAATGTACTTCAAAATATGATTTTAAATGATTGTATAATCTCTCATGATGTAGTATAGCTTATTTAATTTTTCCCTATTATTTGACATTTATAGCATTTTCTCATTCTAGTAAATAACACTATAATGTCCTCAAAAAATACATATATTTGTAAATATATGTGTATTTATAAGCTAAAGTTTATTCAGTTACAAAGATCAAATTATCTGCAGCCATACTGGTTTAGACTCTAATTATTATATCAAGTGCTAACAATATAAACACACAATTATTCATTTTCTTCTTTTCTCTTTATTCATAAAATTTCAAATTTTTAAAAGTTTTCAATATAGGCAACGTGTGGTAGCTCCCGCCTGTAATCCCAGCATTTTGAGAGGCCGAGGTGAGCGGATCACCTGAGGTCAGGAGTTTGAGACCAGCCTGGCCAAGATGGTGAAACCCCATCTCTACTAAAAATACAAAAATTAGCCAGGCATGGTGGTGGGCACCTGTAATCCCAGCTATTTGGGAGGCTAAGGCAAAAGAATCACTTGAACCCAGAAGGCAGAGGTTGTAGTGAGCTGAGATCGTGTATTGCTCTCCAGCCTGGGCAAAAAGATCGAAACACTGTCTCAAAAAAAAAAAAAAGTTTTTAATATAAAAAAATTAACAAAAAATTTCAACAAAAGCATAACAGTGCTCTTATCTCCATATCAGAGTACCCCCTTTTCTCATGTTAGTAGCCATCATGGATAGAGTCCTCACAGGGGCTTGGTGCGATTGTTACACTGGGATTGTAACAGCGCTTCCTTCTGAGAAGCTCCAACAGCATGATGGAAAAAAAAAAAAAAAAACTGGCTCAAATGTGAAAATGTCAGTTGCAAATAAAGTTTAATATTTTAAGTGCAATATTTACCCTACAGAGGAAGTCAGTATAGTCTCAAAGCTTTCTTTTAAAGACAACCTCACAACCGATGGTCAATTTGTGGTTTATTTCTTCTTCAAAAATAAAAAGAGATGACCACATATATTCAGAGTATTGTGAGAAGTCAGGGATACCATTTGATCTTTAATCTTAGTCTTAAAGTTTATCTCAAGTGTATATAGCGACCTCCCAAATCCCCAATTCACAGATAAGCTGTCTATTTGTAAGTTATAGCTCTCTTTCAGAAAATAGATAAAAGGCCCACAGACAGCTTGGACAGCAAAGGTCAGAGAATTGTCCGTTGAATTGCGTTTCATAAGAGATGTTGAAGAAAATTACGGAACCCATACGTACATAATTCATCTATAGAGATTTTTCTATCTCATTTTAAGCTTCCAGAAATTATTCCTAAAAGATAAACACAAATCGTACAAAGAGGGAACCAAAAACCTATCAAGATTACCTGGAAGACTGGTTGGCAGGCAAGGAGGAAATATTTACTTTGTTAATTGGCAATTTAACTTTCCTTTTTAAATGATCAGCATTAAACTCTAACATACAGTAATAGATCATATAACTGTATGTTTGTGTTTTATATGATGAATTTCGTTTTCTCTTGCAAGACAGTTAATTCTGATACTGCAATATTCTATTTTTGTGTAGATTTAAAAGTTTTAATTTTTAATTTTTTAAATTTTATTTATTTATTTTTTAATTTATTTATTATACTTTATGTTCTGGGGTACATGTGCAGAATGTACAGGTTTGTTACATAGGTATGCATGTACTGCGATGGTGGTTTGCTGTATCCATCCATTGCCCCATCATCTACTTTAGGTATTTCTCCTAATGCTACTCCCCCAATCCCCTCACCCACTGCTATTCCTCCCCTAGACCCCCATGCCCTAGGCCTCAGTGTCTGATGTTCCCCTCCCTATGTCCATGTGTTCTCATGTTCAATACCCACTTATGAGTGAGAACATGTGGTATTTGGTTTTCTGTTCTTGAGTCAGTTTGCTGAGAATGATGTTTTCCAGTATCATCCATATCCCTGCAAAGAACATGAATTCCTCTTTTTTATGGCTGCATGGTATTCCATGGTGTATATGTGCCACATTTTCTTTATCCAGTCTATCTTTGATGGGCATTTGGGTTGGTACCAAGTCTTTGCTATTGTAAACAGTGTCACAATGAACATACGTGTGCATGTATCTTTATAATACATGAGTTTATAATCCTTTTGGTATTTACTCAGTAATGATACTGCTGGGTCAAATGGTATTTCTATTTCTAGATCCTTGAGGAATCACCACACTGTCTTCCACAATGGATGAACTAATTTACACTCCCACCAACAATGCAAAAGTGTTCCTATTTCTCCACAACCTCTCCAGCATCTGTTGTCTCCTGATTTTTTAATGATCGCCATTCTAACTGGCATGAGATGGTATCTCAATGTGGTTTTGATTTGCATTTCTCTAATGACCAGTGATGATGAGCTTTTTTAATGTTTGTTAGATGTATAAATGTCTTCTTTTGAAAAGTGTCTGTTCAGATGCCCTTTCCCACCACACCAATTCAACATAGTATTGGAAGTTCTTGCTAGGGCCATCAGGCAAGAGAAAGAAATAAAGTGTATTTGAATAGGAAGAAAGGATGTCAGATGCTCCCTGTTTGCAGATGACATGATAGTACAATTAGAAAACCCCGTCATCTCAGCCCGAAATCTCTTTAAGATGATAAGCAATTTCAGCCATGTCTCAGAATACAAAATCAATGTGCAAAAATCACAAGCATTCCCATACACCAATAATAAACAGAGAACCAAATCATGAGTAAACGCCCAATCACAATTGCTACAAAGAGAATAAAATACCTAGGAAAGCAACTAACAAGGGATGTGAAAGGACCTCTTCAAGGAGAATTACAAACCATTGCTCAAGGCAATAAGAGAGGACACAAACAGATGGAAAAACATTCCATGCTCATGGTTAGGAAGAACCAATATAGTGAAAATGGCCATACTACCCAAAGTAATTTATAGATTCAATGCTATCCCAATCAAGCTACCAATGATTTTCTTCACAGAACTCAAACAAACCACCTTAAACTTTATATGGAATCAAAAAAGAGCTTGCATAGCCAAGACAATTCTAAGCAAAAAATAACAAAGCTGGAGGCATCATGCTATCTGACTTCAAACTACATTACAAGGCTGCAATAATCAAAACAGCATGGTACTAGTCCAAAAACAGAGACATAGACCAATGGAACAGAATAGAGGCCTCAGAAAGAATGCCACACGACAACAACCATCTGATCGTTGACAAACCGGACAAAAACAAGCAATGGGAAAGGATTCCCTACTTAATAAATGGTGTTGGGAAAACCAACTAGCCATATGCAGAAAGCTGAAACTGGATCCCTTCCTTACACCTTATACAAAAATTAACTCTAGATGGATTAAAGATTTAAACATGACGCCTAACACCATAAACACTCTAGAAGAAAACCTAGGCAATACTATTCAAGACATAGGCATTGGTGAGGACTTCATGACTAAAACACCAAAAGCAATGACAACAAAAGCCGAAATACACAAATGGGATCTAATTAAACTAAAGAGCTTCTGTGCACAGCAAAAGAAACTATCAATAGAGTGTATTGGCAACCAACAGAATAGGAAAAATTTTTGCAATCTACCCATCTGATATGGGGCTAATATCCAGAATCTATGGAGAACTTAATCAAATGTACAAGAAAAATACAAACAACCCCATCAAAAAGTGGGCAAAGGATATGAGCAATATTCTTAATGAGAGAACTAAGGAATATAAAATTGAAAGATGTGTTCAAAGCAACTTAAAAGAGAATAAGATTTATTGTTCACATCATTACTCTTGTTTTCTGATTTTAGAGCCTAAACATGATCTATCACTTTTCAAAGAACATGACACCAGTTTTAGTTGGAAAGTTAACCAGGAAATATTTGTTCTTTGGGATTTTTTTCATTTTCTCTTCCATACTTTTCACATTAGTTCAGTTGTTATCAATCCCCCTCTCTCAAAACTTGGGAACAGTGAAAAAACTGAGACCTAATGAACAGATCCTGTTTCTATAGCATATACTGTGCTAATTGTGGAGAATGTAAGATAAAAATTCTCCAGAACATCACCATCTCTGAATATTTTGCAAAATGGAGAAACATATATCAATGGTTGATTTTGTGTATAGTGTAAAATAAGGATCAAATGTCATTATCTTGCATATGGACATCCAATTTCCCCAGCATCATTCATTGAAGAAACTGTCCTTCCCCCATTTTGTATTCTTGTCTCATTTGCTAAAGATCACTTGACCTATAAGCATAGATTTGTTTCTAGGCCATCTCTGCTATTGTTTTAGTTTGTATGTCTGATTTTATGCCAGTATAATATAGTTTTAACCACTGTAGTTTTGTAATATATATTAAAATTAGGATGTGTAATACCTCTAGCTTTGTTCTCTTTCAAGATTATTTTGGCTATTCAGGATCTTTTGTAATTTTATATAAATTAAAAATTTTTTTAATATAAAAAGTACCACTGGTATGTTGATTGGAATTGTATGAAACCTACAGATCACTTTGGGGAATATAAACATTTAAAAAAATAATTTTTCTAATCCATAAATATGAGATGCCTTTCATTTATTTTGTGTCTGCTTTTATTTAATTAATGTTTTGTAGTTTTCAGTGTACAAGTCTTTCACTTCCATAGTTAATTTCATTTCTAAGTATTTTGTGGTTTTTTTGGTGCTATTGAAAATAAGATTGTTTTCTTAAGTTCCTTTTCAGAGAGTTTATTATAAGTCTATAGAAACACAACTGACCTCTTTATGTTTTTTAGTTCTGTGTGTGTGTGTGCGTGTGTGTGTGTGTGTGTGTGTGTGTTTGTATAAAGGCTTTAGGATTCTTTATATGTAATTTCATGTCATCTGTAAACAGAAAGATTTGGCTTACTTCCATTTATTTATTTTTTCTTTCCTAATTATTCTGTCTAGGACTTCCAGTTCTATGTTGAATAGAAGTGATAAGAGTGGGTATCCTTGTCTTGTTTCTGGCATGAAAAGAAAATCTTTCAATTTCTCCCCATTTATAAGAATATCTGATCGAAGATGGCCGATTAGCGGCAGCTCAGGATTGCAGCTCCCACTGAAAGTGCAGAGAGTGAGTGGATGCCACATTTTCAGATGAATTTTTATTGCCCACGGACCAAGAGATTCTTGGCGGAGGAGCCACATGGGTCACCAGCGCGACTCTTTTGGTGGGCGCGGCTGTTTTGCAGGTGCCCCGGCGTGGCGGTTCTCAGTCCGGAGTATACGGGACTGAGTGCCCTTTTGGTTGGCGTTGGCGCTCTGGGAAGACAGAGTCTCCCATTCAGCTGATTGAAAAGCAGACTGAAGTGGGGAACCAGACCGGGAGATTCCCGGGCAGAAAAGCGCCACGAATCTTAACGCCGCTGTTTCAGCCAGCGTAGTGGGTCGCCGCAAGGGAAGGCTGGTCCCCCCACAACAACAACGACAAAAAAAAAACAGCAGTTGCAACTGCTGAGGATTGAGAATTTCACAGCAAGTACAGCTGAACCCGGGAAGGTCCAGCTCTGTGGGGGAGGGGCGTCCACCAAAGGAAAATTAAGAAACAGAAAAAACTTTACCACCAACAAGCTGGACGTCCACTCAGAGACCTAATCTGAAAGTCAGCAATTACACAGACGACAGGTGGATAAATCCACAAAGATGGGAAGAAACCAGTGCAAAAAGGCTGAAAACACTCGAAATCAGAATGCCTTTCCTCCTACAGAGGATTGCAGTGCCTCATCACCAATTGAACAAGGCCTGATTGAGAATGAATGTGAGGAATCAATAGAATCAGGCTTCAGAAGGTGGATAATGAGAAACTTCTGTGAGCTAAAAGAATTCTAGCCCAATGCAAGGAAACTAAGAACTTTGAAAAAAGGTTTGACGAAATGTTAACGAGAATGGACAATTTAGAAAGGAATATAAGTGAATTAATGGAGCTGAAAAACACAATACGAGAACTTCGTGAAGTATGCACAAGTTTTAACAGTCGAATTGATCAAGCAGAAGAAAGGATTTCAGAGGTCGAACACCAACTTAACGGAATAAAACAAGAAGACAAGATTAGAGAAAAAAGGGTAAAAAGGAATGAGCAAAGCCTCCAAGAAATATGGGACTATGTGAAAAGACCTAATCTACGTTTGATAGGTGTACCTGAATGTGACGAAGAGAATGAATCCAAGCTGGAAAATATTTTTCAGGATATTATCCAGGAAAACTTTCCTAACCTAGCAAGGCAAGACAATACCCAACTCCAGGTAATACAGAGAACACCACAAAGATATTCCTCAAAAAGAGCAACCCCAAGGCACATAATCATTAGATTCATCAGGGTTGAAACAAAGGAGAAAATACTACGGGCAGCCAGAGAGAAAGGTCAGTTTACCCACAAGGGGAAGTCTATCAGACTCACAGCAGATCTTCAGCAGAAACCCTACAAGCCAGAAGAGAGCAGGGGCCAATATTCAACATCCTTAAAGAAAAGAACTTTCAACCCAGAATTTCATATCCAGCCAAACTAAGTTTCATAAGTGAAGGAAAAATAAATTTTTTTACAAACAAGCGAGTACTCAGAGATTTCATTACCACCAGGCCTGCTTTACAAGAGCTTCTGAAGGAGGTACTATATACAGAAAGGAACAACCAGTATCAGCCATTCCAAAAAACCCATCAGTAGCTGCATCCAGACCCATCTCACATGCAAGGATATACAGAGACTTAAAACAAAGGGATGGAGGAAGATTTGCCAACCAAATGGAGAGCAAAAAAAGAAAAGCAGGAGTTGTAATTCTCATCTCTGATAAAATAGACTTAAAAGTAATAGAAACCAAAAGAGATAAGAGGACATTGTATAATGGTAGAAGGATCAATGTAACGGGAAGAGCTAATGATCCTAAGTCTATGCACACCCAATATAGGAGCACCCAGATACATAGGGGAACTTCTTGGTGACTTACAAAGAGACTTGGACTCCCACACAATAATAGTGTGAGACTTTAACACTACATTGTCAATATTGGACAGATTAATGAAACAGAAGGTTAACAAGAATACCCAGGACTTGAACTTAGACCTTGAACAAGTAAACTTAATAAACATTTACAGAACTCTTTACTTCAAATCCACAAAACATACATTTTTTTTCAGTAACACATCACATTTATTCTAAAAGTGACCACATGGTTGGGGAGTAAATCACTCCCCAGCAATTGCATAGCATTTCATAGTTTTAAATGAAATATTGGTTGGCCGTTTGTTATTTTCCTCCCTTATTCCTTCCTGTCTCCATTGTATAACACAATTATTAGTATAAAAGAGATTTTTAGTATCCATTTCTAGACTGCATTCTAGCCTGGGCAATAGAGCAAGATTCTCATTCTCTCTCCCTCTTTTTCTTCTTCTTTCTCTTTCTTTCATTCTCTTTTCTTCCTTCTTCTCTCTTTCTCTCTTTTTCTTTTCTTTCTAATAAAAAAAAAGAATATCTGTGGGTTTTTTATATATGACCTCTAGTATGTTGAGATAATATTCCCTCCATTCTTAGTTGTGAATTTTTTTTTTTTTTTTTTTTTTTTTTTTGAGACCAAGTCTCACTCTGTCACCAGGCTGGAGTGCAGTGGCAAGATCTTGGCTCAGTGCAACCTCTGCCTCCCAAGTTCAAGTGATTCTCCTGCCTCAGCCTCCTGAGTAGCTGGGACTACAGACACATGCCACTACACCCAGCTAATTTTTGTATTATTTTTAACAGAGATGGGGTTTCACCATGTTGGCCAGAATAGTCTCCGTCTCTTGACCTCTTGATCTGCCTGCCTCGGCGTCCCAAAGTGTTGGGATTACAGGCGTAAGTCACCACACCCGACCTCTTGTGAATTTTTATTATGAAAGGGAATTGAATTTTATCAAATTTTTTAAAAATAAAAGACAATAATTGTTGGTGAGGTTGTGGAGAAATTGGAATCCTTGTACACTTTTGGTGGAAATTCAAAATGGTTCAGGTACCGTGGAAAGTAGTATGGGGGTTCCTCAAAAAATTAAAAATAGAACTACCATATTATTCAGCATCCTATTTCTGCATATTTATCTTAAAAGTTGAAATTAGAATCTCAAACATAGATGACCCCTGAGAAAATGATGATAAGTGAAACAAGCCAGTGACAGAAGGACAATATACTGTATGATTCCATTTGCATGAGACATCTAAAGAGTCAAACTTATGGAAGGAAAGTAAAGAATGGTTTCCAGGAGCTGTGGGGGAGGAACAAATGGGGAGTTGCTAATTAACAGGTATAAAATTTTAGTTATGCAAGATGAATAGCTCTATAGATTCGCTGTACAACATCTTGCATGTGAATAACAATACCCTATTGTAAACTTAAAAATATGTTAATAGATCTCCTGGTATGTGTTCTTATCACAATAATTATTTTTAAAGCAAAAGACATCCATGGGTTTTCTTACGGTGTTAGATAATGACTAATGTTAAAAAAACAAAACTGTAAATCCATACAAAGTAACTCAGTTTTACAGTTATTAAGTGAATATTGGAATATCTTCTTATCTAAATGACACTTAAGAGATGGATAAAGCACACTTCAGAGATGGTTAGAGCATCATTTTAGTTTTGCATAAAGAGTACACTATTAATACTCATGTGTTTTGTAGAGTTATAACTATATATATATCACAATATGATATGCTGATTTCTAAAAATTAAAAAAAAAAATCACTGCTCTACATGCATGAGCCTGGAGACATTAGGTTAAGTGAAATAAATTAAGCCCAGAAAGACAGATACCACATGTTCTCACATATATGTGGGAGCTAAGAATGCTTAACTCACAGAATCGAGGTTAGAATAGTAGTTTCCAGAGGCTGGGAAGAGTAGAGACTACAGGGGTTAACAGGGAGAGGTTGGTTAATGGGTGCAAATTTATAGCTAGATAAGAGGAATATATTCTAGTGTCCTATAGGACTGCTGGGTGACTATAATTAACACCAATTTATTTCAAAATATAAGAGAATAATTTGAATGTTCCTAACACCAAGAGGTGATAATGTTTGAGGAAATGGATATTCTAATTACCCTGATTTGATTAATCATTACACATTGCATAAATGTATCAAAATATCATATGTACCCCCAGAATATGTGAAATTATTTATGAATTAAAAATAAAAATACAGCTAATACTTTTTTCACAAAAATTGTCCCAGTTTTAGAAACCAGGTGGAAGAAGTTCTGGAAATAATGTGACTTAGATAATTCCTTCTGCAGGAATGCATAACTCTGACTTTTCCAGTTGTCACGGAAGAGCCCAAACAGACTTAACTGTTTGAAAGTTAGGGTAAACTACCACATTTTTTAATTTTGAAAAAAATATAGTCATTCATAATTTGGTGTTGCTTAGACAATATTAAAATGTATTTTTATTAATTATTACTTATAGCTATATTTTATGATAATATTTAAATTATCTTTATTTGGAAAAATGTATTATTTTAACATACACTGTTCCATTGTTTGCTCTTCTCTCTCTTTTAACATTTATTACAAAATATTTGATATTTATGCATGTTTTATCTATATTCATCAGTGATAACTTGTCACATCTTCATCTCCCTGTCTATGGACACACACACACACACACACACACACACACACACACACACACACTTAATCATTGGAAAGTAAGTTGCAGACATATTTTATGCCTGCAAAAACAAGGACATTCTACTATCTAACCAAAATACTATTATCACACTCAATAAAATGTCACATTGAAACGTTAATATCTAATTATGAGTTAAAATTAAAAATCCCCAAATGTACTAGTAATAATTTTTATATCTGTCTATGTAAGTACAGTATTTGATCAAAAACAGTACATTACATTCAGTTATCAGGTCTATTTAATCTCATTTAATCTAGAAAAGTCATCCCATCTTTGTTTCTAATATGGCATAGATATGCTATGGAGTGAACATCACCTGTGTTGAAAACCCCATTCTGATTTGTCTTATAGGTTCCTCATGAAAATATTTAGACTAGCCTTGCTGTCAGTAGCACTACAGGGATGTACCTGTGTGCGTCCCCTTACATTAGAGACCCTAAGATTCTATTGTCCCATTATTAATCATGCTAAGCTTGAGAACTTGGTGGTAGCCTCCTGGTTTCTCCATTGTAGGGGTAACTTTGCCCCCTGTTAATAAATGGTTTGGGAGGTAATGTTTGAGACCAATGTCTATTCTTTTCATAACAATATTTTATAAAAGTTTTCTACATCCATCAATATTCCTTGCTTGAATAAAGTACTGCATTGGGAGTTGCACAGTTGTGAATTTCTAATTCCATCATTTCTTTCACAAACATTAACTGGCGTTCTTCATTAGTGAAGTGCCTGTCCTTTATTAACATAATGCTATGAATTCATGGGTTCATTTTAACTTCATGTATTAAAATCTGTTACCATTGTTATTCCTTTTAATGTACAAGTTATGACAAATTTTACCAGTGAAGGTCTTTCGTGCTGGCTGCTATGTTATTTCAGCACATCTCCAACAGTCTTTGGGCCCCTTCCAACTTTCTGACATGACAAACTGTATTAGGCTCTCTTCTTGAAATTACAAAGATAATTTATTGACAGGATAGTTCCTTCTATCTTCTTCCAATCTCATCCCATAGAATCCAGTTTTCAAGTGAGATTTTTGAAGACTTAGCCATGAATTGTCCCTTTTTTATATCTTTATAATCTCTTAGGATTTTCTTTGACATGTACTTGTTGGAGACCACAGCTCTTCTTATTGGGCAAAACTATTTAGAAATGAAGCTATGGGAATAAGTGTGACAGTTACACAGAAAGGGAGCATTATTTCTAGGACCAGTGAATGAACAGAGCAATAACAAAACAGAGCTTTGTAAACATATCATGAACTTATACTGATACTTCCAATTTACATCTAACACCATCCTTAGCTGCCCTCACTTCTCACAGACAGAACTTAGAAACATTTGTGTGTTTACTTATTTTCTGTCTTTTATGCACACATTTCAGAATTACCACATCTAGAGTATATCTCACTATGGATATAAAGATAGTAACATGTTTTGAAAAGTATTATAGGTTAATTCCATTTTTTTCTGCATAGTTTTTATTTAATTTCTGTTTATTTTTCCAATTTTAAATTTAATATTGTTATCAAAATACATGAAATTTACAAGTTACAAAACTGAAATTATATTCATCTTCATCTTCATTTTCATTTAATTCATCTTAATCTCTTCTACCTTTTGTCCCCATCCAAGACCATTGACCCTTTTCATAAATTTCTTGCTTATGCTTTCTGCAATTCTCTTACATAAAGGTAACACATACACTCTATTTCCTGTATCTACCTATCTATAATCTACCTGTCTTGTTTTGCACACTAATTTTTTTAATATTTACAAATATTTTCCATAAACTATTTAATTTTAATTAAATAGAGATGAGATGATCATTATTTTGTATGGGTACATAATGCTCTACTTTTCAGATGCACAATATTTTACTCAGTGGTTTTTGATGGGAATGTATTTTCTTTATAAAACTGATATCACATGACAAACGTATTTGTAGACTCTGCCATCATTTTAATATCTCTAAGCTATTTTAATGAAAATATATCAAAACCATATTATATTCCTTTCTACATATTTAAATCATGTTTGAATGTATCCTTGATTAATGATGATGGTTATCATGACCCCCATGTATGTTATTCATGTGATTTGTACCTACCTTAAGTGACACTCAACTTCTCTGTTTTATGATTCTTCTGTTTAATTATTATACTTGATATCTGATTCTTCAATGTTAAAAGATTAGCTTTAGAAACAGTAAGCTACTTAGGTCTCGCAATTTTTGTATTGGGGCATTGTATTTTTCTGTTTAGATGTAAAACAGTGAAGCTTAGAAGGGTTAATTAATGTACTCATGTCTGCCTGAGTCCAAAAACCACTTTATTAACCACTGTACTATGCTCACGAGAGCACAATTTTACAGGAAAAGCTGAAACTTTAGTGTACATTTATGTCTAGATAGTTTTATCTCATTTTATGTTCAATTTTGAAAGACTAAAGTATCAAAACAGGGAGATTAGATTATTAAAAGAATACTATGGCTGGGAAGAGTGGCTCATGCCTACAATCCCAGCACTTTGGGAGGCCAAGGCAGGCAGATAACCTGAGGTAAGGAGTTCGAGACCAGCCTGGCCAACATAGTGAAACCCATCTCTACTAAAAATATAAAAATTAGCCACGTGTGGTGCTGGGCACCTGTAGTCCCAGCTACTCGTGAGGCTGAGGCAGGAGAATCATCTGAAGTCAGGAGATGGAGGTTGCAGTGAGCTGAAATTGTGCCACTGTACTCCAGCCTGGGGGACAAGAGTGAGACTTTCTCTCAAAAAAAAAAAAAAATATATGTATATATATATTATATAATAAAAAGTATCAAAATGAGATTAGATTATTAAAGAAAAACAATTACAAAGAAAAAAGAATGTCATTCCTTTGCTTTCAGAAACAACCTCAAATTTGAGATTTTTGTTTTCTGATTACTGAAAGCCTTTCTCTTCCTTATATGCATGCCTGAATTATAAATAATCATAGACCTTAAAGGTCAAAGAAAACAACATGAGGGAACTTGGCACAGACCTGGCCCTTAGCAAGAGCCTCACTCTCTCCATTCTACCACCCACCCAACTGTCAGTGGAATCCCTTAAAATACATAAATAAGACCTTATCACATCCTTCCAAAAACCCTCCAACTGCTTTCATTATATTTAGAATAAGATTCAGCTACCTGCCATGCCCTGTGTTGACCTATGTAATGTAATCCATGTCCACCTCAGCACCTTTCCAAATTGATCCCTTACAAAGGCTTGTTTCCTTTTACTCAATTTTCCTGTACTCATGGCTTGCTTCCCAAACACACTGGATTCATTCTTGTCTCCAGGGCTTTACGCTTGTTGATTCCTCTGTTTGGAATGTTTTACTCCCAAATTTCAATGCAGAACTTCATCTTTCATGATGTGTTTATGCTCTAATATCTCCCTTTCAGAAAGAAATCTTTTGATCACCATTTGTAAGTTTGTTTCCTTCCTTCTCCCCCTCTTCATAATATCCTATCTCTTTCTTTGCTTTATTTTTCTTCATAACACTTCTAAGTCTCTAGAATTGTATTGTTTACTATTACTTTTAAACATTTATCCATTGTCTATCATTTTATCCACCTCCTTCCAAAACACAAAGGGTTTATTTCTGTATCCTTTATCACTGTATTATCAGCATCAGCAACAATACCTGGAACAGATTGACAAATAAATGCTTAATTAATTAATTAATTCCAGATATGAAGGAAAAGATGAACATAGAGACTTGTCTTCCCCATTTAAACCCAAAATGAAGGTCTTCTAACACTACAGAGAGATTTTCTGTCATTATCCTCTGTTGATTATGAGGGGTATATTTGGAGTGCTCTTTTGATATTCGATCAGTCCCATTTTCCTAAAGCTCACACTTCAGTTTGTAAATAAGCTGAGAGATATGCATGTTTTCACAGTCCAGGGTAAATGGACAAGTTACCCTCTAGTCAAAATTACCTTGTCATTTGTAGGAAATAGCACATACTTTTTTAAATGACGAAATTACTACATCAAACAACTTCCCTCTGACTTATATTAAAAATAATGACTAATTTATATATATATATATATATAAGCCTTATTATATATATATATATATATATATATCTGAATCTTAGAAAGGTTTTATATGTATATTATATGACATCCTGCTCAAAATGAACAAAGAAACTAAGTAATCTTTCTCTTTAAGATTCTTTTTCTCTCACCGCACAAACTAATCACTTAGCTTAGGTAACTTAGCAAAGCCTTAATATTAAAGAAACCAACAAAATAATGAATTAACAAATAAAGAGAAAAGCCCCACAGGAACAGAGATGCAATTTACATTTCTGTAAAACTCACAGCACTGAAAACAATTAATTATGTAACACAGGTATTCAAATAAACATTTGTTACATTTTTGAGGCTCAAAATGTCTGCAAGAATAAATCATAAAATTCTATATATTAACAGGTGGCTTCTTTTTCATTCAAAATTCCAGAACCACAGTTATCCCTATGCTTCATCAATGAAATTTATCATTAGTAAAATTGAATAAATGCAAGATCCTAGAAACACTCTTTGGAGAGTAATCCCTTTAAATAAATTTTATCCACTAAATCTTATAGCTGTCTTTATAATCCAGGTTATAATTTCACACTGAATTATGAAATTGACTGGAAGATAGTCAACTGTGTTCTCCAACTTCATATCCCTTTAATTTATCCTTTGTGTTTTAATTATGTTAATATTCTCAAAAGACTTTTGTTATATAATGTCTCAGATTAAAAAATGTAAAGTAATGGTACCTGACTTATATAAAAATGGATGGTACTTTGTTAGTAAATACAATGATGGCTTCTCTAAGAGAGAAATTGCAAAATCTTACTGGCCTAATATAAATTTTTAAAAGGTATTTTTTCTTCATGCAGCTCTTCAGTGTGAACAATTCTGATTACGTGTCTTTCCTTCAACTGGTGACTTAGATACCCAGAGTCTTTCCACATTATGGCTTTATATTCTTCAATCTGGGGTTCCCAAATTTACTCTAGGGGTCATCTCCCTTTCATTAAGTAGACAACAAACACATGGTGTTATTTGTGAAAGGTATTCAGGCTCTCGGCCTGGAAATGGTGCCCATGATTAGTTCTTGTTATATTCCTTTAATCAAAACTTTATCGCATAACAGGTGATACCCCATTAGCCTCTCATTTCTAACCCTATAGCCTCTCTTTCCAAGAGTAGTGCTTCAAAAATAGTCCTGCTACCTTGATGAAATTTCTCATGGTTATTGCACTGTCCAAATCAGGTTCATCAGTGGTTAACCTCTATGAATCATTCCATATGTTTCCACTGCAGTCCCATTTTTGCTTATGTGAGCTAAAAGCATTATTTCCCCCTTAAAAAGAGTCTTTTTCTTGTTTGTTTCTTTCTTTTATTTTACTTTAAGTTCTGGAGTACATGTGCAGATCTTGCAGGATTGTTACATAGATATACACATGCCATGGTGGTTTGCTGGCTTCATTCCCCCTGTCACCTACATTAGGTATTTCTCCTAGTGTTATCCCTCCCGAATCTCCCCATTCCCCGCTATCCCTCCCCTACTCCCCCAGCCCCCAACAGATCCCAGTGTATGACGTTCTCCTCCCTTTGTCCATGTGTTCTCATTGTTCAGCACTCACTTATGAGTGAGAACATATGGTGTTTGGTTTTCTGTTCTTGTGTCGGTTTGCTGAGAATGATGGTTTCCAGCTTCATCCATGTCCCTGCAAAGGATATGAACTCATCTTTTTATGGCTGCATAGTGTTCCATGGTGTATATGTGTAAAAGCATTCCTATTTCTCCACATTCTCTCTAGCATCTGTTGTCTCCAGATTTTTTAATGATCACCATTCTAACTGGCACGAGATGGTATCTCAATGTGGTTTTCATTTGCATTTCTCTAATGACCAGTGATAATGAGCATTTTTTCATATGTTTGTTGGCTGTATAAATGTCTTCTTTTGAAAAGTGTCTGTTCATACCTTTTGCCCACTTTTTGATGGGGTTGATTTTTTTTCTTGTGTTGTTTGTTCTTTGTAGATTTTGGATATTAGCCCTTTATCAGATTGGTAGCTTGCAAAAAATTTTTCTCATTCTGTTGGTTACTAGTTCACCCTAATGATTGTTTCTTTTGCTGTGCAGAAGCTCTTTAAACTTCATATGGAACCAAAAAAGAGCCCACATAGCCAAGACAATCCTAAGCTAAAATGACAATGCTGGAGGCATCATGCTACCTGACTTGAAACTATGCTACTGCAAGGCTACAGTAACCAAAACAGCATGGTACTGGTTCAAAAACAGAGATATAGATCAATGGAACAGAACAGAGGCCTTGGAAGTAATGCCACACATCTACAACCACATGATCTTTGACAAACGGCTCAAAAGAAATGGGGAAAGGATTCCCTGTTTAATAAATGGTGTTGGGAAAATTGGCTAGCCTTATGCAGAAAGCTGAAATTGGACTCCTTCCTTATACCTTATACAAAAATTAACTCCAGATGGATTAAAGATTTAAACATAAGAAGAGTCTTAATGCACTCTTTCTATAGCATTTTTCTTGGTCTTTCCTTAAAATGAAATTCGAATTTAACTATTCAGTTAGACATGTCTTATCTGAAAAAAAGTTATTCATTCTCTTCTGCAAATGTGTATCTTTAAGTCATTCTTCCCCAGAACCTTCAATGACTTATTAGTTTTGTTCATATCTCATGAGTGACTCACCTCCAAACATCCTTTGTGTGTGTGTGTGTGTGTGTGTGTACTCTTCACACATTTATATTCAAATTCAGCATTTATTGATTTTAATAACTTTCAGTCATTTTTTCTAGTGGTTATATATTTTCTAGAGTAATTAGATGAACTTCAGCTTCTTGACTTAGTTCTTTTTACCTCCCAGTTAAGACTGCTTATATTACCCCTGAGTTACTTATTAGATGACTGATGACAAGGTGATTTTTTCTCTCTCTCCTTTTCTATGTTCAGGATTGGTGTTTGAAGAGTTAAGGAGAAAACGAAGTATACGTGGATGCTTCAAAGTCAAATGGCTACAAATGATATCAGTCCATTTATATGACATTCTCTAAAACAGGGTAAAAGATAAGTAGCAGGGTGAATGAGTACCACCTGAGCTTCACTGCTTGTCAAATCAGTGGTGGCATTAGGTTCTTACAGGGCACAAATCCTATTTGTCAACTGCACATATGAGGGATCTGGGTTGTGTGCTCATTATGGGAATCTAATATCTAATGATCTGAGGTGGAATATTTTCAACTTGAAACCACACCCCCAGCTCACTCTCATCCATGGAAAAATTGTCTTCCACAAAACCAGTCCCTGGTGCCAAAATGGTTGGGAACTGCTGTTTTAAAGGGCAAAATTATAAGAATAGAAAGCAGTTACTGTCAGGTGCCAGTGGTAAACACATGAGATTGACAACAAGGGGACAAAAACAACATTTTAGAGTCAGGAAAACCTATCTGTGGTGTCAGATCTTATGTTTAAATGTTTAATCTATCTGGAGTTAATTTTTTGTATATGGTATAAGGAAGGGGTCCAGTTTTAGCTTTCTGCACATGGCTAGCCAGTTTTCCCAGCACCATTTATTAAACAGGAAATCTTTTCCCCCATTGCTTGTTTTTGTCCTGTTTGTCAAAGATCAGATGATTGTAGGTGTGTGGTGTTAGTTCCTAGGACTCTGTTCTGTTCCATTGGTCTATATCTCTGTTTTTGAACCAGTATCGTGCTGTTGTGATTACTGCAGGCTTCTAGTATAGTTTGAAGTCAGGTGACATGAAGCCTCCAGCTTTGTTCTTTTAGCTTAGGATTGTCTTGGCTATACGGGCTCTTTTTTGGTTTCATATGAAGTTTAAGGTGGTTTTTTTCCAGTTCTGTGAAGGAGGTCAATGGTAGTTTGATGGGGATAGCATTGAATCTATAAATTACTTCCTAACCATGAGCACAGAATGTTTTTCTGTCTGTTTGTGTCCTCTCTTATTTCCTTGAGCAGTGGTTTGTAGTTCTCCTTGAAGAGGTCCTTTACATCCCTTGTTAGTTGTATTCCTAGGTATTTTATTCTCTTTGTAGCAATTTCAAATGAGAGTTCACTCATGATTTGGCTCTCTGTTTGTCTGTTATTGGTGTATAGGAATGCCTGTGATTTTTGCACATTGATTTTGTATCCTGAGAATTTGCTGAAGTTGCTTATCATCTTAAGGAGATTTTGTGCTGAGACAATGAGGTCTTCTCAATATACAATCATGCCATCTGCAAATAGGGACAATTTGACTTCCTCTTTTTCCTAATTGAATACCCTTTATTTCTCTTTCTTGCTCATTGTTCTGGCTTCCAATACTATGTTGAATAGGTGTGGTGAGAGAGGACACCCTTGTCTAGTGCCAGATTTCAAAGAGAATGCTTCCAGTTTTTGCCCATTCAGTATGATATTGACTGTGGGTTTGTCATAACCCTAGAAGAAAACCTGGTCAATACCATTCAGGACATAGTCATAGGCAAGGACTTCATGACTAAAACACCAAAAGCAATGGCAACAAAAGCCAAAATAGACAAATGGGATCTAATTAAACTTAAAAGCTACTGCACAGCAAAAGCAACAATTATTAGAGTGAACTGGCAACCAACAGAATTAGAAAAATTTTTGCAAGCTACCCATCTGACAAAGGGCTACTATCCAGAATCCACAAAGAACTAAAACAAATATACATGGAAAAAACAAACAAACCCATCAAAAAGTAGGCAAAAGATATGAACAGATGCTTTTCAAAAGAAGGCATTTATGCAGCCAACAAACATATGAAAAAATGCTCATTATCACTGGTCATTAGAGAAATGCAAATGAAAACCACATTGAGATACCATCTCATGCCAGTTAGAATGGCGATCATTAAAAAATCTGGAGACAGATGCTGGAGAGGATGTGGAGAAACAGGAAAGCTTTTACACTGTTGGTGAGAGTGTAAATTAGTTCAAACATTGTGGAAGACAATGTAGTGATTCCTCAAGGATCCAGAATTAGAAATATCATTTGACCCAGCAATCCCATTACTGGGTATATATCCAAAGGATTATAAATCATTCAATTATAAAGACACATGCACATGTATGTTCATTGAGACACTGTTTACAATAGCAAAGACTTGGAACCAACCCCAAAAGCCCATCAAAGATAGACTGGATAAAGAAAATGTTGCACACATACACCATTGAATACTATGCAGCCATAAAAAAGAATGAGTTCATGTCCTTTGCAGGGACATGGATGAAGTTGGAAACCATCATTCTCAGCAAACTGTCACAAGAACAGAAGACCAAACACCGCATGTTGTTAAACAATGAGAACACATGGACAAAGGGAGGAGAAAATCACACACTGGGGTCTGTTGTGGGGTGGGGGGCTAGAGGAGAGATAGCAGGGGGTTGGGAGATTGGAGAGAGATAATATTAGGAGAAATACCTAATGTAGGTGACAGGGGGGATGGCGGCAGCAAACCTACCATAGCATGTGTATACTTATGTAACAATCCTGCAAGATCTGTACATGTACCCCAGAACTTAAAAGAAAATAATAATAAAAAAAAACCTATATCTGGATAGTGGTTACAAAACTGTACTCATTTCCCCCCAAACTCATCCAACCATTTGCTTAAATAGGATGGCTTTCCTCTATGTAAACCTTAAAAACTTAAAAACAAAATCTTACAAAATAATGACAAATATAAATTAACTTTTATATTGAAGTCATTTTCTGCTATGACCCAATTTTTTCAGCCTTAGGCTCTGCTGAGTCCATGACACCTATGGTTCAATGATTACAGGCTGCAGTGTGATTTCCCAAGTCTATAGAACACATTGCACCAATTGTTTCCTTAGGTTAGGATGAACATTTCCACCATTAAAGAAGGAGTGGTACTCATCTTTATAGAACCAACTAACATATTGCTTCCTGTATTAGATGTATCTGTATATCTATATCACATCTATCCATCTCTCCTTCTGTATATCAATCTACCCACATGCTTACATAATTTATCCCCTCCCCAACTCAGTGTAGCCCTATGTGTCTCTATTTAACTATTATAGGCCTGCTTCTTTAATCATAGCCCATTATATGTTTCTTGCTGGAAACAACACGCAGCACACATATGCATCAGTACAATTCAAAATGCTAAGCTCAATGTCTAAAGATGTGCATATTATGAATCCTGGTCATCTTTTTAATTACTGAGAACATTATTTGACTTATTCATTGATTTTCTAAGGAAAATATTTTCCTTTTATAAAAAATTCAATCTATTTCACCTAATATTTCTAAATATTTCCATACTCTCCTCCTCTGGGCCAATTATGTCTATAGATTCATTATACTAAGCAGTTTCCCAAACTAAAAATCAAGTTACAATTATCAGAGCTATTCATTACTAACACTCCTCAGGAAGCTGTGACTTTAAGGGGAGACGTTTGTTAATGCAACATGTCTGTGTCTGCAGCTTAATCACTAGACATTAGAGTAATTTGGGGGATTCAGGTGTCTCCTAACACAAAGCTTCAGATAGCCAGTTCAGTTTTATTTTGGCTCTTGTGATAGAGACAATGTCCTGGGTGCTGGCAGAGATAATCACCTTCATCTAATAAGGAGTTAAACATAGTTGATTCATTTTAAATAAATGTTGGAAAAATCGTTTCAGTCTAAAATATCTTATGAAACACGTATTTGTAAAATGAATAATTAAATAAATGAATAAATAAGATAATATTGAAAATGTGTATGAAGAGGGTTCAGAAATTAGTGACAGTGTACAAATTTTAATTCCAAGTACTTTGAGATTTCTAGGACATCCACAAACCAGTATGCAAACTTGTGACCCCTAATATCTGACTTGCTAAGATGGGTGCAACATTTTGAAAGTTGTGTATTTTCTATTTATCCAAAATGCATTTTAAGAAAATAATGTCATTGCATCCATTTAGTTGTTTTGTTTAAATAATGAACTACTTGCACATAAGCATAGAAAATTAAGCAAATTGATTATGTAATACTAATTTTATTTTATTTCATTGTGTAATTGGGATTTCAAAAATGTCACAGAAACTATGATTAATGCCTTATGAATAAAAAAGGAAGCCAAGTGTTAATCTCAAGCAATACTGGTTTTTAAATTGTCAGGTTAAAGAAAAATGTTTTTATTTTATAATTTGAATTATATTATACCAATTATAAAATTTACATATATGTATAAATACTATATATTTTTTCAATTAAAAACAAATTCTTCTGTAAATAGCAGCATAGTAAATGACTCTGACCTGTTATTACAACAAAAACAACAATACTGGGAGGCAATTATAGTAACTTAATTATAATAACTGAAATATTACACAGTCTAAACAACTGCAGAATAAATCAAACAAACAAAAAGGATTTCCATTCTGTGGCCCATTAAATCAAGAAGTTAATATTTACTGCTTTGGTCTATTTTTTAATAAACAAAAATAAGTTGTATGGAACAAATCTGTCTATAAATTAAAATGCATTTGGGTTTGTAGTTAATCATAACTTGCTTTGTTGTAATAAATTTCCTATGAATGTACATTTTGCATTATGATTTAATGACATAATCATTTGATGAAGAAAATTGCTAACTAAATCAGCTATCAAAATGGTAGATTTCTGCAAAGCCACTCAGATTTTGCTATAATAGATTAAAACATGTTTTGTGTAGGTTTTGAGGATTTTATTTAATAAATATTTTAGCTTAATTATTGTTTAATTATGGAACATGGATATTATATTTTATTGTAAAATAATTTTGTACAGTTGAAGGAATGAAATTCAAATACTTCCACATTTCCCTGTAAAGTGATCCGATATGGTTAGGCTTTGTGTTCCTACCCAAATCTCATCTTGAATTATAACCCCCATAATCCTTACATGTTAAGGGAGAGACCAAATGGAGATGATTGGATCATGGGACGGTTTCCCCCATGCTGTTCTTGTGATACTGGGTGAATTTACACGAGATCTGATGGTAAAATAAGTGTTTGGTCATTTCTCCTGCATTCATTCTCCTTCCTGCAGCCTTGTGAAGAATGTGCCTTGCTTCTCCTTCACCTTCCGCCATGGTTATAACTTTGGTGAGGCCTCTCCAGCCATGCCGAACTGTAAGTCAATTAAACCCCTTTCCATTATAAATTATCCAGTCTTGGGCAGTTCTTTATTGCAATGTGAAAGCATATTAATGCAGGATCTTTACCATAAAATATTTAGATATTCAAATTCTGTCCTCCTTATGTTCAAGTAATAAGGTTAATATCAAATAAATATTATCTCATCCATATTAGGAAGAAATTACTTCTTATCACCTGAAAAGAATTTCCCAGGTGAGTACTGGGGGATAGAGCTATGTGTGTTTATGTGTATGTGTGTGTTAGGTTATATTTAAAAAAATGCAGTGTTTCCGGGGAATCTATTAAATATAGCAACTAAAATCTACCAACTAAAGTAAATTCAGCAACTACTATGTTCATATCTATATTGTGCAGTACACTTTACAGAGACATGTTTATAACACACTTCTTGTCTTTAAGTGGGTGATAGTCTAGTATAAATACAAAAAAAGCAAATATAGTGGTATCTATACTATAAGTCAGAGTTTATCCCAGAATATTTTTATGTAACTGATCAGTCTAGGTGCACTAAAGAATACTAGTCTGTGTCACAGGGATAGCATCCACATTAGCTTGTTCACATCTGCCAATGAAGGAGCTAGAAAAGTGCCTGGCACATAGTAGGCCAGCAGAAATATCTTTTGATATCTGTTGAGAGACAAAAGAATGATTAAATGAATAAAACTTAAATAAAGAAAGTAAGTGACATTTGTGGTGAGTTACACTGTAACATTTTAATGCACTAGGTAAAACAAGTGCTTTTGAAATTGTTTTCTAGGGAGAGGTACAGCAGTCAGTTTAGGATGGTCATGAGAAATACCTATTTCAAAACTTTTTACTTGTTTCATCTAACACTCAACTTGCTTATAAAACTCAAAGCAGGTAATTTTTTATTTACTGTATGTAATTTCCCCATAATTCCATTGTCTTTAATTTTTTCCTAGATTTGATAATAGTATAGAGCAAAACCTTCCTCTCTAGTGATTAAATCACCAGCACTATCATGCGCTAAGGAAAACTAAAATGCTTGGGTTTTCAGGCCTTATAAGATACCACCTCTCATTTTATGGGAATCCCAAAAGATTCAAAATGTCTCTGAGTCCACAGGTCTGAACAAGAGCCAAAGGAAGTTGGATAATAGATGTTATGTTGGCCCATGTTCATCTGCTGGTGGCCAAGAGTGCCCAGAGAAATACTCTGTGTTTATCTAGATACTGATATATATTTGGACTATATACAGAACATGAGGCAGAATTAAAGCATCTAGATACTGACATATATTTGTACTATGTACAGAACATGTGGCAGAATTAAAGCACTGAATCATGGAGTGAGAGATGTGATATTAAGACAATCCCAATGGATATTCCAGAAATTTCTCTCCCCCAGTAGATTATTAAAAGCAATTAACATTCAGGACCTTCCACTGCTGGTGAAGATGGAAAACAGAGACAAGACTTACTATCTCTCCCAAAACGATAAAAAACAAAACAATGGCATTCAAATCAATGTATATCAGATAATGAAAAGTCATAATCCTCAAGAGATGGGAAACAAATGAGGCAAGACCCAGGGTTCACCACAGTGCCTACGACAATTTCCAGTATGAAATGCAGGGAGCGCAGAGCTAGACATCTTCCCTGTGTTGAGGAGAAGGAGCTGATTATCTGGTGAGAACGAGGTGATTAGACTGAGCAAAAAGAACTCCGAAGAGGAGAGAACAGCACAAAGACACAAATCTGGGACTTTATAAAGAACCTATTTGAGTATTCAGTTGAATACTGATAAGCATATGTATGTACGTCGGTGCAACAGTAACTGCAGTTTTTGCATTGTTGAAATTTGCTGTTTGATGTTGGAATACTTTGTTTGTTCTTGTTGTTAGATTGAGTCTTGCTCTGTCACCCAGGCTGAAGTGCAGTGGCCTGATCTCCACTCACTACTATCTCCACCTCCCAGGTTCAAGGGATTCTCTATCTCAGCCTCCTGAGTAATTAAGATTACTTGCCTGTGCCACCACATCCAGCTAATTTTTGTATTTTTAGTAGAGATGGGGTTTCACCATCTTGGCCAGGCTGGTCTTGAACTCCTGACCTCATGTCTCCACCCGTTTCAGCCTATCAAAGAGCTGTGATTACAGACATGAGCCACCACACCCAGCGGATATTGAATTACATTCTTAAATAAATATGGTTATGTTACATATCATTTTAACACACATTTCTGGCTTTATTATTTTTTTTTGCTAATGACATTACTTGCTGCTTATTTTATATTTATTTTAGACTATGGAAATAATGTTAGACAAAAAGCAAATTTGAGCGATTTTCTTATTCGAGTTCAAAATGGGTCATAAAGGAGCAAAGACAACTCACAACATCAACAAGGCATTTGGCCCAGGAACTGCTAATTATCATACAGTGCAGTGGTGGTTCAAGAAGTTTTGCAAAGGAGATGAGAGCCTTGAAGATAAGGAGTGTAGCGGCTGGGCATTAGAAGTTGATAACAACAATTGAGAACAGTCATTAAAGCTGATCCTCTTACAACTACATGAGAAGTTGCTGAAGAACTCAACATTGATCATTCTATAGTCTTTTGGCATTTGAAGCACATTGGAAAGATGAAGAAGCTCAATAAGTGACTGCCTCATGAGCTGAGCAAAAATTAAAAAACAATTGTTTTGAAGTGTCATTTTTCTTATTCTACACAATAACAACAAACCATTTCTTGATCAGATTGAGACGTGTGACAAAAAGTGGATTTTGTATGATAACTGGCCATGACCAGCTGAGTGGCTGGATCAAAAGAGATGCTCCAAAGCACTTCCCAAAGCATAATTAGCAACCCCCCCCCCCAAAAAAAAAAAAACAACAAAGGTCATGGTCACTGTTTGGTGCTCTGCTGCCAGTCTGAGCCACTAGAACTTTCTGAATCCTGGAGAAACCATTTCATTTGAGAGGTATGCTCAGCAAATCAAGGAGATACACTGAAAACTTTTTTTTTTTTTTTTTTTTTTGAGACAGAATTTCACTCTTGTTTCCCAGGCTGGGGTGCAATGGTGGGATTTCAGCTCACCATAACCTCTGCCTCCCGGGTTCAAGCAATTCTCCTGCCTCAGCCTCCCGAGTAGCTGGGATTATAGGCACGTACCACCACGCCCAGCTAATTTATGTGTTTTTAGTAAAGATGAGTTTCTCCATGTTGATCAGGCTGGTCTCGAACTCCTGACCTCAGGTGATCCACCCACTTCAGCCTCCCAAAGTGCTGGGATTACAGGCGTGAGCCACTGTACCAGCCTTGAGCCACCAAGCCGGCCTTGAACCACCATGCCAGGCTTGCACTGAAAACTTGAACACCTACAGCTGGCACTGGTCAACAGAAAGAGCCCAATATACCACGGTGTGTGTTGTTCCCCCTTTCTGTGTACATGTGTTCTTAACATTCAACTCTCACTTACGAGAGAGAACATGAGGTGTTTTGGTTTACTGTTTCTGTGTTAGTTTGCTGAGGATGATGGCTTCTGGCTTCATCCATGTCCCTGCAAAAGACAAGATCTTATTCCTTTTTATGGTTGCATTGTATTCGATAGTGTATATGTACTACATTTCTTTATCCAGTCTGTCATTGGTGGGCAATTGGGTTGGTTCCATGTCTTTGCTTTTGTAAATAGTACTGCAATAAACATAAGTGTGCATGTGTCTTTATAGTTGAATCATTTATATTCCTTTGGGTATATATCCAGTAATAGGATTGGTGGGTCAAATGGTATTTCTGGTTCTAGATCCTGGAGGAATTGCCACACTGTCTTCTACAATGGTTGAACTAATTTACATTTCCACCACTAGTGTAAAAGCATTCCTATTTCTCCACAGCCTTGCCAACATCTATTGTTTCCTGACTTTTTAATAATTGCCATTCCCACTGGCATGAGATGGTATCTCATGGTGGTTTTTATTTGCATTTCTCTGATGATCAGTGATGTTGAGCTTTTTTTCATATGTTTCTTGGCTGCATAAATGTCTTATTTCGATAAGTGTCTGTTCATATCCTAAAAAATGGGCAAAATATTTCAATAGATATTTCTCAAAAGAAGACATACAAATGGCAAACAGTCATATGAAAAGGTGCTCCACATCACTGATCATCAGAGAAACGCAAATCAAAACTACAATGAGATATCATGTCAACCCTCTTAAAGTGTCTTATATTTAAAAGACAGGCAATAACAAATGCTGGCTAGGCTGTGGAGAAAAGGGAAGCTTTGTACACTATTGGTGGGGATATGAATTAGTACAACCAATATGGAGAACAGTTTGGAGTTTTCTCAGAAAACTAAATATAGAGCTACCATATGATCCAGAAATTCCACTGCTGTATATATACCCACAAGAAAGGAAATCAGTATATCAAAGATGTATCTGCACTCCCATGTTTGTTGCAGCAGCATTCAGCCATGAAAAACAATGAGATCCTGTCACTTGCAATAACATGGATGGAACTGGAGATGGTTATGATAAATGGAATAAGCCAGGCACAGAAAGACAAATATAGCATGTTCTCACTTATTTTGGGGATCTGAAAATCAAAACAATGGAACTCATTAACAGAGACAGTAGAAGGATGGTTACCAGTGATTGGCATGGGTAGCAGGACAGTTGGCAGGGAGGTGAAGATGGCTAATAGGTATTAAAAATAGATAGAAAGAATAAATAACACCTGGTATTTGATAACACAACAGGATGACTATAGTCAATGATAACTTAATTGCACACTTAAAAATAACTAACAGAGTGTAATTGGATTGTTTGTAATACAAAGGATAAGTTCTTGAGGGAATGGATACCCCATTATCCATGATATGATTAGTAAGTATTGCAAAACATCTCAGGTACCCCATACATCTATTATGAACCCACAAAATTAAAAAATTAAAAATTAATTTAAAAGGAGAAAAGCAGTTAAACTACAAGCGTTTTATTTGATTTTTATAATGATTAGTACATCTAATGCAGTACTAGCCACATTGGAAAGAAACAAGAAAGGACACACATTTTCAGGATCAGAAATAAAAGGCATCACTACAAATTCTTTGAATATTAAGTGTACAATAACAAATACTATGAATGATTTCATGCAAACAAATACAAGCAATTAGAACGGACAAAAACTTTAAAAGACACAAACTATCTAAACTCATTCAAAAAGAAATAGATAATAACAAAAGCCAATACGACTCCCAAAAACATGCCCCCAAAACAGTGTATTATTATATATTTGTTACTTAGTAACCATCTTTTTGAGTTTTCCAGGTCACTATAAATAATTTATGATAATTAATACATTATTCAGTGTTAGGGTTTGTTCGTTTTCTCATCTACTTTCTCTGCTTTATCCTGTTCCAAAGGAATTTCTCACGGAGAAAACTCACTTGTATGTTTCAAAGCCAATTGAAGAGCTTCGTACAAGTGAAACCCTATTTTGCTTTGAATGGCTAAACACCGAAACACTGGGCAGTAATAATTGGTAGTGAGATTAAGAATAAGTTTGATATATTATTAATCATAATTACTATGATTGAATTAAAATAGTAGTAGTCAAATTTCAAAAGTCTCCATTTATCTGCTATCTGGTGATGGATGACTCTGCTGGTCACTATAGTAATCATTTGTAATTCTCATGGATGTTCACCTTCAAATGTAGTTAGTGGGAAAACAAATTTTTTTAGACTGCCTTTGCCAGTGCAGGGCTCTACTGATGAAGATATTGCCATAAAGTGTTACTCAGTTTTCCTTGGCATCTACCAGTAATGACCCCAAGTTCTACACTGTAAAAAATTATTTCTAAATAATGTTTGGAATGTAGGTAGCTTTGGAATTTGATTAGGGAAAACAGAATGTTTTGGGTACATTATTTTTTCTTGTATAATCTTTCTTTTTTTCATATTTTTTGCTACACTGAATCATACCTAGATTGAAAAAGTTGCTAACATGTTCAAATCCTTTTTGTTCCAGTAAATATTGAAGTGGCCAGTTTATAATCTGCCTTCAAATAATCCTCACAAGACGTGGAGCATTCTCAAACAAGACTTTTTCTTGAGATTTGTATTGACTAAATGAAATTAAATAACTAAAACCTAAACTTAGTTATCAAAGATTATACTGTTTAATATTTAGAATTTTGTACTTCAAATTATTTCACAGATTATAACTGTTTTACAAAACAATCTATATTATTCTGTTTTGTAATAGTATATTATGAATACATCTTGGCTAGAAATATTTTGTTCTTAAATGTATGGAGATATTGCAATCTGTTAATATTTATATTAGCTGTTATTTATTCATTATTTATTATTACAAAACTATAATAATATTTTGATTTATTATTGATTTTTTATTTAGGAATTATTTTAGTCTTGTAATAAAAATATTTGTAATGTAACTAATTGAGGGAAGTTCCAAATGTGAAATAAATGAGATTTTTATTCTAGGTTTTAATTAGAATGCTTGCTCTACTTGAAAATGAGTATTTGGATATTAATATATTCAAAAGACAGCCTTATTGACATCACTGATTGTGTTATAATGATTAGATATCATCATACTTATATTACCTAGTAATCATTGTTTAGACACCTATCCAGCAGTGACAGAAATGACAGTAATTAGACCTTCAAGTTCTAGACTGAAACTGAAGCCGTAAATGAGAATATAGCCAAAGAGTGAGACCAACATCTTAACTTGGTGCAGACATAAAGCTGACATCAGGAAACCGTCTTGCCAACACAGACTTTATGGGATTCAGAAGATCTTTCTTACTGCAGAAATTGTGTGACAAAAGACATTATTCCAAAAGACACATATTATCATATTTCTTTGAACACATTTGACAATAGAGTTGTGTCAATATCTATGAGAAACAATTGACATTTTTTAAAAATCACAGAATATTGGTCAAATTGTATGTTTTAATTTTTTTATTATTAAATAAATGATTTTAAAATGTATGTCTTAGTTCATAATAATTTTCAGTAATTCTTAGTTTACATACATATATTTGCATATAATCATGGGGTACAAGTGCAATTTTGCTACATTGATATATTGCACTGTGGTGAAGTAAGGCCTTCAGTGCATCGGTCACGATGCACATTGTGCCTACCAAGCAACCTCCCATCATCCATCTTGCTTCCATACCTCTCTGAGTCTCCATTGTCCATCATTCCACACTCTGCTTCCATGTGTACGCATTATTTAGCTTAATAAAAGCTTGAGTACATAGCCACTTTTAGGCACTAAATGGGACAAACTACCAAATTACAGTCACAATAATGATTTTAATGTTTACTGTGAATTCTGGCTACTTGAGAGACCTTTGAGAATTCAGATTTCAGGCTTATTTGTGAGTAATTCTTAAGTCCTGTTCTTGTACTTGGACGTCTCTTTCCTTGAGATGGACAAAAAGCATAGCAGGATAAAGAGAGGAAGAAGTTGCTAGCAGAGAAAAGATGGAACATATCCGGATCATTTTAGAACAAACGTAGGGTAAAAATCCTTTTTAAGCCATGGGTTTGCTCTCTCCAGAAAGGGGCTCAGTTTTTGTTCAGTTCTAGACTTCTACCTTGTATGCACTTTAGATAAATGTAGTACTTTATCCAATATCTATGTGAGAACTCCATGCAATCTTGACAAGTTACTTAGCCACTTATCTATGCCTCTGTAGCACCATCTGTGAACTAAAGATGAAAATAGTATTTTCATATTCCATGGAATTCAAAATAATTACACTTGTTATTATAAGATCTTTACAAAGTATTGAATTTTAGAAGTGCCCGTTAAATGTAGATAATGATGATAATTATGAAAATGATGACTCATAATTCATCAAATGTTTTGACATTGAAGGAGCTACTTTTGGTTCTCAATTTCATTCACAGTTTTAGCAAATAACAAGTTAAAAAGTTTATAAATGTAATAGATGGGAAATGTGATAGATACTTTTCCTTGAGATCGGAAAATATCTTGGATTTTCTGTGTGAGTTCAGTTTAATCACAAAAATTCTTAAAAGTGAAGATCCTTTCCTGGCTATAGTCAGAAAAGATGCAAAGACAAAAGTTGGGTCATGTAGAAGGCATTGCTGGAAGGATTTAATTTGTTGTTGAACTTAAAGTTGGAAGGAGGCACCACATGCCAACAAATGCAGGCCCCTCTAGAATGTGGGGAAAGAAAAACAAGAAGGGATATTCTCCTAGCCCCTCCATAAGGGAACGCAGCCTTGCTAGTACATTGTTTTGAGCTCCAAGAGACCCATGTTACACTTTTGGTCTACATAACTATAAAATAATATATTTGCGTTGTGATTACCCATTACTTTTGTGGTAATCTTTTATGGCAGCAATAGAAAACAAGTACAATAAACAAAAGAGTGGAGTGGGTACGGCTCCAGATCTGTATCTGGGTGTATGAGAGTTGGCCAAGGTCTCTTGGAATTAGCTTCCTGAATTGTGATAATGATCTCTCTTTAGTGACCAAGTAAGAGACGATTTGATGATTGGAGAAGAGATTAAGGGTGTTAATGTAGAAAAGCCAGTCATTGGAAGCAGAGAGCAAATACTGGAAAGCAATGCAGGAAGTAGTACATTTTGAAAGTGTCAATTTAATGACAACATTTTGCGAGTTCAACTCATCCTCTGGAGAATCAATATTAGCATAAAAACTAGAATAAACTGGAAAAAGTGGCCAGAGAGCTGAATAATTTGTGCACTATTTTACGACGGCCATATATGGGGAGGGAGTGTCTTGCTAAACAAACCTTTTTCAATAAGAGATGATACCTTTAGTAACTGAAATATTCCCACTCCTCAAAAACTTGTTTCTTCCTTTCCTAATAGAGGCTGAAGAGCCTTGAGACATACTCCTTTCTATTTTGGCCTACCATGCTACTTTCAGCATTGCTATTCTGCTACATTATGCCTGATGTACAGAAGTAGTGGTTGAACCAGCTCAAGTGACTGGCAGAGAAGATCCATCATAAGCAGTGAGTATATTATCTTTAATGTTCTCAGCACACACACATACGTGCGCACACACACACACACACACACAGAGAGAGAGAGAGAGAGAAATACTCGCACTATGGTAAAATTCTGAATAATTTCTCCTAATCAATATTCTGTGGTTCTGGCTAAAGACATAAATGAAATGAAAAGACGGTTGTTGAAATACATCCTTAGTAACAACGTGAAAATGTTCAGTGCCTGGGTAAATATAGCAGGAGTTGATGTACATCAACTATAGGTCAGCCAACCTTGCAGACAATGAAAGTCACATCTAGTTTATGACTACTGTTTCCATACAAACTCCATTACTGGAATTGTCAGTCATATTTCATAGTCTGACTTGAAAACTCCATATTAGACAGAAAGTGGCATAAAATTGAGAATATTTGGAAAAACACATCAGTTTTAAGTTTTTGAAGTACAAAATTTGTTCAATCTTTTGTCAATTTTGTTTCCTGAACATCTCTTGTATTTCTCTCACCTCTTCTCCTCTTTGTCCAAGAAATGACTACAGTCAAAATGGTTCACATGCAGTCATCATCTAACCAGGCACCCTGTATCTGCACCTGTCCCTGTTTAATTCATAATCAGCTTTGAAAAAAGGTAATATTAAACTAGTAAACAAATAAAAAAAAGTCCTGCTGTAAAATAGCCAATGCCTTCTCATTTTGATTAGCATCATGACCAAAAACACTTATTGGCTCCCCATTTGCCCTGTGTGCTTTTGTTCTGCTTTCTGATGTGGTTCTGCAAGTCATTCACTTTCTCATCCTTTTATGCTATCTTCCACATATCTTTTGCATATCAAATGCTCCTAAGCACTTCTGTCCTTCATCTGTTCTGGATTATTTCATTAAGTTAGCCTTCAGATCATAGTTTGTATGGTATTTTCAAAGGACATACCCTGACTCCTCAAATCAGGATAGATGGACATATCTAGAACTATTCTTCAACAAATGGTGAAGTATCAATGTGCTTATATGCTTTTGGCAATAAATTACATGCTAAATTACTTGCAATGTTAGCCCTCTGCATGTAATTATTTCCATATATATTTTATTTTATTTCTTTAATTTATTCAGAAGAATTAGAAAATATTTCATATAATTTACAATTATATATTCTTATTTAGAAGAATTTTTCTTTAAGGAAGAGGTCAAGAAACCCCAATATCCTATGTAAAATAAAATATGTATCATATTTAATATATGCATAGTAAACATAAACCATAAATTGACTTAGCACTTATCAAATTGTCACAGAAATAGATAATTCTAAGTTCCTAGAGATTGAAAGAATCAGGGTGATCATGTATGTCCATATTACTAGTCACCATAGGCACTTCCTCAGCTGCATCCATGACAAGTCATCAACCTGGCTTTGAGACACTACATAGGCACTACATATAAGAATTCAGTATTAACGAATTCTACTGGTAGTTATAATGAGACAAATTAATTTTAGATGCAGAATTATATCTACTCTCTTACCACTTCTTTTTTATTTTTTGAGATGGAGTCTCTCACTGTTGTCCAGGCTGTAGTGCAATGGTGTAGTCTCAGCTCACTACAACTTCCACCTTCCCAGTTCAAGGGATTCTCCTGTCTCAGCCTCCCAAGTAGCTGGGATTACAGGCACCTGTCACCACATCCAGATATTTTTTTATATTTTTAGTAGAGATGGATTTCGCCATGTTGGCCAGGCTGGTCTTGAACTCCTGACCTCAAGCGATCTGCCCGTCTCGGCCTCCCAAAGTGCTGAGATTACAAGCGTGAGCCACTGCACCTGGCCTCTTACAACTTCTATTTAATGATCCTAATTTGTCTGTCTTACTGCAGACCATAACTTAAATAAATCTGGGAGATAAGGGTACTTAAAATAATTGAAAGCACGTTTTTTCCCCCAAATCTGTCTTTTTTTAATTCAATCTAAAAATCTCTTATATCTTTCATCTTATCGTTCCTGAGTGAAACAGTGTGGGTCATAGTTAGGCTTATAAAAGTGTCTTGAATTTAATTTTTTGATATAATCCTATGGATCCAATGTACAGTTGATATTTTTTATTCTGTCTGTTGGGAAAGCCCCTGATAGCTTGGATGATGATAATTGCATTACCATGTAGAGCATACTATCTTTTTCATCAACTAAAATGTCTGTATACTGTGGCATTTATAAAGGCATCTCTTCTCTTTGGCTCATTTTTAAGTTCAATAGGCAGAATGCTCTTTTTTTTTTCTTTCAATATATTGTTAGATTTAATGATTATCAAATCTTTAAAATTTTCGGGTTAAAAAAGTTAGGTTTTGTCATTCAGTCTATGTGCTCTGTCACCTAGCTTTGAATCACATGACCATATCTGCAATAATAATTCAAAACCTGCAGGAGAAACTTAGATATTTTAAACTATAGCCAATTAAAACAAAATGGTAGGGGAAATTGACCAAGGCATTTGTTGACAAATCTATTTATTTTTGAAATTAGCCACTTTTAATTAAGATGCATTTTTCCTTTCTACAGATAAATACTCGTGCAGATAATTACTGGTATTCCATTTCTTGGATATAGAAAATAAAACTATTATAGTGTATCTGTGCATTTCAGATAGTTTTCTGTTTATGTACCTGTACTTTGTGCCCAATTACTACATGAATTTAAATATGTGAAAATCTCCATGTTGATTAGAAATGACGCTGGCTGCCATTTTGCTTTTAGGTTATGAACTGACCCACAGATGCAAATTAAGACATATCTCAATACTGTTTAGTTGTACACATTTTTTTTTCTTCCAAATCTTTCTACTCTAAAAGCTCTAATGATACAAATGCCCATAAAAACAGGGCAATTGACTTCAAGTGAAGACTTCATGTGGTCAATTAAGCAAGAAGTATTTTTTTAAGCTTTTAAATATCCTTAAACTGAGAATGTTTTATTAAAGGGGTTATTTTACTTTTAATGGCTGAAATATTTCTGTGCTTTGAAAGCATATTCAGTCCTTAAGGACTCTTTGGAGAGAATGAGTGACCTTTATCATCAGAGCACTAAATGAGAACACCATTGGCATAGCTGTATTATCATAAAGCAAATTTAGAAACCAGATTTATAAAAGGGCATGGAATTGGCGTAATGGAAAAGGCCAAGTATGAGTCCTTATGGAATTTTCCCATGTGTTGAAGAGAATGCAGATTAACTGGAGTGGGACCAATTTTCTCTTTTAGAAATCTGCAGCAAATTGAGCATGGGATTATGAAAATAGGATACTGTTGCCCAGAACACACACCAGCCATACATATAGGTGATTATGGCTTAAATACTCTTCTATGGATAATAACAGGTCAACGATGATTGATTTCATTCTAAACATTTCTTAACCCCTTCTCAGTGACCAGTCACTGAGATAAAATACAGCCGAAAGTTAAGATCACCTCCATACAAATATGAAGCATTGATTTATAGAAAAGCAGTATGAGACATTTATGCCAAAAACACAACATGAACACACTTGCAATAAATTTAAATCACCTAAATTACATAAAGTATAACAGTATAGAAAATGTATAGCAAACCAAAATGTATATACGCACACACATGAAACACACACACACACACACACACACACACAAAGTCAGAACTACATACACCCCAGAATCAGTCTATTTGCTATGTGCCTACAACTGTTATTTCAAAGTTGCTAAATGAATGGATTTAGCATTCATTTTTAATGCTAAATTTTTAGATTTTTAATGTTCTTAACACACACAAAAAAAGATAAGTAGGTGGAGTAATATGTTAATGAGCTTGATTGATACTTTCTACATAGATTGAAATATCATGTTCTACCCCATGAAGTCACACAATTACTGTTTTTCAATTAAAAGTAACATGAAAAATATTAAAAATAAAGAAATCCATTTATTAAAAGTACAGGCATAACTACCTGTGGGAGCTGCTATATAAAGTAACATGCAAATAATATGCTATAACTTTGCCATTTTTAAAATATTTATTCTAATTTTTTAAGTTGGATAGTCAAAATTTAATATTCATAATCTTATATATGTAGAATGAACTTAAAAGAATAGTGACAAAGAGCATAAGAAGTAAGAGTTTGAGGAAATAATGTATAAATGGTTGAAGATGCATAGTTATAAAAAAATTACTCAAAATAAATGAGAATTCAGAGAAAATTGCAGATAAAGGAACATAAGTGCAAGTAAGAATAGGTAAAATGCAGATTATAATCTCCTTAAGAGTGGGCTGTGATTTTCTTGTTATGTGAGTATTTAATCAATGCTTCCTCAGTAGGTAATTAAAAGGTCAAGAAGGATAGCCATTCAAATCAGTTAGATCTTAATACCTTAAATGTCCACTTATTTGATTGAGAAAATTCCTAAAACCCCACTTGATATATGAACAGCTATGTGAATATGAACACAAACAAGATCAATAGGAATGAAGAAAATTATCTCTATTAAGATTGAAAATAGTAGATAAGGTTGACACTGGACACTGAAATATTTTTTAGTTGTACATAGTGTTTGTCATTGCATCCACAATTGTCACCTCTAATTTTGTGCTATCACAAAAAGAGCGACTGCAAAATCTTCATGCTTATGGCCTTAAGACTTACATGAGAGTTTGCCTACTTTAAAATATTCAGGAATACATATATTAGGCGTTAGGTACACTTCATTTAATAATTAGCTGCCAGATTTTGCTGAAGACAGGTGACAAGAGTTCGTTTTTTCACCCTCAGTAAAAACAAAAACAAAATTGAATTGATTTCCTCTTTTCTACACTCATACTAAATATTGTCAACTCTTCTAATTTTTGCCAATTGGACATTTACATTGTTATGTAAATTTTCATCTGTTCTCTTCACTGATGAGATGAATCATCTTCTCAATACTTGTTAGTTGCTTGGATTTGTTTCTTGGAAGTGATTATTCATATTTTGATTCAGTTGAATCCCTCCCTTCCTTTTTTTTTCTGTTTACTTGTAGTAGCTCTGTTCATATTTGCAATATTGACTGTTTGTTTTAAATATTACCAGTTTTCACAGTTTATATTTGATTGTTAATTTTACATATAATATTCTATTTTAAAGCAGATATTATTCAGTCACAAAGGCATTTTCCCCAAACTCCTTTTTTCTATTGTTTTATGTTTTTCTTTAGTATATCCAGTGTACAACTTAAATATTTTAAAAAAAATTTTTTTTGTTTGTTTTGTTTTGAGACGGAGTCTTGCTCTGTCACCAGGCTGGAGTGCAGTGGTGCAATCTCGGCTCACTGCAACCTCCGCCTCCTGGGTTCAAGCATTTCTTCCACCTCAGCCTCCCGAGTAGCTGGGACCACAGGCGCGTGCCAGCACGCTTGCCTAATTTTTCTATGTATTTAGTAGAGACGGGGTTCCACCGTGTTGGCCAGGATGGTCTCGATCTCTTGACCTCGTGATCCGCCTGCCTCGGACTCCCAAAGTGCTGGGATTACAGGCCTGGGTAAAAAATTTTTAACGTGTCTATTACATTCACTTTATTCTGACATTTCTAATTCAGTCCTTTTTTATTCTTAATATTAACCATTTCTGAGTTATTTATTATTTGTTAGATTGAATTACAGTTCTTTTGTCTATTTTAATGTTATTACTTCAAGAAAAATCTTTTAGGTTGTCTTGAATCTCTCTTTTATTTTGTTTTATATTTCGTTAATGCATGTTCACAAAATTTTATCTATATCCTTTCCTTTTCAGAGGATTTATTATTTCACTCTTTCTTTGTGCTCTTGATTCTAAATGTCTAATTTAAAATGTACATCATTTTTACAAATAATATAAGCATGTAAGGCTATCAGTTTCTTTTGAATTAACATATTAGCAGAATTCCCTCTCCCATGTTTATTAATTTACTGTTTTATTCACTACAAAATATTGAATAAATCCTCATCATAATTTCTTCTGAAGCCTGTTATACATCCAGATGTGTGTTGTAAAGATTCAAACTTTACTTTTTTTCTTTTTTAATAATTTGCTTCTTTCATTTTTTCCTTCATGTTATTAATGTTTAATACCTAGGTTGTAATATGCCTACATTTTATAAATGTTCCATGAGTAATCAAGGAGGTATAAAGTCTAAGTGTGGGATATAGGTTTCTGCATATTTCTAAAAGAAATTTGGTGATATTATTGCATAGATATTCCACATATTTTCAATTTTTTCTGCTTTACTATTATGGAAATAATTATGTTAGAAATTGCTAAAATCTTTATATATTAAAGTTTATATTTTACTAGTTTCATGTGATTAAGTACATGTATGTAAATTTCATATTTGTTATTAAACTTTTATTTGCATCCTTTTTAAAACTTACATTCTTTGATTAGTTAAGTTTCTGTTCATTTCACCTTTTTAATATAAGTATTTTCACATATGTATTTAACACAAGTACAGATTTTTCATCTTAGTTTTCTTTTTCAATACTTTTATGTTAAGTTATATTTCGGAGTATAATTTTCTTATTAATAAATTTATTTTATTAAATAAATGAATAGATTTATTTTATTAAACAAATGAATAAAATTTATTTCAAACACATTTCGTAATTTCTACACTGTATAAATTTGACTCAATCAGTATTAATGAGGTCTATTGAGCAAATCGTTTTTTGAATTGATGAATGACAATTTTTATTTTTTGTTAATTAATTTATTATTATTATTATTATTTTATATATTTTTTATTGTACTATAGGTTCTGGGGTACATGTGCAGATCATGCAGGATTGTTGCATAGATACATACAACGGCAATGTGGTTTGCTGCCTCCATCCCCCCTGTCACTTACATCTGGCATTTCTCCCCTTGTTATCCCTCCCCAACCTCCCTACTCCCCACTGTCCCTTCCCTAGCCTCCCCCCCAACAGACCCCAGTGTGTGATGCTCCCCCTCCCTGTGTCCATGTGTTCTTATTGTTCAACACCCACCTATTATTATTTTTAGAGATGGAGTCTCATTCTGTTGCCCAGGCTGGAGTGCAATGATGAGATCATAGCTCAGTGCCACCTCCATTTCCTGAGTTTAAATGATCTCAGCCTTCCACATAGCTGGGACCACAGGCATTAGCCACCATTCCTGGTTAATTTTTTAATTATTTTTGTAAAAATAAACTCTCACAGTGTTTCGCAGGCTGATCTTGAACCCCTGGTTTCAAATGATCCTTTCCATCTCAGCTTCCCAAGGTGCTAGGATTAGAGGTGTGAGTCACGGTGCCAGACCAAACATTTTTAAATGTCTTATAAGTGTGATTGTAAGGAATTTATAGTTTTAGTTGTTGAATGAAGGATTTTTTTTCCCTACAAAATCAATGTATTAAATAGAAAGTTTATAGCTTTTATACTTTCATCATTTTTATCAGTTGGACTTATCAGTTTCTAATAGTGATATTCGGAAACATTATCACCTTATTTGCTATTTTTTATGATTGAATTAGTTTTGGTTTAGAATTGGAGGCTTGTTAAGTATATATTTTTACAAATTACTTTTTATTAATATTGTGTTCTTCACGGCAGTTGATATAGAAAATTTGTAGTTATATATTTGGTTCCCAATATATTCAGACTTAGCTACATGCTTTTGTTTTAAGAGTAGGTTAGTAACGGTCCAAAATCATAAGAGCCTGCATTGTGTCTCCAACTCCAGAGGTATTACATAATTCCACATTTAAGTAGTCTATTAGAAATAAATGCTTATGCCAAAGTGATTGTAAAGGCAAAGAAACAGTACTTGAGTTACTAAAATTTTGTCTTTCTATATAACCATTTAGACTTTCTGATTGTGTTTGAATTTGTTTTCTTTGGTTCTACAGTCTTTCTTATTTTCTTTTTTGACTTTCATTTTAGGCACAGGGATAAAAATTCATGATATTTCACAGTACCAGTGTTTTTCTCTTTTCTTATTATATAGTTTTCTTTTGTATCAGTAAGCATCAAGAGAAAACAGGATGTATACTGTAATCATTACAGTTGAAAATAGAATTACTTGAAAATACAACTAATGATAAATATGTGGGAGCAATTTAGAGAAATGCCAGTGGGCAGTGCCAGAACCCAGGGTTAAGAGAGGACTGCAGGATGTAAAGACTAATGAGAAGAAGTGGAAGAGGCTGACTTGAGGTCCATCATAGTACATTTGCAGGAGGATAGCCAGATTATTATGAGGAGGTCTCATGATTATTAGGAGGTCTCATTCTCTTCCCTCCCTTCAGTTTCCCACAGAAGATACTCTTTGGCCAACTCAGTCAGAAAGCACTTTGTTAATAAAGGCCATCTAGTTTAGTCTCCTTGGTCAGAAAATACATAGGAGAAAGATGAAAACTAAATCTGAAGATTTTAAGAACCCCAACTTGGCTTTTCCTATTGTTACTGGGCTCACTCCAAGTGCCAGAAAGAAATGCAGGGATTCTGTCACTTATTAACTATTTATGTTCAAGCTATATATATTGAAAACAAGTAACTACAGAGTACATTTATAGTTTCATTGTACCCACTATTATATATTGTTTGGAAGGAAAAAAAAAAACCCTCTGTCTTCTTAGTACCTGGGGTCTGTGAATTAAATTGGAAAGAGACAGATTAACAGAAGAAAATGCAGGCATTTTAAATTTAATTTTAAATTTATATTCATGAAGTATTCACAGAAAAGAAGTAAAAAAAAAAAAAGAACACAAAAAAGCAGTTACATAGACTTGGAAGATTGTAACCATTTTGAAAAAGCAGTTAAATTACGGAGAGCTGTCTAGACAAAGGAAAGGGGGTTTGATCTTCTAAGGCTAAAAATTGTAGGAAAATGACTATAAAATACATGGGGAAATTAAGAAAAGATAAGGTGTGCTATCATTTGAATATGGTGTCCTTTCTAAAATTTATGCTGAAACTTCTGTATTATTAAGAGGTGGGGTTTTTGGGGAAGTGATTAAGTCATGCAAGCTCTGCTCTCATTAGTAGATTAATGGCCTCATGAAAGGGGCTTCAGAAAGAGCTTACGCTTCTTGCCTCTCCACCCATTCCATCACATGAGGACACATCTTTTCTCCCCTTCTGAGGATATGGCAACAAGGCTCCATCTTGGAAGTGGAGACCAGCCCTCACCAGACACCAATTCTGCTGATATGTTGATCTTAAACTTTGCAGCTTCCATACTGTAAGAAATACATTTTTGCTCTTTATAAATTACCCAATCTCTGGTATTTTGTTATAGCAACACAAATGAAGTAGGACAGGGATTATTTTAGTACATCTCATTTATACAGATTCATTTTCAATCCTGCTCTCTGTCTTGAGTAAGATGGGTTCCTCTCTTCATTCTGGTACAGGAGAGGGAAGAAATTTAAGTTTACTTTTACCTTCGTAAGACTGAATTAATGTCCTTTTTTTAGGTAGGTAGGAGGGCAGAGAACTCTTCCTGTAAGTATTGATTCTTAATTGTCCTTAGCTCAGAATAAACCTTTTGCCAAAGTGGCATAATTTTAAGTGCATATTCCAATCCCCTTTAATATGCTAGATCCCAAACTTGGCCTACCACATAATCTTCTTAAATCTCTACTGGTGGGCCATACTCACATTTCAGATTTCCAGTGTTAAGTATAAGTTCAGATTTAAAAGCTTAACTCTTATTTATTAGTAACATTCTAATAATAACAAAGATCTTATTATTTCCCTCTTCTTATAGCATCACTCTAGTTTCCTTTTCAGGAAACTTGGAGAAAGATTTATAGGATATAACTGTGTGTCTATTAAAGGATACTTCCTAAAATAGACATGGAATCCTAATAAATTAACTCTTTACAGGTCTATAAATTGGCCTGTGAACTAAGTATGGAAACACTTGTGAACCCCCACAGTATTGATTTCACTTAGACATCTGTCCATCGGACTTAGATTTTTTTTCCTATCTATTCCATATAAAATGTTTGTAGGCTGCCCATTATTTTATTTCTAGGGAATCTGTGTTTAATTGGCCATTTCCCAAGATCTCTTAGAACCAAAAGTCTCTGATAGCTATTTGTCCTCATTATCTATAGTTGTAATTACATTTACCTTCTCTGGGATGGATAACTAACAATTGTATCTGGCTTCTGTTTTTCTAGCATCATATTATTTACACTAAGATTAGGAATAAATCCCACTGAAGTGTCACCAACTCTCATCTTTTTATGTAGTATGCAACTACCATCAAGCTCCCAGGAATGGCATTGCCTCCCTCATTACCAGTGTATCCCTTAATGCCTTAGGGGAGTCTTCACTTGGCCGTCCTGTGGGTGTGACTATGAGAGTGCTGAGCAGCTTGCCATAACAAATCTATTTGAGCATCTCCTTTTCCCTGAGTCATTGTAACTCTTTACTTTATGTCAGGGAGATTGTTGCATTTCAGCTGCATAGCAGGCCATCATTTAGTCCAATTTACCTAGAAGATCAACCTTTGGATTGAGAAATATGTTTGGATTAAGTCTCATGGACACAGAATCAGAGATGATAGAAATATATCCTAAGTAAATCAGTATCAGCTCAAGAAGCTGTGTCCCAAGGATAGTCATTAAAAGGCTTTTATTTGATAGTTGAAAGGAGTGTGAAGCTTCACAATTCTCTTCCTCATTCATGCTTGCCCAAATGTTCTCATGCCATGTCCTACTTCTCTTTTCTCCCCCAACAGTGTCCTTATACTTCAGTGTAAGATGACTCATAAGGTTGAGCACTAATCAGCCCTGCAATTCTGCTGTCAGGCTCTTGGCCCTCAGCCTTATCTGGATGCACCAGCAGGAGTTGAGGAAGTCCTACAATACTGACAAGGAGGACTTCTTGCTTGCCATGTGTATTTTAATCCTATATTTGCAGGTTTTAATTTTGTTTTCTTAATATAGAGTCTTTAAATCCCTCAGAAGAAACCAGAGAACACAGTTCTATAAAAACCAATTTGTCGGCCTGGTGCCAGTGCCTCAAGCCAGTAATCCCAGCATTTTGGGAGGCCGAGGTGGACAGATCATGAGGTCAGGAGATTGAGACCATCCTGGCTAACACAGTGAAACCCCATCTCTACTAAAAATACAAAAAATTAGCCAGGCATGGTGGTACATGCCTGTAGTCCCAGCTACCTGGGAGGCTGAGGAAGGAGAATGGCTTGAACCCAGGAGGTGGAGGTCGCAGTGAGCCAAGGTCACACCACTGCACTCCAGCCTGGGTGACAGAGCAAGACTCCATCTCAAAAAACCCAAGACGAAACAAAACAAAACAAACAAAAAACAAGAAACAAAATAAAACAAAAACCATTTTTGTCATAGTGACCAATCTCCATAGCCACTCAATCTTTCTGTTCCTTGCTTTCCATTTACCTTTTATTTCATGCTTCCACCAGTAATTATTTGAATTATCATGTTGCCAACACACAACATGTATTATTTGCATCTCTTACAGCAAGAAGGATATCTCCACTGCCCTCAAATATATTTTCAATCTAGTCCATGAAACTCATCTTTGAGTCTGTTTCCTGAAGCCATTTCCATTTGTTACTCTCTGTATTAGGAGTTGTTCAAACAAGAAATGGAGTAAATATTTAAAGTAGCACAATTTTAAAAGTTTTGCTCGTAAAGGGACTGAGTACAAAAGAAGATGGAAAGGGTAGTTGGGGGAAGTGGGGATGGTTAATAGGTACAAAATACAGTTAGAATGAATAAAATCTAGTATTTGATCACATGGCAGGGTGACTACAGTCAACAATGATTTATTGTACATTTAAAAATAAGTATAAGAGTATAACTGGATCATTTATAACACAAAGGATAACTGATTGCAGTTTTGGGTAGCCTATTTACCCTGATGTGATTATTGCACCTCATATACCTGTATCAAAATGCCTCATGTACTGCATAAATAGATACACATACTATGTACTGTCAACATTTTTTTAAAAAATAGAAGTGCGGTGTGGAGTGAGTTGAACACCCTGTGACTTGTGGCGGCAGAGATGTTACCATCTCTCCACCTCAGGGAACAGGCGAAAGGAGCAATGCTGAGCACAAAGGTCATGTAGAAGTGGCCACAAGGGAAGTGATCGTGAGCATCAGCTGGGAGAAACCGTTGCAGCTCAAGCTGAACTTATAGAGAGGAGACACAGGAAAACTTCGTTTAGTTTAACTCTGTCGCATTTTTCTAGTATTTTGTATGGGTTCACTATTAGGTAAATCTACATGGAGGAGAGAGGACACAGACGTTTGGTGAATAATTTATGCTGCACAGCCTTCTGGAACAGGCAGAATAAAGTGGAGAAACATAGTGAGTGGACATGAGAGGAGCAAACAGAAGACGTCCAGCACATGTCTTAATGCTTCTTCCCTGAATTTATTATTTTTTAATATGAAATTTCTCCCTCAGCTTTTCTTTGACATTTCTATAACTTATTTTTTTGCCCCTTGATTTCTAATTTTGACATCTGCCTTTGATTTGTGTTTTTTATTTTAAGACATGGTATCATATGATTGTAAATCCAATTTGATCGTATTAGGTATTTGAGTATTAATAATAAAAGTAATTGTTTTTAGATGAAATTATAGTTACTATCAGTTATGTATTGTTGTGTAACAAGGCTCGCTAAACTAACAACATGACATTTCCCTTATTTAGCTGGTGCATCTGTGGGTCCGTTGGGTGTTGCCTGACCCAGCTGGGTTTAGCTGGGACCTGTCCCCTCATGTAGAATTACTCCATGTGTAACTATCTCCCCCTTGGCAACCAGAGCATTAACAAGACATCTTCTAATCAAGACAATTGCAAAAACACAAGGGGTGGTAAAATAAACTTCTCTCATTTAATGGAAAGAAACATAAAGAGCCATGATAGAAGATGTGACAACAGGTAGAAGTGATGTATTGGGGCTATGTAATCTATCTCACTAACAATTTGGAATGAATATGTGTGTGTTTATTTTATTTTATCAACCCTTTTCTATATTTTCTGTTCGTAATCTTTTGTGGGACTAAGCTTTTAATATTTCATTTTTTTCCTGTGGTATTTTGGAAAATATTGATTGTATTACTAATATTTCATGATTATCATATCTAAAATACACATGAAACTATACAGTTTTATTATATATTCTATTATGTTACATAATTTATTATACATTATTGTACATTCTATATATATTCTGTTTATTAATATTTATTTTCTTTCTCTGAATAAAGTTCTTATCATTTGTAATTTTATATTAAGCAATAGCTGCATCTTGCTTTTATGGTCTAAGGGTTTAATTTTAACCTTTATAAAAATAAAGCACAATATTAGTTGTTTTGTTCTTTATTTAACAGTAGTGAACTAAACCAAACCATTTGCATAATTTTTATTCTATTTAATTTATTGTGGTGATCATAAAAATATTTGTGGTGATAATGAATACTCACATATAACCTTGCTACCAGGTTTAAATGAGTTAATTGTAGAATATGTTTTTCCATTCAAATGTGACTTGTTTTGTAAAATGGCAATCATACATTTACATTCTGTTAACCTAAAGTCCTAATTCCCTGTCTTTTGATTTACTCAGGTTACCACCTTGCAGAACATATTCATCGCCAGCACATAGAGCAATATCCCAAATGCACAGTTATGTCACCCTTACAGAATGAAGCACTCTCAATTTATCTTAACTGTCGTTTAGGCACAGAGTTATTTACATGTCAAGCTTTAGGCACCATTTCTACAAGCTTCAATAGATTCATAAACAGTTTCAATGAGGATGTAGCATACATTATGTTTTCATTTAGAATGCTCTTATGTCAATTCACAACACCCTAATTTCACCAGTAAAAACCTGTTTCTGCCATTTGTCGGGATAATTAACAAAAAATCTGGTGTTTATTGGAGCTAACAATAAAGTGACAGTTTAAGTAGCTGCCACCCACTATGGAATTTCTGATAATGCCATCTGTCCACTCTATTAGTAATATGATAATATCCTGATCAGAAATACACTCTGCCACTGAAGTGTAGCTTATATTAACAGATGCACTTTTTGTTTTTTTTAGATGGAGTCTCTCTCTGATACCAGGTTGAAGTACAGTGGTGCAATCACGGCTCACTGCAACCTCCCCCTTCTGGTTCGGGTGATTCTTCTGCCTCAGCCTCCCGAGTAGCTGGGACTACAAGCACGCACCACCACGCCCAGCCAATGTTTGTATTTTTTAGTAGAGATGGGTTTCACCATGTTGATCAGGATGGTGTCAATCTCTTGACCTCGTGATCCGCCCGCCTTGGCCTCCCAAAGTGCTGGGATTACAGGAGTGAGCCACCATGCCCGGCCTAACACATGCAATTTTAACAGGAGCAATATGAAACAGTCTAAACTAAGTTGTAGACATTGTAACATCAATTAATGATTAATCATTTATCAACATATTTTACCTTTTTTAAGCTTAGTTTTTCCATATATTGCTCTGCTTAATTTTTCATATACCAAAATTAGATGCAAATAGTTTTGACACAGGGTGATATATATATTCCTAAAAGTCACACAACAATATTTAAAATTGTGCAATAAAAATAAATGAGTTTTGAATAAAATGGAATTTAGGACACAATACCCAAACACTATCATAAAAGTGATAGGAAACTCATAAAAATGGTGGCATAGTTTTTTTACATGATCGATGTTTAAGAAACACATAAGATCTATAATACATATTGCACATGCCTGGAAAAAGGCCGAATTTTGCTTGTCAAAGTGGATGTAGGAGGGGGTTACGACTTTTGAGTCATTGTTAAGTGGTGGAAGGGGATTCTATGAAATCAGAAGGAAAGTTGTACCAGAGGGAGATGGTTGCTTACAGAGAGAGACTATGGATTTTTGAAGTTTGTGTGTTTCCATGTGGCATAAATCAGCTGGGTGCAAGGTTTTTTTTAATTATCATTATTTACCTAGTGTTTCTCATGGTTAGAGTTAAAAAATATAAAATTTGTGTTTTTCTCAGATTATTCCCCAATATATCAATTGCTTTGAAACATATTCATGTTTTTAAAATAAGCTTAATAACAGATCTGACTGCATAATTTTAGCCTTTTTTCCTATTTGAGTTTCTGTAAGATTTAAATTATTTTTGCCTTATTATACCGAAGATTTGTTTTTTTCTCTTGCATCATGGTATGACTAGGTATAGAATTGTAGAGTGAGTGTTTTTTTTCTGTGTTTGTTTAATTACTTCAGCATATTTTGGTGTTCTTGGCTGCTGATGAGAGATCTGTCCTTCTTTTTTTTTTTTTTTTTTTTTGAGACGGAGTCTCACTGTGTCGCCCAGGCTGGAGTGCAGTGGTGTGGTCTTGGCTCACTGCAACTTCTGCCTCCCTGGTTCAAGTGATTCTCCTGTCTCAGCCTCCTGAGTAGCTGGGATTACAGGCGTGCACCACCACGAACAGTTAATTTTTGTATTTTTAGTAGAGACAGGGTTTCACCATGTTGGTCAGGCTGAGCTTGAACTGCTAACCTCAAGATTCGCCCACCTCAGCCTCCCAAAGTGTTGAGATTAGAGGCGTGAACCACCGTGCCCGGCCCGTCCTCCATTTTTGTAGGTAATCTTTCTTTATATCCTCTGTTGGTTACACGTGTTTTCTGTTGGCTTCCTTGAATTGCTGTTTCAGTAAGAAGGTCTGAGTATATATTTAATTGTTTTTATACTACTTGGTGCTACAGTATGTTAATATCAGGATTTATATTTTGGTCACTTCTCTAAAATTTTCAGTATGTATCTCTTCAAATGTTTTCAAAAATTATTTTCTTTCAGGACTCCTGTTAGGAAAAGTTATAGTCCCTTTTCTTCTTTATTTTCTTTCTTCTTTTCTCTCATCTCTTCTTTTCCTTCTCCTCTTCTCTCTTCCCTCCCTTCCTTCCCCCTTCCTTCCTCTCTTTTTCTTTTCTTTCCTTCTCTCTCCTTCTCTTTTACTTTCTCCTTTTATCCTTCCTTCCTTCATTCCTTCTTCCTTTCTCTTTTTCTCTCTTCTCTTTCTCCTTTTTTCCTCTCAGTATCTTTGACTCCTTAAATTGGATTCTGGAAGGCAATATTTTCTTTTGCTATTTTATGACATAGTACACTATACAACTATTAGCATACCATTAATGATCATTGCTTCTTCAACTCTGTCCTTATGCATTTTGAATATATTTTATGTTATACAATTTACACACAATAAAATAGACACATTTAAAATGTGCAATTTGGCATTTTGACAATTGTATGCATTCATGTAACCATCATACCATATTCAAGACATAAAATATTTCTATCATCAGAAGTTCTTTCATTCTCTTTTGCAGTTAATTGGCCACTGCCAACTTAGGCAACCACTGATTATTTCCATGAAGATAGATGTGTTCAGGCTAGATTTTGGACTATTCACTATGTACTCTTCTGTTTCTGGCTTTTAGATCATATGAGTGTGTGTGTGTGTGTGTGTATATATATTCTAATTCATCAATATTCTGCTCCAGATGGATGACTTATTTAATTTATTGCTGAGTGCCATTAAATTGTATTTATTCATTTCCAATTATTTGATATTTGGATTGTTTCTTGCTTGGGGCTATTATGAATAAAGCTGCTATGTACGTTTGTGTGTACATGTAAATATCTAAAATTGCATCTCTGGATGATATGGTTAGTGTATATTTTACTGTATAAGAAACTGCCAACATGCTTTCCAAAATGGTTTATGGCTTACACTCATATCAGTAAAGTATAAGAGTTATAGTTACTCTGCATCTTCATATTGGACATTGATGATATTTTTTTAAATTTACACAACTGTACAGTCTTAAAAAACTCATTTTCAGGAAAAGTTGTGTTGTTTTTTTTTAAAATTTCTGTCCTACTCTCTTTCTCTCTAAATATCAGTAAGAGACACTATAAGTGGGTTGGTTTATTATTTATTGGTCTCCAATTTCTAATAAGTTTCACCACGAATCAGCAGATTTTTATTCGCTTTTTAGACGTTTTTAAATTGCAGTGAGCGTGGCTTAGATCTTCCTTCAATGCTGAATTTTTTTTTCAGTTTTCCACAGAAGTAGCTAAACTTTGTCTTTACCTTAAACTCTGTTTACATATTTCCATTTCTGTCTCATATCTAGATCATGAAAATATTTATTTTGCTTTAATTGTGAATATTAATTTTTGTTTTTTCTCTTTCTATATGTTGGCTGTTATTTTGACATGTTTAGAACACAAAGGACTTCTGAAGAATAAACTCACAGAGCTATTTAATCTTGTTTTAGAAGTCCATTTGGAAATATTATTTCATCTTGGCATTTGCTTTCAGATTTTGCTTAACAAACATGCATTGAATTTAATTAGCTTAAAAAAACAGGGTTTATGAAATTAAAAGTGTGTTTAATTGTTTGACATACATACGTATACGAACGTGTGCACACTGACATATTTTTAAATGTTTAATTATAAATTAAATTTTTTAATTTTAGAATTTTTATAAATGTATATGTATTGATAGATATATATAAAATTTAGAAGTTGTATCCTTGGATCTATATTGTCCCATTTTAAAGAGTACAAACTTGTACTTATGTGGAATGGGTAAGTCTAGAGATCGAATGTCTAACATAAAGTCTATAGTTAAAATATTTCACAATAAAAAGGGTAATTATGTAATGTGATAGATGTGTTAATTTGCTTGAATGTATATCAAAACATTATATTTCACTGAGTATATCAAAACATTATATTCTATGTATGTACAAAAATGTATGAGATATATAAAATACTAAAATGTTTAAATATATAAATATGTAAATACGTGTGTGTTTGCTTAACTCAGTGTATTTTGAGAAGGTTATCTGGGAAATCAGAAAAATAGTGGAAATAATTAGTCTGTATATCAAAAGCAATTAAAACAAAAACAGAAGACAGTTTCAAGGGTGGTTAAAGTTGGTTTCCTCAAATAGTGGAGTAACGAGTGCTGCCTTTCTACTTTTGCATATTTTTACAAAATTTACAAATGAACAAATATTATATACATATTTTGGAAAAAAATACTTTCAAATACTTTTGAAATTCTTAGGGGAAAATTAGTAGCAAAAGCAGATGAATGTCATCATTACATATAATTTAAATAAACATAAATCTGCTGAACTCAAGAATTCACCATTTTAAAAAGTTTTCAGAAAAATTAATTCTGACAAAATCTGTTATAATAAAATAAAGCAATCAGTGTGTACATAAGACTTTTAAATTTATTTTTGCTTTGAAACTACTGTTTCCCATTCTGTACATGTCAAATCAAGTTAGTGATTGTTATTAATGACAAATGCATAATGTACATATTTATTTTTAAATGGGTAAATCATTATTTTATGTATGTGCAGATGTATATATTTACTTATATTTGTGTGTACATATTATATTTTTATCATGTTTATATGTGCATATCATATATAAAATATAGGCATATATACATATTCATTAAAATGCTAATTATAAATGTGTATATATATTCACATACATTGTAAATGAACATTTCTGCTAAAATCAAATTAAAAGGCTATTCTGAGTCCAATATGTCATTATATTAAGTGTGGCAATTATTCATTGACTACATGATGTATATGCCTTCCCTAAGGGTGGCTGGATGTACAGTAATAACCATATTCTCTTCTATCTTTTGAAACTACATGCTGTAATTGATGATTAGGACCTCTGGCTATTATCACATAATTACATCACGCAATCTGACGTATATGTGAATCAACCCCTTGATTGTGTTGCTTTAACACAATACTATGATCAATGAATATAACTTCAGTTTAAAGGATTCGCATGTCATAAATGATGCAGATGGATAGATGGCTTTTAATAGTTCACTTACGCCATCTGCCAGTTTTAACAAATGACTAGAAACAGCCAAAATTTTTACTTTAAAAGGCTTTTAAATCTGGCTTAAAAGTGGAAGCTTTTACATTTTACAAGTTCATTTCACATCTTAAAATACTGCATATTAAATACTACATATAAAATAATGTTATTTAATGTGTTCTTATAATTGTGTTGTTTGATAGTAAACATAGGCAACCTCTTTTGTTCAAAATAAATATTTAGCAGATTTCTTGAAAATACTTCCATGCATATTGTTTTATGCTTAGTATTTGTTTACAAGAATATTTCTGGTCAAATTAAATATGGATTAGTCATTTAACAGTTAATAGCAACAGAACAAATTACAGAAGCAGAATCACTTTGTTGATTTGTTTTCAAAATATGAAATAGAATGATGTTAAAAATAAATGAAGTTATTTGATTTAGAAAGTGGCAAAATCAAAATATCTGACTGGCAACATCGAAGTTCTCATACAGAGGAAAAGAAAGATGAAAGAGCTGCTATTTTGGGAGCACAGTGATCACAAAGCTCTAAACAGTTTTACGATGCTGGAGTTATGAGAAACATCAAAGATTTCCTTAATTATAAAGCAATGGTTAGGGAACATTTGAGTCAAAATACATCAAACCCAAATAAGTGGCATAGTTATTTTGCTTTCTTAAATTCTCACTGTTGAAAATTTTTATCCCTTATGTTTACATATCATTTATATTGAGAATTACAGCCAAATTTAGATTAATAAACATATTGTTTTTCCATGGTGGGGGGGGAATAAACAACTTTGTATCTAATACAGGATGAACATTTTAAGAGTAACTTGTATGCACAAGTGTTTTTCTTGACTTGGCAAGGCGGTACTGCCTCCATCAGTAGTAATGAAAATTTTGTGGGGAAGACAAAGGAGAGCTTGGTTTGACACACATATCAATGTCTAGAAATGTGTGTGAGAATTGAAGGTGTTTATGTTTAAATTTCATAGTATGTTGTGTTAATAAGAGGCTTGACTTTAATCACATCTATTAAACTAAAAAGGAACAGAAACTACAAAGGAGATAAAAGTAAGTACAAATTACATTTAAAGTGTTGAATTAAATAAGCAGCTAGTCATTAGCCTGAGGCTGCCTCTGTACTTTGAATTCTGTGTAACAAACTATAACCTAGTGTAGTACATAAACAAACTGAAATAGAATTTAAGAGTATGTGTGTGTGTGTGTGTGTGTGTGTGTGTGTGTGTGTGTGTGTATGGTAACAAATAGCCAGGTTTCAGCCAATTACAAACAGCCCAGTTTCAGCTAATGACAGCCAACTGATTAGACTACAGGCAAACAATGCAAATACTCTCACACTGTGCCAAAATAATGCAAAGACCTAGTCATGACTAATCAGGTGATTTCTCTACTTTGCTTTTGTGATGGGTCTTTAAGAGCTCTCTGCACATGTACCCCAGAACTTAAAGTATAATAAATAAATTTAAAACAAAGAAAGAAAACGGTTCATGCTGTTGGCAGAGCTCTCTGACCTTCTTCTGGGTCTGAGTGCTGCCCCAATATTGACTCATTATTAGCTTAAATAACCTCTGTTAAATTTAATTTGTCTAAAGTTTCTATTTTAACAAAAATAAACAGGTTTCAATTTTCACTCCTCTATGATCATCGTCTTTGTATTCTCCTCCACCTGGAAATATATTCATTAGGTTTGCCAGAGAAATGAAGATATGGTCAAAGAAAGAAGCCAAATTTCTAAAGGAACTCACAAATGCTTGATATGATGAAAAACTAAAATATCAGTAGAGTTTACACTGGAGAAGAGATCATGAAGGACAGTGAGGGGTCTCATTGGAATAAAAAGGTCAACTTTTTTTGTATGTGTCCATGGACTAAAAGATGTTAGTTAAGTAAGAGATCTTTCTCTTACTTTACCGTTTTCACATTTCTATTATCATTTAAGGCTTTGCTGATATCATATCCTCTACACAGTTTGCTTTTATTATTTCTTATCTAGAAAACTAAATTACATCAATGTGTGTATGTTTATAAAAAGTATTTTTTATTGCTACCATTGATGTTACTTTGAAACATGAATTAGTGAGATTTTTAGAAACAATAGCTGTGATTTTTTATTAGCACATTGCAGTAAAGAGAATTTTTATAAATGCCCATGGGTAAATTGATTGAATCAATAAATGAACAGCACAGTTAATTTATATTTCAAACACAGATGAAATTACTAATAAGCGTAAAGAGAGAATTTATTCCCATGTATCCGCTCTCAGAAACAAGTTATTTTTGTGTTGTTTTTTAAACAGGAAAGATGCAAAAAATTCAAACATCTATATAGTAGTTAGACTACATATCATTTAATATCTACTCCTGTTTTTTAAAATTATTCTGATACAAAAACAAAGAATTGACAAATATATGTAAAGTAACAAATTATATTCATCAACTTTCCTTGTGAAGGACTCTTTCCTTATAGATATATCTATCTAAAGGGCCTTCCTGTATGTGTAAATGTGGTCTAGTCTTCTCTCTAGTCATAGAGATGCATATATGTAGTTAACATGAAAAATTGTTTAATGTTAATAAAATGCCAATCTCTGATTTTTTAACTTTTTATTTTACCCTTAGCTAAATAAAAATAACCTGTGACACTGGTGCCTTTATCTTATATACAACTTCATCCAAGCTGTAATTGCACAAGCACAAATCAAACTTCTTTGTTCTTTCTTTTGTTAAAAAACTTGGAGGATTACCAAAGTAATGCCCAAAAGGATTGTGGAAATAAATAGAAGAGTAATTTACCAGACCACTTCACACAGAAGTAGATACATGCCTTATCCAGTTTCAGCTGCAAGTGCTTCAGCTGTGACCTCTGTGTACTGAATGCACACCTGCAGTTCTGACCAGTAGTCTTGCACAAAAATTTCAAGTGCTGAACTCATTATTTCAGCCCTAAAATAGTTCTTTTTCAAAATAATTCTGTCTTTTCAATATTATTTTGTCTCTCTGTCCAACCTTGAACTGTTATGCCTTCAGTTGCTTATAAATGGGTTTTGCAGAATAATATAAAATGTTTTATTTCTTTGGAGTCTCTCTTAAACCGCTAAATATTTATTTAGAAAATTATAACGTAAATTGGCCTACCAGTGCTGAACAGCTGAACAGTAATTTAATTCATTTTTTATAATATAGAAGTGCCCCAATTAATGTCTGTCACTCAGAATGTTGATTTATTTGTCTAATGTTCTTTTGTTATACACTTTTGATTTACCTCTATTTATGTTTCTGGATGAGGAAAAATGATAAAGTTGTACAATATAAGGAAAGGGGAAATTAAGAGTTCAATTTTTCAAGCAATGAAAATTGTGCCATCATTTGATTGGTTAAAAATAAAGTTGTCTAAGCATTAACAGGGGAAATACATATCTTCTGGCTTTAAAGTAAAAGCATGTATTACTTTTATATAATTTTTGTTTGAAATTTGTAGCAATTACACAGTCTCAAATAATTATAAGGCTCGTGATATTCTAAAGTTTCAATAACGGTAGATGGGTGTGGTGGCAGGCACCTGTAATTCCAGCTACTCAGGAGACAGAAGAATCGCTTGAATCCAGGAGACAGAGGTTGCAGTGAGCCGAGATCACACCATTGCACTCCAGCCTGGGCAACAAAAAGCAAAACTCTGTTTATAAAAACAAAAAACAGAGTAGAGTTGGGGGAAGATGGCCCAAAGGAAGCTTCTCCGGAGTGCAGCTACTACAGAGTAAGACAGAACCAGAGCAATATCTGCGTCTCCAAGTGAGGTACCAGTTTTGTTTTAAAAGGACTGGTTGAACAGTGGATTAACACCAAAAAAAGGCAGTGAAAGCAGCCCAAAGGCATCCAACCTAGGCAAAACCATTCAGGACACAGGCATAGGCAAGGACTTCATGACTAAAACACCAAAAGCAATGGCAACAAAAGCCAAAATAGACAAATGGGATCTATTTAAACTTAAGAGCTTCTGTACAGCAAAAGAAACAATCATTAGAGTGAACCAGCAACCAACAGAATGGGAAGAAGTTTTTGCAATCTACCCATCTGACAAACGGCGAATATCCAGAATCTACAAAGAATTGAAACAGATTTACAAGAAAAAACAAACAAACCCATCCAAAAGTGGGCCAAGGATATGAACAGACATTTTTCAAAAGAAGATCTTTATGAGGTCAATAAACATGAAAAAATGCTCTTCATCACTGGTCATTAGAGAAATGCAAATCAAAACCACATTGAGATACCATCTCATGCCAACTAGAATGGCTATCATTAAAACATCTGGAGACAACAGATGCTGGAGAGGATATGGAGAAATAGGAACACTTTTACACTGTTGGTGGGGAGTGTAAATTAGTATAACTATTGTGAAAGTCAGTGTGGCGATTCCTCAAGGATCTAGAAATAGAAATTCCATTTGACCCAGCAATCCCATTACTGGATATATACCCACAGGACTATAAATCGTTCTATTATAAAGACACATGCACACACATGTTCATCACGGCACTGTTCACAATAGCAAAGAACTGAAACCAACCCAAATGTCCATCAATGATAGACTGGGCAAAGAGAATGTGGCATATACACATTACGGAATACTATGCAGCCATAAAAAACAATGAGTTTGTGTCCTTTGTAGGGACATGGTTGAACCTGGAAACCATCATTCTCAGCAGACTGACACAAGAACAGAAAATCATACATCGCATGTGTATGATTTTCATAGGCGAGTGTTGAACAATGATGACACTTGGACACAAAGAGGGGAGCATCACACACTGGGGTCCATTGGGGGGTGGCTATGGGAGGCAGAGTGGGAGGGGAGGGTGGGGGAGGGATAATGTGGGGGAGAAATATCAGGTATAGGTGATGGGGGGATGTTGGCAACAAACCACCTTGCCATAAATGTACCTATGCAACCATCTTGCATGATCTGCACACGTACCCCAGAATCTAAAGTACAATAAAAATGAATAAATAAATAAAAAACGCATGCCATGGTGGTTTGCTGCACCTATCAACCCTGACAGGCCTCAGTGTGTGTTTTTCCCCTCACTGTGTCCATGTTTTCTCATTGTTCAACTCCCACTTATAAGTGAAAACATGAAGTGTTTGGTTTTCTGTTTTTGCATTAGTTTTCTGAAGATAATGGCTTCCAACTTCATTCATGTCCCTGCAAAAGACATGATCTCATTCCTTTTTATGGCTGCATTGCACAGTAGTCCATGGTGTATATGTACTTATTCTCGTGGTAATTTCAATGGATTTTTTTACTGCAAACCATGGCACTAAATTTTTAAGATAACAACCCTTCTTGGAATGTAAGGATGATAATAATAGTAGCTGTCCAAAATGGTTAATTGAAAGCATAATTAATTCATTGGCTGTCATGTTTAATCTAAAGAAAAATGTAGTTGTTGAAAGAGATAGTAGTTTGTTTCTATAAACAAACCCTTTGATGGCTTTGCAATGTGGTGACACTGAATCAGGCCCTTTACCACTATTATTTAATCAAAACTAAAAAAATGAATTTTGTGTGTTCGAGTTACTGATGACTTAACTAAGTCTCAGAGAGACTAAAAACCCTTTGACAAAGACCATAAAAATACTAAGAAGTGAAGTATGTTACTAAAATCTTCTCTCAGAGACCATACTTCTCAGGTTTATTCTACCACTTGTCTGTCTTATGAGTACCATGAACATCCACATTTTGCCATAAAATTCTATGTAATGTTGCATTCTTACTGTCAATTTTTAATATACTTTTCAAAATTTCCATTTATGTAAAAATAATTTTTAAGTTAATACAGAAATGCCATGGAATGCAATAGAAGAATTTATGCTCTAAATTTTGGTCAAAGGGCTTTAAGCACAAGTTGTGTCATTTACTGCTTGTCTTCAGATTAAGGCAATAAATGCAAACTTTGGTTTTATGTTCATAGCATAATTGTCTAATAACCTGATTTTTCCACTTGATGTTATTTGCAGTCATTGAAAAAAAATTTGTCCCCTGTCGATTTGGCAGAAGGTTGTATGTTCTTTTAGTCAACTCACTCATAATTTGTTTTATTTTTCTTTTGTTCTACTTCATGAAAAACCACTATTCCAATTATTATATATTCAGTTGTAAAATTGGCTTTAATAATAATTGGAAAAAATATGCAGGACGCTTTAATAAGAAATGCAGATTTCTGGCTGGGTGTGGTGGCTCATGCCTGTAATTCCAGCACTTTGGGAGGCTGAGGAGGGTGGATCACAAGGTCAAGAGATGGAGACCATACTAGCCAACTCAGGGAAACCTCATCTCCACTAAAAATACACACACACACACACACACACACAATAGCTTGGCGTGGTGTACGCCTGTAGCCCCAGCTACTCTGGAGGCTGAGGCAGGAGAGTCACTTGAACCCAGGGACAGAGGTTGCAGTGATCCGAGATCATGCCTGCACTCCAGGCTAGCGGCAGAGCAAGACTCCGTCTCAAAAAAAAAAATGCAGATTTCTAAAAAGCAATATGAAATATGCTATTAAAAAGCCTAAGCAATATAAAAATCACTCAAATAATTGCAGATAAATTTAGTTCTATCACAACACCAGGAGTTTAGTCTAGGTCCTGCTGCTCACTGTAAAGAAAGGCCATCACTGAGAAGACAAGGATTGTCAACTAAGAAGGCTTTAATAGGGTGCTATAGTGAAGGAGATGAGAGCTGTCTCAAATCCACGTCCCTGACAAATTAAAACTAGAGTTTTATATAGCAGGGAAGAAATGTAACAATATGTAAGAAAACAAGAACTAAGGAGGGGGCATATGGTGCTGTGGTCTGGTGAGTTTCAGTTCTTTCATACTTTCTATGAGAGGACTGAAGGTGCTTTCCTGAGAAAGGAACTCAGACAAAAATAAGTTTCAAGCCTTAATAGCAGAAGGATCAATTTCTATGTTAACAGTCTATGGGAGTATTGGTCTGGTTGCAGTTCCACTATAAACTAATTAATAAGGCAACCAAATCCAGAGGAAAGCATTCTAAAGTTATTTATTTGGGAAAATGATACCTTAGAAATTAATGTAGCCTGAAGAGAAATGTACATAGTTCCATATTCATATATAGTCTATATATTTATAGTCTATATGTGGTCCATATATATAAGTATATATTTCTATGTATGTATATTTAATATATAAATACAAATATGTATTTATATATTAAATATATGTATTTAATATATATATAGAAATATATACAAAATATATAAAAATATATTTCCACGTATTTTATATACACATATGTATATCTATATATGTGTATATCTATATGCACATATGTATATACACATATGTATAGATATACATATGTGTATATACATATGTATATGTATGTATATATACATATCTATTCATATATGTATATAGATATACATATGTGTATTTATATATTAAATGTACATAGAAATATATAAAATACATAGAAATACATTTTGTATATATTTCTATGTATATATTACGTATATATGTAGAAATATGTATATATTTGTTTTATTTTGTTCATAAGTATTTATACTTATATATTGAGTATATATACATAGAAATATATTTTGTTTACATTTTAAATGTAAATAAGATGAATGTGACTATCAAAATTTGCAGCAAATTAGTTGACCAGATGTCCTAAGATCCAAACCAAATACCAACTTTTGGTTGCATGTACCTATGAAAATATGTATTTTCTAAAATATCACAAATATACCAAATTTAGAGACAGATACATAGCTAAAATTAATCAGTATTATGTTGCAATACAAACAATGTTTCTATTTATTTTCCTTTTAAAAATATAGAAGCATCCAGAATTCCTGCATGAAATTGTTAACAAGCAATCAACATTTGGGAAGAGAAGAACTTCTATCAAAAATTCTAAAAAATTTAAAAACACAGAGTATGACAGACAAAGTATGTTAGATTGGAACAACTGTAGGAGGATAAAAAGAGATATTCAACACACACTCTGATTCCATGCATGTTACTCATTAAATTACAAGAAAATAGGCATGTTTTTCTATACTGATGTATCTTCACCCACATTCACTGATCTACTTCCCATGCTTTCCCTACTCTCACTTCCCTTCTGTGAAACCTGTCAATCTACACCAGAGTACCAGAATCCATGCAGTTATTTGTATAAAGAAGATGAGAAGTTACTCAGGGGAAGTAACTCATAGCCTTGTATTAGAAATAATCTACTTTTCCTAAATAAACAAATTACTTCCCACTTTACCAACTCCTTAACAAGTGCTTAAGACAATCATATTCTCTTTACACAGCCATATGACTTTTCTTGTGTTCATTTGAATCCACAGCAATAGAAATATGATGCAATGATGAAGATACATTTAAACAAAAGTGTTAAGATTGCCAGACATGTGTTGCTTAAAGATGGAGAGAATTCAGGTTTATAAAATTAATAGGCAATGATATAAATTAAAACTAATATAATCTTCCATTGTAACATTTCACTATGTTTTTTAGTTTATATCTCCTTCTAGTTCTAAATAAATAAGGACATGTATTGCTTAAAGGCAGAAATATGTTCTGAGAAATTTGTCATTAGGTGATTTCATTTTTGTGCGAACATGATGGAGTGTATAACACAAACCTACATAGTATAGCCTACTACACACTTAAGCAATATGGCATAGTGTATTGCCCTTAGGCTATAAACCTGTACAACATGTGACTGTACTGAACACTGTAGGCAATGATAACACAATGGTAAGTACTTGTAAATCCAAACATACCTAAACCTACCTTAGTTTTTCTAAAGGTACAGAAAAAACATGGTATGAAAGATGAAAAGGGATACACCTATAGAGGTCAGCTCCATTATAATCTAATGGGACCATCACTGTATATGTGATCTGCCATTGACCAAAACATAGCAAGACTGTACATCTACCTACTATGAGTGAGTAAAGACAATGTAAGCAGATATGTAATGACAAAATATGATAATTTGAATTTGTTTCCCATTAGAAACAAGGATTATTGGAGGACTCATGTGATATTTCTATCATTCTGCACACTAAATCCAGAACCCATTTATATGCCACAAAAATTTTTCTGATAGTTTCAAGTTCATTTGACTCTTTTTCTCTTCTGCAATTACTATTACTTTTTTGTTTCCCCCTCTGAGGAAGCCAATGTTAAATACATTCTATGCATCAAATATAGGAGAGACAAGATCGAAATGTTTAAAACAAAAAGATGGACTCTTTACTAAAAGATAATTTTGTCAAATTAATGCTAATATATGTCTGGAATAGTGACTAATTCCAGGAAACAAAGAGAAATCAATGTTTATGAAGACAAATTTAATGTTAATCTGCTACCACTTAAGCAGAGATGATAGAATTCTGCAAAATGTGATTAAATATTCATCTAATGTGAACTTATCTTTTAATTCAAATTCTTTCTTATTTTTCTTGTACAACCAGATTTTTAAAATATTGAGCACAACAAAATCAAGTCAGACCTGTTGTTGTACTAGTGAATTCTGGGCACCAGAGAAGATACATATAATATTTATGTAAAATAATGTATACTTTGATCTTGGATGCCTATAGTAATCATATACCATCCTCTTTTGATTGTTCTAGAAAGTTTTATGCATACCCACATAATTTCAACCAGCAACTTCATCCTGAATTGGTAGCATAGGCATGACGAAAACATACGGAATCTTTTTTCGTTAAGAAAGAAAGTAAAAGAGATTTAATATATCTGGTTCTTGAAGACACTTACAAAAATATTGATGTATTAGAGAAAAAGGTATGTAAATTCTGTTGATGTTGGGGGATGGTATTATAACAATTAATCTCTAGCTTTTTAAATTTCCAAATGAGCCAACATATATATAACTATTTTTCTGTTTGATTTTTACTTTTAACCTGAACATTTTATTCTTCCTGTTTTTTTCACTAGCAGAAATATTCATTATTTATTACAGGCAATTCCATTGCTTATGCTCTTCTTCTCTTCTCTGGGCTTACAGAATCCTTCCCTATCCCACTTAACAGTGCTTTCATCCAGTGGCATGTCATAGCATCAAGATGTTCTAAGCCATGGCTCTCTACTTGGCAGTATAATCCTGTATAGCTTATCTCTTCAGTGACGGCTACAGAGTGATAGATAAATAGTTTAAATGTCTGTGTCTAGGGCACAGAAGCACAAAATAAATTGCTTGCTCTTTAAAGATTTTCAGATTAAAAAAACAACAATAGAACAAGCCTAAGATGCTGAGGGCCAAAGAGTATATTCTTAATCATTACCTTTAGAAAAAACATGCAACTACAAACACTCCTGTGGAAAAGCAAACTCCTATAGAATATTAAAGGCTCAGTAATTAAAATTTCTAAACTAATTTTAATTTTTAAGAGCCATTGGCTATTTATAGATTATTGAGTTTAGTACATATACTTGAGCTGAGTATGTATTTTCAAAATACAAAATAAAGGATATAAGGTGAATAAAATAATCTAGTAAATATGTCAAACATGTTAATTGAACAACTTTCAAGAAGACCAAATTGGTTAGTTTAAAGATTCTTAGAGTCCAGGTATTATGAAAATATGAACTGGGTTTGGTAAACCAATCAGAACAGACAGCTAATCATAGCATTTTTTTATATTGCTGATGCTAATACATTCCTGTTATAACTCCACATTATATTTACTCTCAAATACTTCAATTATTATTACAAGCAACTCCCACAGGAAACAAACTTTTTATTGTATCTTTGAATCATTTACTTAAAACATAGAAATCATCAATCATTTTAGAGAAAAACAGTGTAAGTGAAAATAGTGGAACTTTTACACAAAGCTTCAATTTCCCTTTTTTCTGTGATTGTATAGCATCGCATAAAAGATTGAAAGAAACATAATGGCCTCCAAATCACTTACAATTTCACAAGAACACCAAATTTTTCTAATGTTTTTAAATACAAAAAAAAAAATTTCCATTGTCCCATTGAGTTATTTGTATTAAATAAATCATCAAATATTAAATTGCATTTAGACTTCTCTGGACTATGTTTTTACAGAGAAAATTTTCAGCAGCATATGAGTTTGCATTTCTATTTTATAAAAAAAAAGTTAGATATATACACTTTAGTAGCATACATCTGAATTCTTCATTTTTTTTTCTTAAAATATTACCTTGCAACATAAATTAATGGTTCAAATTTTTGCCAAGCTCAAAATATAAATTTATTTAACTTTGTGCGAACATGTGTGTATGGGTATGTATAAATACATATATGTATGGATACATGCATATGCATATATACATTGATACATAAGATACATATGCAGTTCTATATATAAAATGTGATCAAACTCATCAAGTTCACTGTCCTCATCACACTTTCCATCATCTTGAATCTGAGGTCTGATTAAAATGGTTAATAAAAGGCTTTGTTATGTCACCTTTCAGGGCTATAGTTGACCTAATCCAGTCATTATCATAAAATCCTGTATCTCTTGTAACCAAAATTTGTAAGTCCAGGAATCAAGGAATAGAAATGGGTTGTGTTCTTTGTTTTTCTTTTTTACCTCTAGGAAACATTATTTCTTTCTTCTTCTGGGCTCTGCAGGTTGAGCAGTCTTAGTTACCAAGAGAAGAATGTTTTCAACAGGGGGATGTGGCAATGGTTTCCCTTAACTGGAAGGTAAGTCTAACACTTGGCTACTTTAAGCCACTATATGCCAGTGGATCAACTCGTTCTTGTTATCTACTGGTGTTGGGTAATGAAAGTTATTCTATTGGCATAGGTGATTGGTTGTGATTATTAAGAAGGAAAGACGTGAAGTAACTTGTTTGGGCTGAAGAGGAGGAAGCCTAGAATGTAGGAAATTTCCTAGAATGCTCTTGGTATATTCACGTCCTGTGATTAATGTCAATGGAAAACTAGAACAAACCAACAGAAGCAGGACTGCTAGTCGCCCATATCAATTAGAAGTGAAGATTTGGTTCACTCTACATGGTACTAAATACAACCTGGGTACTTGCTGAGAACAAAAGGAATATGGAATGGCTGGTGGAGTAAGGTGCTTACGTAAGTGACTACTGCAAACACATAAACATTTGCAGAAACAAAGGCTAAAATCCTTCAGTTTTTCTTATTTCAAAGGAATACATTTCTGAGCATATTTATCATTAATTTCCTTTCTCTCATCTCCCCATTATCTAAGATGTGTAATAGTTGATCTTATATATTAGTGTTTATATTACAAAGTGCTACTTAGCAAAAAAATTGATAATACTCCAATATAGATATAGAAATATACTTTTTAGCTGGGAAAGTTAATATATGTTTTATTGTTCAGTTATAGTGGCATCAGTTATAATAGTAAGTTATATCAATCATATTTGATAGTAACATAGTTAAATGAGTTTTATGTGCCAAATTGACTAGGGACAGATTATGGTGGTTTTGACATGTATTGAACTAGTTAAACTAGAATGATGTTTCCCCAAATCCATGCTCATTATGTTTCTAAGCTAGGTTTGGCTCAAAGGGAAATATTTACAGGATTTGTAAGGAGGAAGCAACAGCCATGTTTCTCCTTCAAAGGTCAGTGTGAGATTAGAACTGTTGCAATTCTTGTATGTTGTTTCATTTCTGACTTTTCACATTGATGTGGAGCAGAACACAAAGCTGCAGCCTTTTTCAGCAACTACTGGGCCTCGTTTTTTTCAAGCATGTGGACTATGTACAGGTTTAGCTCAAAAGAAGGGCAAATACTTCTCATATAAGTCACCTGTAACATCAAATTCGGAGGCTTGAAGACAGTGACGGACCTAGAGATTTCCCATTCAGTCTCATGACTACTAGTTTGGCCTTTCTCTCATTCATTTCTCATGGATTTTTATTCCCTATTGCCTTCCCTTCTGACTTCCAACTTAGGATCACATACAGAAACAAACACTGGTTGTAAACTGTTCTACAATTGTATCACATAAAATCTCTGTAACAAATTCCATATTCTATAGCCTCCTATTATTTCTGTTACTATCACAGAACTCTATTTATTGCAACCTACTATAAACTTACTTTTGATACTTATTATTCTTGGATTATATTAAAATTCATTAATCAATACTTGCTATGTTCCTGTTACTTGAGATAGAGACAGGAGGCAGAAAAACTCTAGGCAGACAGGGTCAGGTCCCTGGCGAAGGCCGACATTTAAGCCAAAAACCTGAAACCTGTGGCCCAAAGTGAGAACTTCTATCCCTGTTTGCCCACTCTTTCTTTCTGAATAATGTCTTTTTATCAATTGAATGTTGTCTTTTCCTAAACTATCTAAGCCCATCCCACCCACTATCCTATACCTATAAAGACCCCAGACTCAGCCAGTAGAGAAGAGAAGTTGCAGGACATCAGGGATAGGCAACTTGACTTCAGAGATGGCAGCCAGACTTCTAACAGAGGCAATCTGACTTCAGAGAAGAGATGCAGAGAGACAACTTGACTTCAGGAGAGAGTGACCTGCCCTTCCCTTCCCCTTTCCATGTCCCCTTTTTGCTCAGAGGCACTTTTGTCACTCAATAGAATTCTCTGCATTCATCATCTTTCAATTTGTCCACATGATTTCATTCTTCTTGGTCACTGGACAAGAATGTGGAATCCACCAAGTGTGGGGTAGCCAAAAAGGCTGTCACACTGGCCTTTTGCCCTCACTGGCAAAAGACAGTAACTTCATCTGATGAGGCAAAGGGCCCATTGAGCTGATAACACATTGTTGTCTGTGGATGCATGGCCAAGAGAGCTTTGTAACATGCCCTTAGGGGCCTTGGGGTCGCAGGCACCCCTACTAGAACACTGCTGCAGGGCCTGCATGGAGTTTGCTCCTGTGGGTGCTGAAGTGCCAGCTGGCTCCTGCACTCAGTTGCCTATGTGCTCCCTCCTAGAAAAGTACGAGCATGGCAGGTTGAGCAAACAGGGCACCACATCAGAGGTTCCATGAAGTAGTCAGAAAATATCCTGCCTCACCTGCAGAGCTAATATTATGGAGAAAACGGACTGAAGGACATGCCATTTTAGAAATATATAATTTTTGGGGCAATGATACAACATTTATACACGCTATATAAGTTAAAATAGAAGACTACATATTTTAGTGTAGCCAAACAATAAAATAAACAGAAGCACAGAAGCTAAAAAAGTGAAAGCTCATTGGAGGATGAAATCATTAAGAAATTATTTAGAAACATGATTCTTCTGGTAGAAGGAACAGGATACTTCATGATTAACTGTTCTGATACATGTTATTTACCTAGAGGGTATTTGTTTATTATACACTTACTTGCTATGAGGTTTCATGATTTGTAAGAATTTGATCATGACCTCTTAATTAGTTATTTTTATGTATGAAATAATTGTACTCCTATTCATGATTTCACAGTACCTATCACAGTACCTACAATTTATTTCTTGATGCTAGATGGTAAGCTCCCTAAGGGCTAAAACTTTACCCAGTATATTCATTGATACATCCTCATCACTAGAAAAGTGACTAGTTTTTCAATTCTTCAACAGATACTTATTAATTACATGTTATTAACTAGGGAAATAATGTTACAAATAAAAGCAGGTATCTATTCTTACCTTTCTGAGGCTTACAGTCTATTTGGAAACAATAGACAATAAATAAGATATATAAGTGCAATATATCTAATGGCAGATGGTGATGCTAATGACAGTTGCACTGGTATAACTGTTATAAGCAGAGAAACATATTCATAAATAAATAAATCAGGGCCAGGCACCAGGACTCATACCTGTAATCCTAGCACTCTAAAAGGCCAAGTTGGCTGGATCACATGAGCTCAGGAGTTCAAAATCATCTTGGGCAACAAGGCAAGATTCTCTCTCTACAAAAAATACAAAAATTAGCTGGGCACCATGGCATGCATATGCAATCCCAGCTACTTGGGAGGCTGAGGCAGGAAAATTGCTTGAGCCCGGGAGGCAGAAGTTGCAGTGAGCCGAGATTGTGCCATTGCACTCCAGCCTGTGTGACGAGAGTAAACCCTGTCTCAAAAAAAGAAAAGAAAAAAAAAAGAAGAAAAAGAGAAATAGGTCAACGTACAAAATGTGTAAATGTATATTACCATGGCTGATAATTATGTGCACCTAGCTTTATAACTGATGCCATTCAAGAAGGAAAATCCCTCTTTTGATGAGATCAGTCAAAAAGTGCAATGGGTTACTACTAACTATGCAGTCAGCCAAAGAGCCAAGGTCTCAAAAAATTTTATCTTTCATGGATTCAGATGTACAAAAGAACATCCATTTATTGAAAAACTTTCAACATTTTATATACATGCCCAATGCTTACAACACAAAGTCAATGTGTGAAAATTCTTTTTTATGGAATGAAATATGAAAACAAATGCATAAAATGAATTAAAATTCATTAAAATCTTCATGCAATTTATTTCTCCTTTATTGGAAATGATGTGAAGGCAAACAGCCAGCCTGGGCAAGATGGCTCTACAAAAATTTTTTTAAAATATCTGGGCATGGTGGCACATGCTTGTAGTCCCAACTACTTATGAGGTAGAGGTGGGAGGATCCCTTAAGCCTGGGAATTTGAGGCTGCAATTGGCTATAATCCTGCCACTGTTCTCAAATGTGGGTGACAAAGCAAGATGCTGTCTCTAAAAAGGAAAAAAAAATACAAAGCATTGTATATATTGCTCACCCTAGTGAGTGGATCACTAATCCTAAGAAGGGCTAGTAAAGTGTGAATAAGTGCAACCCATATTCTTCCAACTTGCATCATGGCTCATTTTTGTCACTATTATAAAAAGAAATATATACTCAAAGCCACTTTCAGATTTGCTTATAGCTCAGATAATAGAAATGTTTAATAATACAAAATAACAGGTTGACTAACAACTCTTCTCTGTGCATATTATCTACCCAAGTTCTGAAGACCTGTTTTGTTCAAGAGTTTACAAACCTTCCAGAAATTCACAGATTCTTCCAGTGAAAGACTGATCCTCCTGGGAATGAGAAGAGAATAAGGGATTGAATATAATTTACATATCATTCTTATAATTAGCATGAAAAGAATTATTTTTTATGTGGTTAAATAAGACTTATTTCAAGAACTCTCAGTGTCTGCTAAAACAAATCTCAATAATTGCCTATCGTTTCTCCGCCTTAACTAAATCTACAATTTTAAATATTAAGAAAGGTCTGAGTTTGAGGGTGCTTGTTAAACGGAAGTTGAAGAGGTAATGTAGAATCTGCTAATTGGTAACAAATACATTATTTATGAGTGCTTTGCTTCTCTTAAGTTAACAATATGGTAGAATTAAATTTTAATTGGAAGTGGTCTTAATTTTGAGATTCAGTGGAGTTTTTAATATTATACTTTTAAAACAGGGAAATACAGAAATACTTCTCCATGCAAATTTTTTTTTAAATTAAGAATACTTCCTGTAATGGATCTTATTGTACTCACACAAAAGAGCTGTATGTATGTGTGTGGGTGTATACTTGTGTGTACACACCTTGATTCTCAGAAGGTATGTGTTCAAAATTGTATTCTATTAATTTCTTTGAGTACCATATGCCAGATTTCAAAAAAGTCAATATCATTTTTTAGATGAAGAGCTTTTTTAGATGAAGTCCAGGCTGAGGTGGTCTCAGATGGAAATGAGGAACTTGCTGGAAATTGGAGCAAAGGTGACTCTTGTTGTGTTTTAGCAAGAGACTGATGGCATTTGTGGAAAATTTGTGGAAATTTGAACTTGAGAAAGATGATCTAAGGTGTCTGCAGGGAAATCTCTAAACAGCAAAGTATTCAAGATATGACTTGGTTGCTGTTGAAGGCATTCAGTTTTATAAGGGAAGCAGAGCATAAAAGTTTGAAAAATTTGCAGCCTGACAATGCAATAGAAAAGAAAATTCAGTTTTCTGAGAAGAAATTTAATTCTGGTGCGGAAATCCACATAAGTAACAAAGAGCCAAATGTTAATCCCCAAGACAATGGAGAAAATGTCACCAGGGCATTTCAGAGGTCTTTACAGCAGCCCCTCCTATTACAGGTCCAAAGGCCTAGAAGAAACAAATGGTTTTGTGGGCTGGGCCCAGGTTCCCTATGTTGTGTGCAGCCTAGGGACTTGGTGCTCTGTATCTCAGCAGCTCCAGCCGTGATTACAAGGAACCAAGATGCATCTTAGGCTGTGGCTTCAAAGGGTGCAAGTCCCAAGCCTTGGCAACTTCCATGTAGTGTTTACCCTGAGGGTGCACAGAAGGATTAAGATTTGGGAACCTCCACTTAGATTTCAGAGGAAATATGGAAACACCTGGATGTCCAGGCAGAAGTTTGTTGCAGGGGCAGGGCTCTCAAGGAGAGTCTCTGCTAGGAGAGTGGAGAAGAGAAATGTGTGGTCAGAGCCCCCACATATAGTTCCTACTGGGGTACCACCTAGTGGAGTTGTGAGAAGTAAGTCACCATCCTCCAGACCCCAACATGGCAGCTCTACCGACAGCTTACCACATGTGCCTAGAAAAGCCACAGACACTCAAACCCACCCTGTGAAAGAAGCTGGGAAGGGGGCTGTACCTTGCAAAACCACAGAGGCAGAGCTGCCCAAGACCATAGGTACCCACCTCTTGCATCAGCATGACTCGGATGTGAGACATCAAGTCTAAAGAGATCTTTTTGGAGCTTTAAAATTTGACTGCCCTGCTGAATTTTGGAATAGCATGGGGCCTGTAGCCCTTTTGTTTAGGCCAGTTTCTCCTATTTTGAGCAGCTGTACTTTACCCAATGCCTGTATCCTCATTTTATCTTAAGTAACAAACTTGCTTTTGATTTTACAGGCTTATCGGTGGAATAGATTTGCCTTGTCTCAGATGAGACTTTGGACTGTGAACTTTCAAGTTAATGCTGAAATTAGTTAAGACTCTGGAGGACTGTTGGGAAGGCATGATTGGTTTTGAAATGTGAGGACATGAGATTTGGAAGGGGCCAGAGGCAAATGATATTGTTTGTGTCCTGACTCAAGTCTCAACTTGAATTATAACTCCCTCAATTCCCACATGTCATGGGAGGAACCTGGTGGGAGGTGATTGAATTATGGGGGCAGGTCTTTCCTCTGCTCTTCTCATGATGGTAAATGAGTGTTACAAGATCCGATGGTTTTAAAAACGAGAGTTTTCTTGCACATGCGCTTTCTTATCTGTTGCTATCCAGCAGAGCTGACTTGCTCCTCCTTGCCTTCCACCATGATTGTGAGACTTCCCCAGCCAAATGGCACTGTAAGGCCATCAACCTCTTTCTTTTGTAAACTGCCCAGGCTCAGGTATGTCTCTCTCAGCAGTGTAAAAAACGACCAATACAGACATATATCATTAAAATTCAGCCATTTCTTCAATCTAATTCCTTTTATTTATATATATCTATATATATATATATATATATAATCTCCAGTAAGCACTGTGCACTTCTTTTCATAGCATAGGGCTATGTTAATCTATTTACATCTAGGTATCTTTGACCATAACATAGATATATTCTAATGTGCAACAATATAGTAGAATATCCCATGGTTTATGTTTCAACGACTATACAACAGATTATCTTTTTCAATAATTTTTGTGTCAGAAACTGAGTGGGGTCTATTATCACTGCACTGAATCCCATCCCAGTGTAGTAATTTCTGTCTTGTGTTGGATTTGAGACTGTGCTTGTCAACATTTTCTTTTTTTTTTTAACTTGTGAATAGAAAAATCTTTCAAGTAATCTAAGCCTTAAAAAATATCAAAAGATAAAATCAGCATAGACCAATAATGGATTCTCATCTGGGATATTGTCTGAATATTAACTAAACTTGTTTACCAAAGTTATTGTGTATGTTTTCAATAGTTCATTCCTTTTTATTGCTTAGTGTTGTTTTATTGTATAGATGTACCACAACTATTTTACTTACTTACCTGTTGATTGGCATTTATGTTAATTCCATTTTGTGGGATATTAAAAATAATCCTTCTATAAATATTCATTGTTAAAAAATTGCATGTATATATGTTTTCATTTCTCACAAGTAAAAACTGTAGAGTGGCTGATTCATATGCTAGTTATATTAGAACCTTTTAAGACACTGCCAATGAAATTCTACTCCAAAATAATAAGAAACAGGCCACTGATACATGCGATAACAAGTATGAATATAAACACAGAGACATCCAAGATAGTATATTGTATAATCTCATTTACATGAAACTCAATCAAATACAGATCTAACCTTAGTTAGATAAAGCAGATATGGGGTTGCCTGGGATAGTGGTATGTGAAGATGGACTAAGAAGAAACTAAACATAACTTTTTGGGAAATAGTAATATTTTATTTTTTGGTTATGGTGATGGTTATACAGATGTATTTATCACAAAAACAGTGAATTACACACATAAATTTTGCATTATACAACTTATATCTCAAGGGTAGTAAAATTTAAAAACATTGCTTTTAAGCTTGGCTGTTGTGTACTTCACTTTAAAACTTAGAACTATTCCAGTGTGCTTTGTCTCAGTGAATTCTAATCACCTAAATTGACTGGGTAATTTTTTAAACCCTGTACAATAAAAGTATTAATGAAAGTTTCTGTGAGTATTAAATATGTTCATAAAAATAAAGTAACTAGAACAGAAACTGGCACATAGGTTTTATATTTCGTGCTATTATGCATATTGCACAAAATATTACCACTTCCAAATAAGATTCTTTTCTTGTCAATTAGTGCTTAACCCTTATCAGTGCCTTTCATGTAGTGAATTTAAGATACAATATGATGTAAAAATCTGAGGAAATAAGTTTCATGAGTTTCAAGAAATATCTTATATTTGACTACTAAGCATAGGTCAAGATGTGGTATCCAGACAAAATTTGATAAGAATAGAACCTAAGTACACAAACACAACATGCGTACAAATAAAAGTAATTTTTTTTTGTTTTTAATTTTAATGCATCTAGTCTTTGGTGCTCAAATCACATAGAAATATGTTATTAGCAAATACCTTATACACTTCATGAATTATCAACTGAAATATCAAAGTAATTTTGTTAAAGATGCTGCAAGAAGAACACACACAAATTGGGGGCAAAATGCATTTTCCATGGTCTGTGTACAAATATAACATGTTCATGGTGGTTATAATCATTATGTGGCATGATTTCAGACTATATTTAAACTCATCTTTTTGTGTCATTGTTATCCAGACAATTATCTGCAGTTTCCTTGTTGTTCAGTTAAATGAGTTTTCACTTTACTGAACCTCAATCTTTTCAATTAGTTTGTCTCATAAAGAAGCTAATGACTTTTGCCCTCTCATTCACCTTTCTTCATCTCCCATGTAAACTTCAGTGGCATTGTCATTGTTTCCGAATTCATACTCAGCACATTTATGACTTGGGAAAGTCAGAAGCTTTAGAGACATAGAGGTGTGAATTTAGGTCTCAGGTCTGAAGATAATATTTTGACTATGTCCACTTTTCATGAACTCTGTAGCACTCGATTTCTTCATTTGCATGAGGCAGATATGTAGCTACATTGCAGAATGATTTTGCAGAATAAGGGAGATAAAACAGGTAAGATACAAGCAGACGTGAGATAGCCAGTTCCAGCTGTCACCACTACCATGAACATCATTGCTTTAACTCTAGAAAGGATAAGTATATATTGAATTATAATCAGGTATGTGTGTGTGTAAAAATACATATATGTGTGTGATAGAAATGTGGAAGTCGTCAAAAAGAAATAATTCGATTTGCAAAAGAAAGGACTAGGAATCTTTTACTGTGTTCTCTCTTTCTTTCTTTCTTTCTTTTCTTTTTCTTTCTTTCCTTCCTTCTTTTCTTTCCCTTCTTTCTTTTCTTTTCTTTTTCTTCTTCCTTTCTTTCTTCTTCTCTCTCTCTCTCTTTCTTTTTTCTTTTTTTTTGAATGGGAAGGAGAGGAAATATCAACTGAAAATAAAATTGGAGTTTTCACCAGAGCATGAGGTAACCATTTCCTGGAGCAATTAAATTATTGTGAAAAAGAAGTTTCAAGGTTATTCAATTCCATATTAAGCCTAAGGATAAATTTGACTTGGTACTTTAAATATTCCTCCTCTATGTATTCATGCAGTTACATATTAAATAAATTTATCTAAAGTAACATTCATTAAAAAAACTCTTAAGATTTCAGAAACACCAATAAAATAAGAAATAAAAATAAATGTTACCTAATCTGAGTTCAATAACTGAAAAAATTTTGACAAATTGTAGGGTGTTAGTTTCTGTACTAGTATGTTTGGGCTGCTATAATAAATTACCATAGACAGGGTGGCTTATAAATAACATAAATAATGTCTCAAAATTCTGGAGATTGGAAGTCTGAAATCAGGGTGCTAGCATGGTTGAGTTCCGGTTAAGGCTCTCTTCCAGGTTGCAAACTACAAAATATTTATTGTGGCCTCACATGGCTGAGAGCAGAGAGAATGAAAGTTCTCTCCAGACTCCTAGAAGGGAACTACTTCTATTCATGATAGCTCCACCTTCATGACCTCATCTAATCATAATTACCTCCCCAAAAGCTCTACCTCCTAATTCCATCACATTGAGGGGCAGGATTTCAGTATGTGAATTTTGGGGGTGGGGCACACAAACATTCAACTCATGAGTTCTTATATCTACAATATACTACCTAAATATATACAGGGTCTCAAATAACACATCCTGCAATATAAACCTTGGATATGGCACATAAATTATCACGCTAAATAAACATTGCTCTTTAGTAAAATAAAAAGATAAGCACAATTACAACAAATAATTTACCCAACCTGTTTAGACAGCACCATCTTTTATAAAGTCTTTGAAATTAGAGTGATTATTTTTTAATAGGTAATATAAGTATTTTTAGTGGCAGTACTGGCCTGTCTGGAGTGGCTGCTGCAAAGACACTGGCTGCAGCAGGGGAAGCATGACTGAGGTTGCATGCTCTGTGGAGCCAGTGGGACCAGGAACAGGAAGGAGCCCAACTTCCTACCAAGTTGATGAGGTGGGAGCCCCTTCAGACCTGGCTGGGTGTGAGTGTGCTCAGGGCAGCACTGACATGTCAGCCCCCTGCTGCCTAGTGTCCTGAAGACTTTGGGCACCAACCAGCACAGGAAGGAGGCCGGAGTGGGGGATGGAGGGTGGCTGGTATAGGACTGCAGGTGCCCCTTGGCATGAATAGCCTGGGCACCATGGATGGCATGTTATGGCTGCAGGAGACAGACAGGCTCCTGGGTGGAAAGGGATGGGTCTGCAATGAAGCCCCACCTTCAAGCTAGAGATGGCTGCTCCAGGTGGAGTCTAAGCCCAGAGTGAGAAATTATGCTGCTTTTTCTGGGCCCACCCATGGTCATCCAAGGACCAATCAGCATGCACTTCCTCCCCTCTGAAGCCCATAAAAATCACAGACTCAGTGAGACTCACAAACATGCTGAGACTACCAGTTGCAGGAAGGATCTACCCACTTTGGGTCTTCTCAACTTGCCAGGTTGACCTGCCTGTGGAAAGGAGCTACCCACCTTGGGTCTTCTGAGAGCTGTTCTGTTGAGCAATAAAGCTCCTCTCCACCTTGCTCACCCTTCAGTTGCCTGTGTACCTTATTCATCCTGCATTCAGGATATAGCATAGGAACTTGGGACCCATGAAATAGTGGGACAGAAGGAGCTGTAATACAAACAGGGCTGAAAAATGGCACCTCCTCCTGCCTACCATGTTGCAGGAAATGAGAAAGAGACAAGAGCTGTGTCCCTTTGAGGAGCCCAGACCTAGGGGCTCCCTGAGCCAGGCTGTGACACCCTCTTTGGTGCTCTGTGATTTCTGGTGTCTCCAAGCTTCTGAACAGCACCTTGTTTCCCTTGTGCAGACGCAGGTGGCCACAGCAGAAGCTGCTTGCAGTTCATCTGATCCAGCAGCAGGCTTGCACAGAGCTGACACCTGTGCCAGTGTCTGAAGCTGCCCTCCCTGCCACAGAAGCCGGTGTGCTTGGCAGTGCCCAGAAACTAGACCCCATGCTTGCTTGCTCTTGCAACCCTCACCACTCCACACCAGGCCTGGCTTTGGCAGGTATGGGATCTGGGCTGGTAGCACAAGCCTAGCACAGCCTGCCAAACCAAGTGGGCAGAATGAGCCCAGTGGGCCTGAGCGAAACTTGGGCACAAGCACCAGTGGCCACAGAGGTTTCCAGCTGGAAGAGCAACACCCCAAGAATCCCATGACATTTTGAACTTGGGTGAAATAAATGTGAAATTACTGAATTACTGTATTTTTTGCATTCTGGTATACTTAAGTTAATGGGATTGTGGGGTTAATGAAATGTCTTAGTGATTTTCACCCCAAATTGCCAACACTTGATATAGTCATGCAGTGAAATATTAAATCACCAACCCTGGTCATCCATCTTACAAATACTTGTTATTAGTGATAATTATTGTAGTATAGATAGTGTCGTTTACCCATCCCAATGTCTATGGAAGAAAGCAATGAATATTCATTCACAACAAATCTGTCTTAGATTTTATATGAATAGAGAGAAACACTGCTTTCTTAGTAGTTTATGATGTGTATGTGTAGGTGTGTGTGTATACACATGATTACACACATATTTACACACATATATATTTCTTAAAATATGCTTGTGGGCATGTATTAATTCCCAATAGTTCACATTAGAAAATGAAAGATCCATGTAAAAATAATTTGTCCAATGTCTTTTTTTAAATGAAAACTGGCAAAAAAGAAAAATTGGAAAATATCTATATGATAAAAACATGTAAAAATAAAACGAATGCCACAATGTTTCCAGTGATAACTAATTGACCTATTTCAAGATATTGCTATAGTTGCTTTTTAGGACATGTAGTTAAATGCAAAAAGGCACTCGTAACACATGTTCATATTAACTTTTTCTGTTTGTCTGTTTTGAGTATCTTTGAATAGAAAACATCTGAAAAAATAATTCTAAAGTCTTATGACTATACAACTTTAAAAGCAGAATTCTACTCCAGGTTTATTTAATAACAGTATATGTGATTTTTTCCATTAATTACAAAGGCATGGCCCCCATACTGCCATAAACTTTGTTGTAACAAACCTCTACTACAGTAATAATTATAACAAAACATGAACAATAAGAAATAGTAATAGAAAACTATGGAAAAATAAGTATGTATAAATAATATGACATTTTAGGGTACAAGCCAGTTTATTTTCATTTGAAAGAGATTTGTGGAAATCTTCACAAAATGGTAAAGGAGCTGACAGTTAAATTGGCCTCTGATGAATAAGTATGAAGTGAGCATCTGGAAGATAAGAAGACAGTTTTCTTGGAGGAGAAAACACAGGAACAAATCCTGGTGTAGCCAGTGACTGCAGGTCAGAAAAACACTGAGGCATTTAGATATCAGACATTAGAAAATGATTTAGGGATATTTTAAGCATATTTAAGATGTTTCTATAAAATTAATATATATCATCAATGCCATCTATTCAGAACAGAAGTAAGTTGGATGCAGAAAATTATGACTATGAAGATGGATTTTTGAGATAGTTTGAGGGAACAGTTTGCTCTTCTCTTAGGGTGTAGAAATTAACAGATCTGAGCTGAGGGTTTCCTACAGTTTTTCAGTAATGGAGACATAGCCTGCCTAGAAGGTAGTTTAGGCAGGTAGGACACAGTGAGTAGCCCTTTCATGTAGCCTGAATTTGCAGTAAAACCTCCTTTTAACAACAGCCTTACCACACTTTTTCTGAGGATGATGAAAAACTGACTCACTTGTGCTTGAGGCAAAATTCATAGACAACAGTCCTTTCTCTCCTCGCGGTACAGCTGGAGTGGTCGCAGCAGTGGCTAAGCACGGATTACACTGTGCAGCTCATCATCCACCTCACAGTGGCCATTATCAGCAGCAGCAGGGAGCATAACAGGGCAAGTCAACTAGGCAGAGCAATGCATATCTGCATATCTGATTTTATCAGATATCTAAATATCTGATATCTAAATGCCTCAGTGTTTTATCTGACCTGCAGTCACCAGTTATACCAGGATTTGTTCATGTGTTTTCTCCTCCAAGAAAACTGTCTCCTTATCTTCCAGATGCTCACTTCATATTTATTCATCAGAGGCCAATTTAACTGTCAGCTCCTTTACCATTTTGTAAAGATTTCCACAAATCTTTTTCAAATAGAAATAGTCTGGCTTGTACCCTGAAATGTCATATCATTTATATATATATATTTTTTCTATAAATAGTTTTCTATTACCATTTTCCAAGATTATGTTTCAGAGACAATGAGTGTGGTGCTTAATTTTCCATCAGTAGAGGTATTGGAGCCTCATGTTGTCCATATTTGAGTTAGACAAAGAGCTAAATATTTGACACTATATTCAGGCGCAGCTGAGTACTTAGTTTTTTGTTTTTGTTTTTGTTTTTTTTTCCCTAGATGCAATCCTCTCACCTCACTTGTCACCTTCAAATACATAATTTCCCCCTCTTTCTGATTAATTAATTAAAAAAAAATAAAATACACCTTTAGAGTCTTCATTATGAAATATTTGTCAGGACCTATGTCCAGAATTGTGTTCCCTAGGTTATTTTCAAGGGGTTTTATAGTTTTAGATTTTACAATTAAGTCTTGAATCCATTTTGAGGTAATTTTTTTTTATGGTGAAAGGAAGGGGTCTAGTTTAAATCTTCTGCATATGGCTAGCCAGTTATCTCAGCACCATTGACTAAATAGGGTATCCTTAAACAAATTTACAAGCAAAAAGCAAACAACCATAATGAAAGTGGGCAAAGGACATGAACATACACTTTTCAAAAGAAGAGATACACACAACAAATAAGCATATGAAAAAAATCCTCAACATCATGAATCAGTAGAGAAATGCAAATAAAAACCACAATGAGATACCAGCTCACATCAGTCAGAATGGCTACTATTAAAAAGTCAAAAAAATAACAGATGCTGACAAGGTTCTGCAGAAGAGAATGCTTATATACTCCTCGTGGGGATGTAAATTGGTTCAGCCATTGTGGAAAGCAGTCCAGCATTTCTGAAAGAAACTTAGACAATTATCATTCAACCCAGCAATCCCATTATTTGGCACATACCCAAAATAATACAAATTATTATACCACAAAGGTGCATTCATGCATATGTGCATTGCACCACTATTCACAATAGCTAATTCTGGAGTCATCCTAAATGTCCATCAATGGTAGAATGGATAAAGAAAATGTGGTACATATATATAGTAGAATACTATGCAGCCATCAATAAAGAATATGATTATATCCTTTGCATAGTTGGAGCTGGAGGCCATTATCATTGAACTAACACAGGAATGGAAACCAAAATACCACGTGTTCAAGTACATGTAGATACAAAGAAGGAAACAATAGACACTGGGATCTCTTGAGGTTGGAGGATCAAAGGAGGGTGAGGATTGAAACCTTACTTATTAGGTACTATGCTTATGACCTGAATGATGAAATAATCTGTACATCACACCACTACAACATCTAATTTATCTGTATAACAAACCTATACATGTGCCCTTGAAACTAAAATTTAAAAATTTTAAAAATACACCTTTAAAAAATGTCTATAAAGATTTTCTATTACAAAACTTCCCAGATTTTCTATTGCCAACAAAAAAAGACACTTTTTTTTTTCTTTGAGACAGAGTTTCATTCTTATTGCCCAGGCTGGAGTGTAATGGTGTGATCTCAGCTCACTGCAATTTCTGCCTCCTGGGTTCAAGCGATTCTCCTGTCTCAGCCTCCCGAGTTAGGATTGCAGGTCTGAGTCACCAAGTCTGGCTAATTTTTTGTCTTTTTCAGTAAATACAGGATTTCACCATGTTGGTCAAGCTGGTCTCGTACTCCTGACCTCAGATGATCTGCCCTCCTTGGTCTCCCAAAGTTCTGGGATTATAGATGTGATCCACTGCACCTGGCCCATGACACTAAATTTTAAGAAAGGGGGAATGTTGTATAGAAAGGTCCACTCTCTTATTTGAACACAGAAGCTCTTGTAGAACTTGTGTCTTTCCTCGAACTTGATTTGGGGAACACCACCAATTTAAAGGTAAGGTTCGTTGAAAGTTTGATAGGTTTTTACAGCTTCTGATTTAAGGTTCTATCTTTAACTCTAATAATACATAATAGGATTTCAGAAAATTATTCCCACTCTCATTAAGTTCTATTTTCTTCCCTCTAAAAAAATGGGTTTTATTGTATGCCTATAATATTTCTTTGATTTATACTTGGAAATTCAATATGTAGTCTTGATCTGTGTGTATCTATTTTATTAATTTAAACGCCTTAAAAAGTATCTATGATTCATCATGGATTAATATTTTAAATATTAAGATTTTTCCATTACTGCTGAATACTGTTCTCTAATTCTAACCACAATTTTACAGCTCTATACATATTGATGGGAAAGTATCAAAGTTCAATAACCCAAGAGTCACAATTCAATCAGCTCAATAAAACCAGGAAAAAATTAAACTATGACAACTAAACCATAACTGGGAGATTAATTCATTTTCTTTCTAATATTTCAGGCAATAAATATTTCAGAAGTGATTTTTCTTATATACTGAATGTAGAACTGGGTAATGAAAATTGCTTCATGAAAAGGGGAACATCTATTTTCAGACATGTTCTCCTTCTAGTCTTACGTACTGCTGCGGTTTTACGAACTTTTCTAAAATTCTCACTACCTGCTGGAACTTACTTTCAGTTCCAACTTAGGAACTTCAGATATATATTTTGTAAGAAACTTGAAGGAAAAGAAAACATACTTATGCAAAAATCTTTTCTTGTGAATAGTTGACACAGAGTTCTGGTAAATTAACTTATTAATTTAGAGCCAATACTTGTGTGTCAGCGTTACCGGGCCATTCAGTTAGTTGTGCTGCCTCTCTGGACACAGACCTCACCGCTCATCTTGTTTGGCATTCTGTACACTTAAAACTTTGGTAATAGGAAGGATTTAACCAAAAGAACCTTGAAAACTGAGCACAACCATGAAGTTATGGACAGAAAAATATGAGTACATATTCTGCTGACCATGTGGAAAGAATCACTTTCATACAGGAAGACTAGTATATTTTAAAGCCGAATGAAGATGTTGCTGATTTAGAAAATTGCACATCTTGTAGTTCCTAGTTCAAATAGAACTATCATATAAATTTTAGTTCAGGGTGAATCATAAATAGTTAGAAATTAGAATGAGAAGAGAATCTATAAAGATAGAACTATTGTTCAGCCTGTAGGGAAACTAGGAAAAATCTAGTTGGCAGAAAGGGTTGATAACTGTCTCCTGTGTAAAAGACAATTACGTGTTCTCTTACATGCACTTGTAATTTTATTATTAATGGCATTACATTCTTAAAAATCTAACAAAGTTGATATAACAATATTTGAAATTTAAAAATAAAGCATGGTTTGATGGTATAAAACACAAATAAAATATTTCCTATCTCTGTTTTATAATTTAAGCATAGTGTTTTTCATCACAGTTTGGCATTAGACCAAGAATTCTAGGATAGGGAGATGGTTGTGGCTAGCTGACCTCCAGATTACTTCCTTCACTATTGGAAAACTCTTTAAATTCTTTCAACAGGTTGTTCTTCCCAGACTTTTGGCCTTCCCCTCAATATTAGGATTCCTTCCTCTCCGCTTAAGATACAGGGTACTATGTGGCTAGAGGAGAAAGAGAAAGGAATCACCTAAAGCTTATCTCATTGTATTCCTCCCTGCACTATCAGAGCTGCCAAAATTAGTGAGAATTCCAGTCTGAGTGTGCAATACTTGTTCAAGTCCAGCATCCAGCACATCCCAGGCCACTATCTCCAATAAACCGGTTAAATTATTCATTTTAAAAAACTAAGAAATACAAAAAAACTTAACTTGTACTTTAACTTAGTTTATTATCTGACTCTAGCCAAAGGAAATGGTTATTACAGCTCCATCCTGTAATTCCTATGGCACTCTTGGGGAGCACAGACCATGTTCAAAACATTATCACTTTCGGCATTGCCTGACAGAACAAACAGTGCAGGACAGATGCTTGTTAAATGAGAGATAGAGAAAAAGATTTCTAAAATTCATATAGAACTACAAAAAAAAAAAAAGCATGAATAGTCAAAGCAATCTTTAGCCAGAAGAACAGTGATGGCAGCGTCACACTTCCTGATTTCAAATTATCCTACAAAGCTATAGCCAGTGTATTAGTCTGTTCTTACACTGCTCTAAAGAACTACCTGAGACTGGGTAACTTACAAAGAAAAGAGGTTTAATTGACTCAGTTCCATAGTCTGTATGAGAAGCATGGATGGGAGGCCTCAGGAAACTTAAAATTATAGAGGAAGAAAGCATATCCTATCATGGAGGAGCAGGAATAAGAGAGAGCAAAGGGGAGTGTTACACACTTTCCAACAACCAGATCTCATGACAACTCCATCACAAGAATAGCAAGGGGAAAGTGTACCCCCTGGATTCAATCACCTCCTATCGGGCCCCTCCTTCAACATATGGCAATTGCAATTTGACATGAGATTTTGGTAGGAACACAGAGCCAAACCATATTAGTTATCAAAACAGTGATCTACTGGTCTAAATCTGGCATACAAACCAGTACAACAGAATAGAGAGCCCCAAAATAAATCCACATACACATTCGCAATCAATAATTGACAAAGGTGCCAAGAACACACCATCAAGAAAGCAGAGTTTCTTCAATTAATTTTGTTGGTTAAACTAGATAGCTACCTTCAGAAGAATGAAAATGGACCATATCTCACATATACAAAAATAAATACAAAAGAGCTTAAAGAATTAACTATAAGACTGGAAACTGTAAAAAAAAAAAATTAGCGAAAAGGCTTCTTGACATTTTTCCGGGCAATGATTCCTTTTTTTGTAGAATTATATTTACAAAAGAGGTCATTTATTTTACATTTTTAATATGAAAACTATGCTATATATCTTTTAGAAACATGTAAGTATCTGACAGTTGTGAACCTTGTAGTTAGAGGTAAGAAAATGAAATCAGGAAGAAAGAAATACATTGTGGATACAGCTTTATAATTGTAACTGCTAAGATTGAAATATGATTAAGATACAGAAATGACTATGTAAAAGTTAGTTTAATACATGAACTTTCAAATAGATGAAACATGCAGTCACTTTGATCACATAATTGTGTTTTACCCTTAATATGCAAATTTCACAGCAAAGTGATCTGGGGGTGGACTAAGTACATTTCTTGATTGATAGAACGCATTTGAGGATTAGAAGCAGCGCTTTGAATCTCCAAACTATTATTCCTTCTTTCCTCTGCGTCAAATGGGAAATTTCGCGTATGTAAGAATTGTATAATTGCATTTGTAATCTCTGATTACCCGCACGAGGGTTAGAGATGCTTCTTCAGTGAGGCCTTATCTGTAATGAAATCACTAATTGAATCTTCTATATACACTACTTTGCCTCAAGTATAAAAGAAGCATTGAGAGATCTCCAACAATACTTACACAGAGAGAAAAAATTAAATATAGAGAAATATTAATATCTTAAACAATTTGAATAAAATTGTTCTTATATTGGATAATGAGACAGTTCTTCCTCTCTTTTCCAAAGACCTTTATTTATTTAATAGTCATTAGTATGATTTCTTTTAAGGCTTTCTTTTTGCTACCAAGATTTCTAAAAGTTCTTTCCTCAGGCAGTCATAATTACCATACATATTTCTCAAAAGCAGACTACAAGACAAGAAACTGGGTGCAGGTGGTTGGTATGGGAAGTGATTTTAGAAGAGTAAATAAAGATCAGGGAGTTAGGGATAGGAAGAGGGGATATGCAATGAAAAATAAGTTACTACTTAGGAGGTTACCACTGTAGGCAACTTGAAGTTAAACCTGTAAGACACCTCTGAGGAGCAAAGTAAAAAGATAGTCAAGCAAAGGATGTTAAAACAGGAGTCTCTACTCAGGACTGTCATCCCTCATTACTTGCTCTTATGGGCAATATTTTTTCATGGTCATGGTGTCCTGCATGCACTGAGAAAACGCTCATTGCTTTAGAGAAAGATCAGATTAAAGAAGCAGCTGAGTGAATTGAATGCCTAAGAAACTATGAGCAGGCAAGGCAACTACCCACCAGCCACACAGCTGAGGGTGAACTCAGTGGTGTGCAGAGGGAAATGGAATGGGATACCAGCTACACCTGCCAACCTTTCTTGTGCCTATCCATTCATTTTCATACTGTCCAGACTTATCTAATTTCTACATTTTCTTTCTTTCTTTCTTTTTTTTTTTTTTTTGAGATGGAGTCACACTCTGTCACCCAGGCTGGAGTGCAGTGGCAAGATCTCGCCTCACTGCAACCTCCTCCTCCCCGGTTCAAGTGATTCTTCTGCCTCAGCCTCCCGAGGAACTGGGACTACAGGTGCCTGCCACCATGCCCAGCTAATTTTTGTATTTTTAGTACAGACGGCTTCACCATATTGGCCAGGCTGGTCTCAAACTCCTGACCTTGTGATCCACCCACCTCGGCCTCCCAAAGTGCTGGGATTACAAGTGTGAGCCACCGCATCCAGCGTCTACACTTCTAATATTCTTTTCCTATCTTTTATTTCTTTACACATCTGATTTCCTAGCCATACTAAATTGCAGGATGAGATAACAGTCAGAAATTCAGAGATGACTGTTCTCTGAAGTAAATTATTTTCTTCATCATTTTAACAGCACTGATGCTGAGAGTCACGTTATGTTTCTTGTTTGGAGACTTCTCACTAAGTGAAACAATATTTGAGAATTGATAAGGCATAAAAGGCTGGGAAGAGTGCAGAATTTCTTACACTCTCACAGGGGCACAGCCAAATGGCTTATAGATACAATATTAATTTATACCCACTATGCTCTGTAAACTCAAAATCCTTGTTTATGCCTTAAAAAAGCAGTGCTTTACCTACTTAATATATTATTCACTGATGCTGTTCACTGCTCTCTTTCTACTCTTACGGCATTAAAGGTCAACTGGCTTCCTTGTTGCATCTCAAACATGAGCAGCTTCTGCTATATTCACTTGCTTTCCTATACCAGGAACAACTTTGCTTGACTTCCTCCAGTTTGTGCATATTATTCAGGAAGTCATTCAAAAATGTCACCTCTTCAGAGAAGTTTTCCTTGATTCTATCATAAAAAATAGCACCTCCAAAACAACTATCCCCCTTTACCTTAATTATTCTCCACAAATAGACAAACCAAACATTTACATAAGTAAATCTTTTAAAATATTAAAAGATTAGTAATTCTTATATTTTATAATATTAAATATTAAAATATTTAAAATAGAAAAATCTTTTCAAATATTTATGACTTTTAAAAATCCTTTGTTACTTCTATCCTATTTGAATGTAAGACACTTCATAGGAAGGACATTGTCTTCTTACTTGCTGCTGTATTCCCAGTACCCAGTATAGTGTCTTGCACGTAGCAGGAACTCAATATATATTTGTTAAATAAATAAGCATAGTGCTTTCAAAATGGAGTCATTATTTGTTGTATTAATATATACCACTACTATATCTAATATGCCTCAAGGAAGGTCTTTGTTTTATTAGTTTTTATTCCAAAACTAGTTAATAGTATACTCAATATAAACAGTGTATGCTACTGAGCCTGGTACATGTGTTCATTCACTGTTTAAAACATGAGCTAAGGTTCTAAAAAAGTAATGGATCTAATGTGTCCCATTATTTAAGTTTATTTGATGAAAACTTCATTAGAATCAAGCTTAGGGACTTTTCTGGTGAAATATCCCTTTTATTCAATGCACAGTGCCCTTGGGTAAAAAAAAATTGCTGAGTATTTTAAAGCAGGATTGTTTAATTGTTGATGAAGGAAATCTTTTATAATATTTGTCCTCCAAATACATGAGACTTGTTGATTCATTCTAGGGTTCAGTGTGGTTTTGTGTTTCATCTGTTTTGTTTTGTTTGGTCTTGCATTGAGTTATAAATATATTAATAACAGTTATCATCTTATCATGGTAGTAGACTTTAGAATTTTTCAAAATGTCCTGAGATTCATCAAAGCCTTTGTGTTCTCAATTTGTGTGTGAAGTGTAAAACAGTTTTGCAAGGTTGAATGAAACCTGTGATAAAGACTCACACAATACTTGCAGGACAGTGACAAAAAGACACAAGATCTCCAGATGTAATTATTGGAGCTTAAATTGTGTCCTCAAGACACGCTAAAAAGAAAATTGGAAGAAACTAATTACAAATTACAAAAAACTGAAAGCATTTCTCCTTATTACAAAAATACATTCCTAACCATTAGATATATTAACCCAGGGTTGGTTATAGAAATGTAATAACGTTCAGTAGGTTTATTGAGAAGCTCTCTGTTGAATTTTCTTCAAAAAATTAAACATTTTCAGTGTTTGCATTTCATCTTTGTAAATAAGCATGCTCATAATCCAATTTTGCATAATTCAACATTTCTCATGACATATTACATTCAATTATGTCACCCACATATGTTTCTCCTCCACATTTGCAAAAGTATTTCCTCCTTCTCAAGTTCATTTACTAAAGTAGTTTGATATTTTGCTTCCTCCTTATATTCTATTTTATGATAATAAAATTGGATCCCTTAAAACAGTTTTAGCTATACATTTTCATTAACAATTTTAATATATTTATGTGTATACATAATACAATCTTGCCAACTGTTTTATTTAAACTTTGTTAGTCCTAATATATCTCAGCATACTTGACACAGATAAATATAATATTAGATTCACTCTTTTGTTTTTTATAAAGTAGCATTTTCTTATTCTTCCTGTCCTTTCTACTTTGTGTCTCCCATATCTAAATTAGCTTTACATCAGGATCAGTCTTTTGCAAAGGCGGTCTTTTTATCCACTTATAAGACATGTTTCATGTGTTTGAAGAACACATCATAGTCCACAAACATTTTTCCAAACAAGTTCACTTAAGAGATTCATGGGAATAAATGATGCAAGCACAAATATTTAAACCCAACACTCACTAAATGGAAATGAGATTAGGAATATATCCATATAGGGAAACACTTCTAGAACCTCTGGAAACAAGGAAGAGTGAATTTCTATGCAACAAAATTTGAGGTATTCTTTTTCATTAACTGCAGAAATGTCACAATTTTAGGAAGTTACAAAAAACTAATTGAAGACTTTGCCATCCTGAAATACATAGCAACAAAAAGAAAATGTGAGGTTCTCTAACATATCATTATAGGAGCAAGGGGCAAAAACAAAGGTAGAAGAGGGGTCACATCATAACCACTCCACTTTGAATTACTTCCCATTCAACTGGCTTAATAATATTTGAATGAAGCAGCAATAGAAAAATCAAAAGGCAAACATAATTATATTAGCCAGAAACAGTTAAGTAACAGCCTTTATTTAGTTCATTGTTTCTATCACTTTGCATGTAAGCATCAGAAAAAAGTCCAATTTGAACAATATGTCACATCATTCTCATTTCAATTACTAACCACTGGTGGATCACCTGGGGTCAAGAGTTTGAGACCAGCCTGGCCAACATGACAAATCCCAGTCTCCACTAAAAATACAAAAATTAGCTGGGCATGGTGGTGCATGCCTGTAATCCCAACTACTCCGGAGGCTGAGGCAGGAGAATTGCTTGAACCCAACAGCAGACGTCCCTGCAGTGAGCTGAGATTGTGCCACTGCACTCCAGCCTGGGTGACAGAGTGAGTCTCCATCTCAAAAAAAATTAAAAAAAAAAAAAAAGAAAGAAAAATATCAAACTTACCATATTTTATAAGGCCTTGTATAAATGAGCCCTTTCCTATCTCTTCCAAGTTATTATTACTAACACTACACTTTTTACCCAGCCTCAGACCTATCAAGCCATTCCTGCCTCTAGAACTTATGATTCATGATCCCCCTTTACAGAATACTTCATCCCAATATTTTTTATTTTTCAAGTCACTCAGGTATATGCTCAGATTGTAATAGCAAATAAATGAAAATAACTCAAATGTCCAGCATAAGGGGAATAAATAAGTAAATGATGTGGGATGTTATGAAGCCATTAAAATAACACTAATACGAAGATCCAGGAGCAATAATTTAAATTAAAAAACAAAGATAAAGGAGACTATATAGTGTGAACTTTTTTATAATAGAAAAGTGGAGATAAAAATCATATACACAATTACTTGTATTTGCAAAATGAAACACTGTAAGGAAAAACTAAACGAATAAAATGTTACCTATGAGAACAGATAGATAGAGTATGGAGGCAAAAAATCCTTGTGGATACTTTATGTTGTTTTAAATTTTGAATCACGTAAATAAATAATGTATAAGAGAAGACTAAATTAGAAAAATTGAGTTGAATATAACAGTCAAAAACTGAAATTATTTCCCTTCTTACTCAAATAGAAAAAGCTAAAAAGAAGACCACTCTCAATATAAGATTAAGAGAAACTAACTTTAAATTGAACATTAAAACTTTCTTGAACCAAAAAAATATATGAAAGCTTAGGTCACAGAGAATTCTAGTAGCATGCATTCCAAGGATGTACAAGACCATCCATGAAGAAATCAACACATGTCATTTCTCCACTGAGAAAGAGCACAGGACAAAAAGGTGCTAACATGCAACTTAGTAAGGACAACTCAACTAAATATTTAATGAGCTGCTAAAGACTGAGAGTGAACTAGCATAAAACTATAGATCATCAGAGAGCATCATACACAAGGAGAGATTACAATGCTTATGGAATCTTCTCCCCAGCCTCCATAGGTGCTCTTGAGAAACACTGGGTACATATGAGAGACCAGGTAGAATGTTCTTTGTGTAGACACGAAGGGGAGAATTACACTATTTCCAGAAAAGACAAACAGCCCTGCCATCTATGGAAGACAGTGTGGCGATTCCTCAAGGACCTAGAAATAGAAATTCCATTTGACCCAGAAATCCCATTACTGAGTATATATCCAAAGGATTATAAATCATTCTATTATAAAGACACATGCACATGTATGTTCATTGAGGCACCATTTACAATAGCAAAGACCTGGAACCAACTCAAATGCCCATCGACGATAGACTGGACAAGGAAAATGTGGCACATATACACCATGGAATACTATGGAGCCATAAAATACTATGAGTTCATGTCCTTTGTAGGAACATGGATAAATCTAGAAACCATCATTCTCAGCAAACTGACACAAAAACAGAAAACCAAACACCGCATGTTCTCACTCATAGGCGGGGTGTTGAACAGTGAGAACACATGGACACAGGGAGGAGAGCATGACAACTGGTGTCTGTTGGCAGGGGGGACTGGGGGAGGGACAGAGGGGGGGGTAGGGGAGGTTGGGGAGGGATAACATGGGGAGAAATGCCAGATATAGGTGATGGGCAGATGGAGGCAACAAATCACATTGCATGTATGTACCTATGCAACAATCCTGCATGTTCTGCACATGTACCCCAGAACCTAAAGTGCAATAAATTATATATATATGTAAAGAAGAAGAAGAAAGAATAATAAAAAGACCAAATCAAAGAAAAAAAAAGTCCTCATAGACAGCAAAGTATTAAGTCACTGGGAGTTGAACAGTAAAACTGAATGTTGCTGAGGTAGGAATAAAGGGAAATCATGGAGGGGTGCAGAGGTCTATAATCCCAGCACTTTTGGAGGCCAAGGCAGGCAGACCATAAGGTCAGGAGTTCCAGACCACCCTAACTAACATGGTAAAACAACACAACCTCACTGTTAATAAGGACATTGTGCAAATAATAGTAAATTCAATAGGTTCAATAGTCTTTATGATAGTGCTGTCCAGTTTTACTGCTAAGATAAACATAAATCTAGTCGTTTGATACCTAACATCAGTAAGATGATATTCAGATAGGTACAGCTGAAGTATACATTTCATGCAGTAAAGGAGATGACTACATTACTAAGAGAAGCAGTAATTAAAAATTAGACCCAGTCTTCCTTGTATATATTTCATTTAGTTATATGTGGAGAAGATATTAATCTATGCATTCAATCGTATTTCTAAATGTACTAATGTGAAGTGTATAAAGCCATCAAAAATACTTTAAACAACAGGAAATACTTCTCAAATGGAACACAGATAATTCCTTCCAGTCCAACATCCTTTTGAGAAGCATCTTCCACTAACATCCCTCCAATATCAGGATATTAATTCAAATGCCATAGCAGAAAAAAATGCAAATTTTTAAAGTGGATATCAAAACTTTGTGCACTTCCTAAGCACTCACTGTACATTTTTCTATGCATTTGCTTGTGTTTGGTATTTAAATTGTGTTGTCTCTTTCCCCATACCACATATGAAAATTATAACTACCATTAAAAATGATAAGTAAGATTTTATCTAGATGAGTAAGGCCAAAGAAAGGCAGTTTAAAAATGCTACTTTGGGTTTATGGATTAGATATGGATGCCAAAATAGGGGGTTTCAAAGGACAAGGAGAGAGACAACGTGTAGTTAACAACTCAGTCAAACCCAAAGGTTTCCAGATGTACAGTCCACATGACAGTGATGGCAGATCCACAAAGCCTTCAACAATTCAGATTTTGTCACCTCAATATACCATCATCAATGGAGTGTAGCTTTTGTTCTTATGTTCTAAGATGAAAAGGAATAAGAACGCTATGCCTCATTACTTAAAAAAGGATTCCCAAGAGGAACTACTTCAAAAAGAATTCCCAGGAGTAACATTTAAGGATGTGTAGGTAACTCTATTTCAAAAAGTGATAGTATGGTTGGTACTTAATGTTTACTTAATATTTATATTGGCATCTCCAGTTCTGAAAAGATAAATGACTGCAAGTTTATTTGCTGATAGTGTCATTTGTAATTTCTGTTTCTGTTACATTCAGGAGTTAAAATGAAACCTAGGACTCTACTGTAATGCTTATTGAGAGATCTTGTCTCTTTTAAGGGGACTGCTTTGGGTCCCTGGTGTAATGTATTTAGAAGAAAATATTTATCAATTCAAAACTTGCTTTTGTTCTAACTCCCCCTCGCAAATAAAATCATTTTTCAGACTGAATATAATAAAGTAACATCGGCAATGGCAAAGACGTGGTGAAACTGCTCTAAAAGATTGTCAGAGAGACTTGTTTCTCTAATTTAATTCAGATAGCTCACTTTATTATATCTTACCCCAGGTACAGCAAAAGCTCAGAGATAAAATATCTTGTCATTACTCTGGATCTATAAGACAATGGTTCAATGAAGCACTGGATTGGCTTCCAAGATTGGTTTTTTGTATCAGTGAAACTTACACATAGTGTAGCAGATAGAGTTTGCAAACTATATAGTGGTATTGATCTTGGGCAAGATCATGAAAGGGATGATTTGTGAGTCACCTATAAAACTGGTGATGCAGAATGAGAAAAAGAAGTAAAGAATTACAAATAGTAAAAATGACATGTTTGAAGACCACTATTTGGAAAGATATTTAGTATATTCCAGGAACTAAAAAATATGATTGTGGATCAAGCCTAGAAAATAAGTGGGAGTGCAGCATGCTATGTATGGGAGAGGTAAGATTAACAAGCAATGATTCTATGTATCTTAATTACAAGGGGAAACCATGAAAAAATTTCAGCTCAGAAACATTGAGATTAAACTGCTTTTTAACAAAATAAACATTACTTGCTGCAACATGAAGAAACTATTAGAACAAATGTATTTATAAAGCAGGAGATCCATTAGAAAGTTATTGCAGGTGTTCAGGTAAATAATGCAGGGAGTAATGGTAATGTTGGAGACAAGTGGTCGGATTGAAAATAGAAACAGGCTGGGGAGGAAGGCAGCAAATCACACTGCCATGTGTGTACCTGTGCAACAATTTTGCATGTTCTTCACATGTACCCCAAAACCTAAAATGCAATTAATGGGATTTATCTCATGAAAACAGTGTTGGTAAACAATTTTGACTTAACATTTGATAATCAGTCAACTTAATTTATCTTATTAACTAGAAAATAAAATCAAAATGATCATCTCAGTAGAAGCATAAAAGCACTTGACAAAAAAAAAAAAGAAAATAGAAACAGTCTGTGGTACTTGAACACATTTGGGTGTCAGGAAGAGAACGCTGTCGATCACTTTTCTAAGCTACAGAAACTGTCCTCTCCAACCTTTCCCATTATCCTTGTTGATTTCAATATCTATGCAGAAAATTCATGGAATACTTGAAATCATGACAAGTTTGACCTAATTTGCAATGAACTCCTTCCAATTTTAGCAAATAAGTATCACAGTTACACCCTAGACTTTACCATTCACATCAAATTGATTGAAATGTAAAACTAATAATAATGGAATTCCACTCTACAGACCACCTCTGAGATTTATCCTCCCCATCAAGGCTTCTGGTTTATTGGTATACACAGTTATTATATATTAACTTCTTATATCTTTCATTTTACATACTTAATGCATCTGGTCTATCATTTCAATAATTTTCTAATCAATATCAAAAAGTTTTGTGCCCCCTGTAAATTCCTTGCTCTCTTCTGTTATTCTGGATCCATTCAACTGTGAATTTATTCATGCTTTACTTGGGCCTCCATGCTCCACTGGGTCATTTGAGTTTGTTGCCACTCAGACTTGATCTTCTATTTTATATAGACCTTAACATTGCTGAGAAACTGTTCAATGTTTTCTCAGTCAGATTTTTCATTACTGCCAACGTTTATTTTAGAATTTCACAATGTTCTCAAATCTCCTACTTCATAATCTCTCCAATTACAGTTGCCCTTCCTCAGACGTGGGTTCTACATTTATGAATTCAATCAATCGTGGATAAAAAATATTTAGAAAAAAAACAACAACAGTAAAACCATAAAGATAATACAACTTGAAGAAAATACAAAACATTCAAACCTATCTTTATTTTATTATACTTAGGTTCATCCTAGTTCAAGTCATCACCATTTCTCAGATATACCATTTACATTGTATTAGGTACTGTAAGTAACCTAGAGATGTTATATAGATAGGGGATGATGTACATAGGTCATATGCAAATACCATATCATTTTCTATAAGAGATTTGAGCACCTGAGGATTTTGGTATTCACGAGGGTCCTGGAATCCATCACCCCTTAAGTAGGAGGGATGGCTGTATGGTAGAAGCAAAATTCACAGAAGAAGTACAATGTGTCCAGTTGAAACTGGAACACATTCCACTACTAAATAAAATAGCTAAATACATCTACATCCATTTCCTCCTCTATGGACCTTATTATTCTAGATTTTGTGGCCTCTTCTTGTCAAAGACTAGATAAGCCCCTTCCTGTCAGAGACTAGTCCCTCTTCTTTGTCATATCTCTTCCTAGCTTCTCAGTTACTATTTGATAGTAATTAACACTTACTCTTTATAATCTGCAACTTCTGCTCCTGTTTGACTCCTACAACCATCACACAGACAAAGCAAATGTTTTTCTTTCACCACCATTTGTTTATTCAACTAAAGTTCTACATGTGCACCCAATTACCTTTTCAAAATATTTCCTGTATTTTTCTGCTTTTCTTCACCTCTCACCCACTTTTAAGCTCAGTTCATTCTGGCCTTGATTACTGCAAACACTCCTATTATTTCATACTTTTCCATTTTCTCCCTAGATATCAGGACATATGCTCCCTCTTTGACTACATTGCTGGCCCTTTTATCACCACCTGGCACTCTTCAGCACACAGAGACTATTCTCTTATCTCATATGATACTTTTCCAAAGTTATTTCATCCATGCTCATGTCTTTAAAAGCCATATATACATCCTGAAAGTCTGATTTTAAAGATTATTTATATGACCATGATGCATATATCCATTTCAATCTCTTCCCTGTGCTACTGTTGGTCCCTCTTCCCATTCAACAATCCCACTTCTATAACTCGATACCTACCTCTTAACCTTCTCCATTTCACCTGATTCCCAGTCATATTCTCTTCCCCTCCATACTTAGATACATCATCATTTATTTTATTTTGAACTTTGCATTCGGAAAACTTCAATTGACACTTCCACTTTCCTCAATCTCTACAACCTATTTATTGTCAAATGCTACTGATTTTACGTTAAAAAATATCCAAACACATACTTATTTTTTATTGTTGTGTTTATTCTAGTTAAATCACCATTTCTTGAATCTCATCAAGAACACTAACCCTCTCTTCCTACACTTAAAGCCCCTCAATTGTTTCAATTCATAATTAGTGTAAACATGTAATTTTTAAATTAATCTATTATCCTTCTTTAATGGTATTTAGTATCTCTCCCTTTTGTTCTAACTGGTTTATTTTCACCATCTTTTTAGCTTTCAATGCCTCCTCCTCCATCAGGATCTGCTGCAGTTTTCCTTCTGCCTTCCATGGACATGCTAGGGGAGTCCTGGGTCTGACATGGCCAGAATTTGTTAGAAGCACTATCTTGCATAGAATGGCACCCTCTTTTAAAATTTGGCAAATGTGTGTAATTGGAAAATTAATACTTTCTTTTCTATATTAAACTATAAGTTTCATGAGAGAAGTGTCCCAGAATATTTTGACCATCACCATTACACTTATTTGATGTTCCATAAACCTTTATGAAATAAATGAAGAACGGACAGTAAATGCCTCTACCCAGAGTATCAAGAGAGATGGTAATGTTGAATTTGATAGAGTTTGAGAATCACTATAACAGCACTCTTTCTTTCTCTCTCTCTCTCTCTCTTCCTCTCTCTCTCTCTCTCCACACACACACACACACACAATCCTTCTACAACTCTTAAACGACTTAAATGTTTGTGTTTCCATATTACCACATCTGTTCTACAGAGAAGGCATTATTTCACCAAAGCAGAACCCAGAATTGGGAAATGGTGGGGTTCATGATATTCATCTGCTAGTTTTCATAATAAATTACACTTTATTACACTGATTTATCTCCCTATCTGTTGTTGCCATACAAAAAGGAGAACCATTTTAAAATGGTTAGGTATACAAAAGAAACCTGCCTCACTGGGTAAGGCACATGTCTTAGGTCATGCTTCCTAGAAGCATAAGCAGAGAGAGGAGCTGCTGTGTAAGTTATCGGGGAGGTGCTTGCTCGTAAAACCCCAAAACAGGACTTGGGACAAAACAGGCAAATTAGTGTATTCAGCTGAAGTCTAGGCTCATTCTCATCCCACTCAGAAGCATTAAAACCAATAGAGTACTACCAACCTGAAGCAGGAGGCCCAGAATATTGTACACTTTCATGAATCCATCGTTGGCTGGATAAGGGCGGTACTAGGATGAGGAAATTTCCTCCCAGGCATTTCGGATGAATTGACTTTTGATGGCTAAGGGAAATTCTCAGAAGAAGGATGTAGCTGTGAGCTATGAGCTGGTAGCATCCAACATTCACTGCTGTTAGGGTTTGTGTGTCCCCCGGCTGGGAGACTGCCTCTGGACAGGGCACTCAAACTATCCACTGTCAAGTCCAACATTGGAGACGGGGCCTATGAGAGAAAAGCCAGAGTTCAATTTTACTAATGGTGATTCTAACAGAAATGTCCCCATGCTTCTCTTCTCTGTGACTTGCTAGGTTGAAATTAGATGTAAGAGTGTACTATATTATCAGACTTGAAATGAATTTAAGAAGAAAATAAAGTATCTCTTCTTTGTAGGCCTTTCGAAGCAATTGGTCAGACTTTCTCATTTTGTACTCAATGTAACTGGGCCCTAGAGAGGAAAGTGATAAATGAGATGTTAGTGACTTAGTGAGTCGCTAAATATGCAGTAGATTCAAAATGTTGTCACTGTCCATTATTAATCTATCAAACCAACACAGAGAGCAACTAAAGGTGGAAAGGAAGTAGGGCCTCTTCCAGTTAAAGCATGTGCTGTTTATAGTAAGTTTCTTTAGGCACTCTTGTTTACTTGTCTACTACTTGCGTTTCTTGAAAAAATAATCCACCTTGGCTATGAGTACAGAGTTTGGTAGGTCTTTTCTCAGTAAAGCTGCAGCAGCTTCTATTTATGAGGCTGGCCCTAAGGGACCATGTGATAGAGTGCTGAGGGAAGTGATCTGTCACCCACTACACCCAGTCATCATGGAATATTGACTCCCTCATTATCACTCCATGCAAGTCATCCACTTGCCCAAATGGATGCATTTGCCATAGAGCCCTATGGGGGAAAGCAACATTTTTTTGCTGTTAAATTGTAAAATTTCTTAGGTCCTTAATTACACTTACAACAATCTACAGATATTAATCTTCCTCCTGCTTTCCTGAAGGCTCACCCTGCTGTGTGACAGTGCCTGCTCTGGGAAGAAAGCATCTCTGTGAGAAAAAATAAAATGCATTTTTACATTCGCTAACCAAGACAGATAGATCATAGTCTACCTGTGAGAGCAGGTGAGCAAGAGAGCTTAGAAACGTGATGGCCTCGGTCATTCTCTCTTTTCCATTCACTCTGATCATATTATTCTTACTTTTATCAAGTTTGAAGTCCATATCTGTGAATACTATTTTAATTTATTTCTTGCAATAAGACAGAATATAAACACAAATTATTAGCTAAGGCATCAATTTATTTTTCTTATCCAATAATTGGTGTTTTAGATAATGCAAATATACAAAATACGTTTCTATGATTATTCAAAGGGTGGTATAATTAGCTACTTTTCTGTTTCCCTGAATAGAGTGGCTATTGGCTCCTTTTGGTTACGAAGTTCCTTGCATTATCAGGTAGTGGAGTATAAAAGACAGAAGGACCAGAAATATGACATTCATGGTGAACTCTCTGCCTTTCAGGAATATCCTCTGTCTCCAAAACGTCACAGCTTTCAATGCTGTTTGTGGCAGTTACAAAATATGGAAGAGTTGACTCCAATTACAGTGAATGAAGGCATTAAGTAATATAATACTGGACAGGAAAGAGAGATTTAGGCCCAGTGTAAATCTTCTGTAGCTAGTTATGGAAGCTAAAACACAGGCAAACATTCTTGCTTCCAAAGGTGTGATTTTATTCCTTGCAGATACTCCTCATCCCTTTAGTTTATCACCAATGTGAGCTAACGTGGGTTAGCATAATTTTGGTTATTCTTTATGTATTCAGTTTCAAAGGAACAGCAGGCTAACTTATATTCTGTCATTGTTGGTGAGTTAACAAAAATAAATCAGTCCATGTGTTACCGGAAAGGGGTCCTGATGCAGACCCCAAGAGAGGGTTTTTGCATCTTATATAAAAAGAATTCAGGACAAGTCCGTAGAGTAAAGTGAAAGCAAGTTTATTAAGAAAGTAAAGGAATAAAAGAATGGCTACTTCATATGCAGAGCAGCCCTGAGGGCTGCTGGTTGCCCATTTTTATGGTTATTTCTTGATAATATGCTAAGCAAGGGGTGGATTATTTATGCCTTTCCTTTTTAGACCATATAGGGTAACTTCCTGATATTGTCATGGCATTTGTAAACTGTCATGGCACTGGTGAAAGTGTAGCAGTGAAGACAACCAGAGGTCACTCACACTGACATCTTGGTTTTGACAGATTTAAGCAGGCTTCTTGACTGCATGCTGTTTATCATCAAAGTCTTTATGACCTGTATCTTGTGCTGACCTCCTATCTCACCCCGTGACAGAGTGACTAACCTAGTGATAATGCGGCCCAGCAAGTTTCAGCCTGATTTAACCCAGCTCCTACTTCTGATTCCAATGCCTCTGACGCATGTGTTTGCTGAAACTTGGTAAAAAAAAAAAAAAAAAAATTAAATGCTGAGGGTGTGTTACCCCCCCTGACAAATTTCTGTGGCAGGACATATTTTAGTACTCTTAGACATGTCTGTGTCTGTGATAGATAGAAAGAGGAAGGGAAAAGAAATGGAAGAAATTACAGAAATCCCATTTCCTCTCATCACCCTCTCCACTTCTCCACCTCCTCCCCCAGTGGAGGAGAGTCTGGAGATATGTCTTTAATCTAAACCCATCACCATCTGTTTTATGTATTATAGTGAACACACCAGGTGAAAACATTGTTCTTGACAACTACTAGTTTGAAGTTTATCTAAAGTAGTAAGAGGATATATAAATAGATGAAACAGGTAGAGGACTGTGTAAATGGTGAAAAGAGTCTATACAATTAACTGGCAGAGTAAGGCATTCTTCCTCTTACACATGTTCATAAGGTACATATCAATACTGCTCCTGTGCTTACAGATGTTAGTTGTGAAAAAATGTTTACTTAAAATTTCTATCTATTCTGGACTAGATTTTAAAAAGATCAAGTTTCAAATATAATGCTACATTTGAATACTTAAACTTGTCAATCATTGGCAGAGGCACAGACATTTGGGAAGGAATGTAATGGAATTATGGACTGAGTTTTGCAAGATTCATATCTTGCAGTTCTCACCTTCAATGTGAAAATATCTGGAGGTAGGACCTTTGGGAGGTAATCAGGGTTAGATTAGGCCATGAGGGTTGTAATCTGTTCTCACATTGCTATAAAGAGATATCTGAGACTGGGTAATTTTTAAAGAAAAGAGGTTTAATGGCTCATGATTCTGCGGGATGTACAGCTCACATCTGCTTGGCTTCTGGGAAAGCCTCAGGAAACTTACAATTATGGCAGAAAGTGAAGAGGGAGCAGGCAGGTCACCTGGCCAGAGTAGGAACAAGCAAAGGGGGCTGAGGTGCCACACACTTTTAAACAATCAGATCTCAGGAGAACTTACTCACTCTCATGAGCACAGCACCAAGAGGATGGTGCAAAACCGTTTATGAGAAATACACCCCCATGATCCAGTCACCTCCCACCAAGCCACATCTTCATTGGGAACTACAATTCAACATGATATTTGGGCAGGAACAGATATCCAAACTATATCAAGAGTAAATCCTTTATGATGACATTATTGCTTTTATAAGAAAAGAGAACCCAACGACAGCCCTCTCTCCAACAGCAGGCACTGAGGAAGGTGGCTGGGAAGCTGGCCCTCACTGGACACAGAATGCGCCTGAATCTTAATTGTGGACTTTGCACTGTTTAGAAGTGTGAAAAATAAATGTTTGTGATTACAGCCATCCAGTCTATGGTACTTTGTTATAGCAATCTGAAGTAAGACAAATAGACTTTGGAAAGCAGAAATAATTAACATAAAATTATTGATTTGTTCCATTGTCTCCCATCATTTTAGAGTTTAATGCCCTATTCAACCTTCATGTTTCATGTAGACTCATCTACAGGGATCTTTGTGTTAGTGATATTGTGGAGGAAAATAATCTGGAAGCATTAATATAACCTTTAAAGAAGTATAGGATTATAATTACAGCAGAACAGAAAGGCAACTGAAATGACATACATTGAAAATTGGGTTCTGAACATTTATAAATAGGACTTGAAATATTAATTGTGAATATATCCAAATTAATTGATTACATTATAAGATGTAAATAATGAAGAAAAATGAGAATACACACTCTAGATAGTGTCTACCTTTTTCTGAATTATTTCTTAATAAATGTTTTAAGTCGTAAGAAAAAGATCACAAAAATATAAACTGTGGTTTCTAGGTGGAAGGATTTGAAGCACATTTTAACTTATTATTTACATTCTTCCATGTTAAACAAACCTAAAATGTGTATATATTTAAACTTGTATTTTAATAACTTGGAATTAATAAATTACTCGGTCAACCTTTTAGTCTTGTTACATAACATGTTGATTTTCTACTTTCAGAATGACTTATTGTTTCCCACATCTCAAAATAATGTTGAGTTTGAACAGATATATGCAAACTTGTTATTTTCTTGGGAGTAGAGAGTAAGAGAATGCTTTACCTCTGCTTGTATTCTCAGTGATAAAAATTAACTCACTGATGAATAAATAAATGTATAATTATAAATACTAATGTTTTCATTTCCTTAATCCAAAGCCCGCATTTTTTCTCATTGCTTACAACATATTAAGTCTGTATGTTCCAAACAGTCTAGGATTGATTTCTATATCATAATTAAAACTAAATTTTATTCAGGTGATAGGGATTAGTTCATGTTCTGGGACAGTTGTATTTTAATTGTTTAACCTCCCACCAGAGCTACTATCAGGGAGTCATGCTAGCCTGTATCAATGGAATAAGATGGAATGCCATGAATATATAAATTTATACATGCAAAATCCCACCTCAATACGAAAACTGTAGATATAGTCTCTAAAAAGAAAATTCCCTCTTTCCAGGTGAAGAAAATTGTTACAGATACAGAAGGTCCTCAACTCACCATAGTTCAATTTAGGAATTTTTTCATAACTTTTGATATGGTTTGGCTCTGTGTCCCCATCCAAATCTCATCCCAAATTATAATCCCCATGTGTGGAGGAAAGGATGTGATTGGATCATGGGGGCAGTTTCCCTATACCGTTCTTGTGATAGTGAGTGAATTCTCACAGTAGCTGATGGTTAGAAAAGTGGTAGTTTTTTTTCTGCACTCTGATCTCTCTCTCCCAGTACCTTATAAGGAAGGTGACTGCTTCCCTTTCCATCATGATTGTAAGTTTCTTGAGGCCTCCCCAGCCACGTAGGACTGTGAGTCAAATAAACCTGCTTTCTTTATTAAATCACCCAGTCTCGGGTAGTATCTTTATAGTACTGTGAGAACAGACTAATGCAACTTTACCATGGTATAAAGTAATTCACACTCAGTATAACCCCTACTTTGAATGTGGAATCTTGACCTTTTCCTGGGCTAACAATTTGCAGAGGGGAGCTCATGAGATGCCGGGCCCCAGCAAGCAGCTCCCAGTCAGCCATGCGAACATGAGAGTGAACAACCAATATTCTGCAGTGCACTGTGCTTGCCAGTGCTTTGGGGATATTGTGTTTTGTGTTTTTGCATTCAATTATGTCTGCAAAATGCCCATTTTTAACTTAGGATATTATCAACTTATGATGGGTTTATCAGAATGTCACCCTACCAGAAGTCCAGGAACATTTGTGTATCATTACCAGTTAGTAAGACTTATGTGGAGGAGGCATTTTTAGCTTAAGCATGTATCAGAAGATGCAGAGAATTAAAAACCTAAGAAACAATGCAGGGGTTGATATGTGGTCCTGCTGTCTTTCACTGTCAGCAAAGCCGGCTCTGTTTTTCTTCCAAATGTTTTCAAGGCCCTGGAAGCAAATTCGGTCAAGCAGCTTCCAGGCCTCCTGGTGGACACTCAATATTCACATCCAAATTTGTCCAAGACAGATGTTTCTACCCATGGCATAAGAAGCTGCCCAAGTCTGACATTTGCCTATTTTCATAAATTGCACATTGAGGCCTTTTAAAGCACACTGCTGACTTTGTAAGAATAGTAAACTCCTTCACTGAAAATCACTTTTTTTCTTTTACTTCTTCAAATTTCTATTTGTAAAAAGGATTTTCATCAGAACGTGATTATTATGAAAAATACAGACATGTCATTGAATGAGACTGCATGGATCAGGAAAATTAATCAAGACTACCCATTATATACAAAGCCATTTTTTTTCATTGATGCTTTTCTCTTCCTCATAATTCCTTTTTTTCTTCCAGCTATGACTCGTTATCCTTAGGCGGTCTCCCTGACTAGATCACCAGAGTCTATGTCACGTCCTTTGTTGGGAAAACGCTCCATTCCAAAAACTAGCCCTACCTTTAAAACATCCTTTAAAAAAATAAAGTTCAGCTGTTTATTTAGAGAACAGCATTTTAAAAATCAACACTATACTTACCTATGGGCAATTAAGTCATAATCATTTTAGGAAATCTTCATCTTAAAAGAGGAAAACTTTGCATTATATATGAAAATCCATTAAAATGTTAAGCATTGTACATATCAATATAAATTCCAGAGACTTATTAGAAGAAAACAAAATATATTTTTAAAAACTCACAAATATTTATTCCAGTAGTGTTTATAATATTTAAATACAAAACACGATCACCCAGGAATAGCTAAATAGATTATAATACAATAATACTATGTACAATTATGTACAATTATGTAGAATTATGGAACAATTAACAATTATGTTTTTAATAGTTCATGAATTCATTAAAACATTTTTATTTCATCTTCAGGATGCTAAAATTTAGGATTATTAAAGGTATAAATACAAACTTCAATATACATGACTATATGAAATATAGAAACGGTTTTTATTTGTATAAATTTGTGGGGTACAAGAGTAATTTTGTTACATGCATAGATTACACAATGGTGAGGTTAGGGATCTATTACTGGAGTAACATACATTGTACCAACTAAGTAATTTATCTTCATTCACTCCTTCCCAACCTCCACCTTCCTTAGTCTCCATTGTCTATCATTCCACACTCTACATCCATATGTACATATAATTTAGTTCCTACCTGTAAGTTAGAATGTGTGGTATTTGCTTTTTCAAGTCTGAGTTGTTTTTGCTTAAGATAATGGCCTCCAGTTCCATCTACGTTGCTGCAAAAGACATGATATCATTTCTTTGTATGGCTGAATAGAATTCCATTATGTATATACACAATATTTTCTTTATCCAATCATCCCATGATGGACACTTAGGTTCATTACATGTCTTTACTATTGTGAACAGTGCTGTCATAAACATAAAAACAGAGATATCTTTTTGACATAATGATTTCTTTTCCTTAACGTAGATATTTTGTATTGCAATTGCTGGACCAAATGGTACTTCTATTTTTAGTTCTTTGAGAAATTTTTATACTGTTCTCTATAGAGTTTCTACTAATTTACACTCCTACCAACAAAGTATACAATTTCCCTTTTCTCCACGTCCTCACCAACATCTGTCATTTTTTGTCTTTTACTAATAGCCATTTTGATTGGTTTAAGATTATATCTCATTGTGATTTTAGGAATAATAATTAATATATTCTGTGAGAGTATGGATTATATGTCATACAGATACTAAACTCAATTTCAAGTTTTCCTATTAGGAAAATGTATATTTTTATTATATATTAGGATAGAATTTTATTTTTCAAAAATCCCAGCATATGTTATACTAGAAACTAAATACAATGTAGAAAATAATAAACACACATATATATATTCCACAGGATTTTAAATTTCATAGGATTTTAGAAAATATATTTTTATAAATTTTATAATTGCATATGCAAATCATTATAACAAAACAAGAATACATTGCCATTTTATAACCAATTGTATTAAATTAATACATTAATATAATTGTCTCCATAGAATTACTCATTATATTCCTTCTATTGTTTTGAATACAAAATTCCATAACATATGTCTATATTACATTTGATTTAGCTCCACTTGGAAAGGCAAAGAATATCCCTTGGAGTACTAGACTTAAGTTTAAACATGACTGAACTAGTAAGTTTTCAGTAAACATTTGTTGATGTAAAACAAGTGTTCCTCTAGGAATTACTTCACAAATAGCAGTTGATGAACTAACTGGTATGCTAACTTTTAGAGTTCTTATGTTATACTTTTATCGGAAAGATACTAACTTTTGATCTCTCCAGCTGTGCATGAAAGTTCCCATTTATCTGCACAAGAGCCAACACAAAATAGTAGCATAAAAATACTACAGAAAGAAAAAGAACAATAAAGATAATAACACTTTTTTAAATTTGACAAATAAAATGCTACTTCTTTATTATTTTAAATTATATTTACTTGACATCATTTACTTGTAAATTTGTATGTTTTTCAATTGTAAATTAAATACCTATATTTTTTATTTGGTGACTTTTCTTCTCATATATCTCATTAATTTAATATTAGAGTTTATATTTTTCATGTTGATTTTAAGTATTTTGGCGTATGTAGATGTAATTATTAGCATGTAGCTGTTTGTTTGGTTACATTTTTGTAAAGAATGTTTTATTGACAGTCATGCTCACTTGCTCGTGTCTTTGTTTTACGGTCATAGAATAATTGTTACAAAACTTCATCACCTGCAAATGCAAATATTTATTACCTAGTCCAGGAGTCCCCAATCCCCTGGTCATGGACTGGTATCTGTCCATGGCCTATTGGGATACGGGCCACACAGCAGGAGGGGGAGCTACCTGAGAGTCAGCATTATAACTTGAGTTTAGCCTCCTGTCAGATCAGCAACACACTACATTCTCATTGGAGCAAAAACCCTATTGGGAACTATGTATAGGAGGCATCTGGGTTGTGCGATCCTTATGAGATGGAACGGTTTCACCCTGAATCACCCTCACCCCCCTACCTCCCATGAAAAAATTGTCTTCTACAAAACTGGTCCCAAAATGGTTGGGACTATTAATCTAGCCCTTTGAGAAAACATGTCACTTCCTATAATAGATAAATTAAAATATGTTTAATCTTCACATTTTAAATGTTTTATTCAAATTGAAGTATATTATTGAAGTATATTTTTAAAACATTTCTTTACTTCCAATTTGCTAGCACTAAATTCTCTAATATTTTGTCTAAATCATTTTTATTTTACATTCTTTTTATTTAATATACAATTTATTGTAGAAGTCTGACATTAACACAAAAGTTACAAATATACTACAGAATTCTCATGTACCTCATAACCCCATTATTGAATATGCTTTGTCATCTTATTTAGTATTCCATATTTGTCACAATTAATGATTCAATATCAATACATTATTATCAAATCAAGTTAATACTTTATTCAGATTTCCTCAGTTTTTACCTATGTCCTTTTTCTGTTCTACGAACCCAGCCAAGATAGACATCATGTTTAGTTACCATGTCATCTTAGGCTCCATTTGGCTGTGACAATTTAGCTGACTTCCTTGTTTTTATGACCTTGGCAATGTAGAGCCTCTTAGGTCAGGCATTCTGTAGAATGTACCTCATGACTATATTGGCATAATGTGTGTTTGGGAGGAAGACTGCAGAAGTAAAGTACAATTCTTATAACTTCACATCAAGGATACGTGCTCCCAAGATGTTGCATCACTATTTTGTTCTCTTAAATTTTTTTTTTATGTTGATAGCTTTTGGATGCAAGTGGTTTTTGGTTACATGGATGAATTATGTAGTGGTAAAGTCTGAGATTTTAGCCCACCCATCCCCTGAGTAGTGTACATTATACCCAATATGTAGTTTTTATCCCTGAACCCCCGCTCAGGTCCTCCCCCATGATGAGTCTCCATAGTCCATGACACCACTCTGTATGCCCTTGTGTACCTATAGCTTAGCTCCTATTTATAAGTGAAAACATACAGTATTTGGTTTTCCTTTCCTGAGTTACTCCACTTAGAATAATGGTCTCCAGCCCCATCCAAGTTGCTGCAAGAGACACTATTTCATTTTTTTTATGACTGAGTAGTATTCCATGGCATATGTAATATTTTCTCTATCTACTCATTAGTTAATAGATAATTAGGGTGGTTCCATATCTTTGCAGTTGTGAATAGGCTGCAATAAACATATGCATATGTGTCTTTTTGATATAATGACTTCTTTTCCTTTGAGTAGATACCCAGTAATGGGATAGCTGGATTAAATGGTGTATCTACTATTAGTTCTCTATGAAATTTTTGTACTGTTTTTCATAGAGGTTGCACTAATTTAATTTCCACCAGCAGTATATGAGTATTCCATTTTCACCATATCGACTCCGACATCTACTCTTTTTTGACTCTTTAATAATAGCCATTCTGGCAGAGCAAAGGTGATATTTCCTTGTGGTTTTAATTTGCATTTCCATGATGATTAACGATGTTGAGCATTTTTTCGTATTTGTTGGTCTTTTGCATATGTCCTTTTGAGAAATGTCCATTCATGTTATATGCCCACGTTTTGATAGAATTGTTTTTGTTTGTTTGTTTTTGTTTTGTTTTGTTTTGAGCGGGTGCAGTGGCTCACACCTGTAATCCCCGGACTTTGGGAAGTTGAGTTGGGCAGATCACAAGGTCCAGAGATAGAGATCATCCTGGCCAACTTGGTGAAACTCCATCTCTACTAAAAATACAAAAATTAGCTGGGCGTGGTGGTGCATGCCTATAGTCTCAGCTACTCGGGAGGCTGAGGCAGGAGAATCGCTTGAACCCAGGAGACGGATGTTGCAGTGAGCTGAGATTGAGCCACTGCACTCCAGCCTGGGAACAGAGTGAAACTCTATCTCAAAAAAAAAAAAAAAGAATTTTTTTCTTGCTGATTTGTTTGAATTGCTTGTAGATTCCAAATATTAGTTCATTGTCAGTTGCAGTTTGTAAATATTTTCTCCCATTCTGTAAGATGTCTGTTTATTCTGTTGATTATTTCTTTTGCTGTGCAGAAGCTTTGTAGTTTAATTAGGTCCAATTTATTTATTTTTGTTTTTGTTGCATTTGCTTTTGCTGTCTTAGTCATAAATTTTGCTGTCTTAGTCATAAATTATTTGCCTAGGCCAATGCACAGAAGAGTTTTTCCTAGCTTGTCTTGTAGAATTTTTATGATTTCAGGTCTTATATTTAGTCTTTAATCCATTTTGAGTCAATTTTTGTATAAGGGGAGAGATAGGGATCCAGTTTCATTATTCTATATGTGGCTATCCAGTTTTTCCGGAATGATTTATTAAAAAGAGTGTCTTGGCTGAAGAAGTATTTGTCAGATTTCTCCCTTGGACGTTTACTGCCCCTCTACCTGTGCCCTTTCTAAACTGCCTTCTGGAAGAAAGTCACTGCACAGCCCATACATAAGGGGTGGGGAATTATATTCTACCTCTTTGAGTGTAGGTTATATACATACATTTTTCAAATATTTCTGTAAGAGAGTTTTGTTTATCCTTTCCCAATACTGATTTATTTAATCATGTTTTATATCAGTGTAGACACATAGATATTCATTTTATATTTTCCATGTTAATGCAATTGTTTTCACATTTTGTTGCTCAAATTATTTCAGCTTTGGCCATTAGGAGCTCCTTTCATTGACACCTGTGTGTTTTTTAACATACCCAATATCCCTGCTGGTGTGTGAGTTTGGGTGTGTAGCTCTTATTTTCTTGCAATATAAAATGTTCCAGACTCATATTGTGTACTTCCTACCCTAGTCTAGAATCAGCCATTTATTTAAGGAATACTGACTGGTTCCTTTTACTGGAGATGGTATTATAAACTAAGAAATGACAACACATCTAGGTATTAGATGTGTTGTCATTTCTTTTTCTACCTTTTCCCCCTTTCTTTCTGTTTATTTTTTCTTCTTTCACCTTATATTTTTGTTATGGAATTATTTCTTAATTTTTAAGTATATTATTTCAGAAATTCCATGAGTGTTTGTTGGTATTGGATTTTAACATTCCTAGTTTTTATCTATTTTTGAACCATCTATTCATTAATCTTAAAAAATACTTATAAAAATCTAGGCTTTACTTGTTTTATTAAAAGTAATGGTAAAAACCACAATTACTTGTGAACCAGTCTAAAATATATAACCATTTCCTCACAATTTTTTATTGTTATATATTTCTTAATTGAGTAACAAGCTGAGTAATTATATAGGGTTGCTTGTTTTGTAATGTATTAGAGAGAATTTAGAGGATTTTATGGCAGATGCTTTTTTCTCCCCACTACCTTAGCTCATATTATAAAAGAAATAATTTCTTAATCACTTTGAAACAAAAATCAAGGTATCTACAAAGAAATAAACTGTGATGGGCATCATATTTTTCCTCCTTCATAATTTAATAACATAGACATACTTATTAATGACCATGATAATCTGAGATAAAAATATATTGATCTATGAATTATCCGACCAACCATAAAGCTAGTTCTGTGAGTCATGATCTATGCTCTCTCTCTCCCCTCTTCTTATCTCCTATTTTCTCCAACATTCTAGTTAAGTTATTCTATCTTTTTAAATATACTTTACAAACTTTTTAAAGATGAATCTCTGTATTTATTGGGCAGAGTTTGACCTACAACTATACATTTAAATTGACTAATTTATTAATGTGTAATGTTTTAACAAAGAATAATAAGATAAGAGTTATATGTTATGTCACTCTGCTGATTAGGTAAAAATAAATAAGTAGAATTGAATGATTGCAGGGGCAGAAAATCAGTTCAGGTGAAAGATGATCAATCCCTGAAAATAAAAACTGAAAATTATTATGCCAGACTTTAAGTTTTTATTCAAGAAAGAATCATTTCAACTTACAAAATTACTGGTAGCTTGAATTGGGGTGATAATAAAGAGCAAAGCAGAAAATATATCCAAATTAATCATTTGTCTGAATGTATTAGATATGGTGCAGTTTAGTGGGATAATAAAGAGACAACATAAATTGGACCAAGGATATTGGGATCTTTTAACACATATAGGTAATGTGTCTCTCTGTTCCTTAGGTATCAAAAGATGTTAGCCTGCTTCTCCTAAGATATCTGAGCAGAACATAGATTTAGGATTATTCAACATACTGTTGGTTCTTGATGAGATGGCCTAGGAATAGTAAGTAGAGCTGTTCTGTTTTATCACAAAGCATAATTTGATGTGCTGCTCAGTTAGACTAACTTTTGATATGTGTTTAACTAACTGATACATTTATCTATATATATATGTCATCTACCAAATTATCTATATGTCAGTTCTTCCTAAATATAATTTATAGATATAAATAGTCATCACCGTAAAATCTAAATCGAAGATGGCAGCCCCATTTTTTCTTGCACAATGTCAGGCTGCTTGTCAACAATCTGTTTTTAAATGACAAGGGAGAAATTTTGATTTAGAAAACTATTGAAGGAGATTATTAAAATTCTCTATACAAATCTGTTATAGTTTTTTGTCCTTTGAAAACAAAACCATATCACATTATCAGTGTATGTGGAGTTTTTAAATATTTGAAAAAATTTGGAATATGTGCATGCATGATATTTAAGGCTACATCTCAGATCTTGAATGTATCATTCTCAGAAGACTTGGCTCAGATCTGGTGAGCAAGCTTTTTGTTCAGTAAATCTCCTTTCTCCACTGAGATCTATGCTTTGCTGTAAACTTTATGAAAAACCTCACCCGTCTTTAATGTTTGCTGTAATATTAGACCTGGTTAAGTCTTTGCATGGTTAAAGCTTTGCAAAATCTCTCTCTCTCTCTCTCTCTCTGTCCCTCTATTTCTCTCTATCTCTATCTCCTTATCTTTTCTCCCTCTCTAATGTAAAAGAAAACAAGCCAGCTCCATTTAAGTTATGTAACACTGTAAAATGATGAAATATTGTAGAAATGGGAAGAATAGTGAAAGATGATTATTAATAAAAATGGGGATGAAATTGCTGAGTTTTTAACTCAGTAACCCAAGGGCTTATTTCTGAGGAAACATTCTATAGAATTACTCTTGATAAATATGATCTCATGGCCATGCATATCAGAGTAAATTTTTAAGAGCAAATTAGATTTGTTTAGTCTTATAAGACTAATATTACATAATGTGATTAATAAAAACATATCTATTAGAACACCAATTTAGTTCAGGAATTTACTCCTCCCCCATAGGACTTTGAAACTCAGGGGAAATAGGGAAAACCCATTCCTAGTTTGTAAGGAATGCATTAATAATTCCAAGCCACTAAACGAATTATGATAATGCCACCCATTTTGCCCTAAATAGGTGCTAGAAATCAGAATTAAGGAAATCTGTTAAAAGTATTGCCTTAGAAACAGTTGACTGGCTCTGAGATATACAAATGATTAAAATTGCCCCAGTGTAGTGATTAGAAGATACTTTATTCTTTCCTTGGTAGAGACACCTTAGCCCCTCTGCCACCTCACTCACAGTAGCAAATTGCTCCAGTTGCTGCTGTGGTCTTTATTTAACCTTAAAGAAAATAAGGGCTGAGAGTATAGTGGAATGGAGCTGAAGTCTTGGTCATGGACCTGGAGGTATCTCTACCCTGTTTTGTGAATTTTAAGCCTGGCTTCCTCCAATTATTAGCTAAAAACATACGTCATAAATTAGACCGTAACTGAAGTCATTAGGGTGATATAGCATTGCTTAGAAGAACATGAAGTATAAAACAAACTATGGTATTAGGTGAAGAGAACTATTCAATCTTCATGTAACTCATGGAGGAAGCATATGTACAATTGGAATAATTGTAGGTAATAAGTAAAACTAAATAACAGCATTTGAAAATATATTTTTATGCCTAAACATTAGCTAACATGACAATGACCCTGGAGTTTTTGTAGCCTCCATGTTTATTACAGCAATAATGCCTTAGTACTGTGATATATAAAGCATAAATACTTTGAAGGTAACTGCATAGTGTATCACTTTCAGTGCTTGTGCTGTCAATTGTTATGACAGTTGTGTAATATTATTCTCAGAAAGTGAAAACAAAATAAAACATGACAGTAATAATGTTATGTTTAATTCACGATAATTTGATGTCCTTATTTTTTATGATCAGAATAAAATAGCTAGTGTAACATAATATATTTTATTCATTTTATACCAAGTCTTTATTATGAGGCCTATAAAAGCATCAAATAATTACAACAAACAATTTAGTTGGAACTTATTACCACAAATAACTTCCAAATTGAAATGTTAGCTTTAATAATTTTTTAAAAATAGCAAAAACAAAGCATGCCAAGTACTTTTAAATATCCCATGGAGTGAGCTAACATACTGTGATGCCTGTCTTGTAAAAGACCAGTTAGCATTGTAAAGGTGTGAACCTATTTCATTATTATAATTATTCTTTTTCTCCTTTGCCAATTGCTTGTGAAGTTGCCATCATGTTACCTACTCCAAAATGTTAAAGACATATTTTACTGAAATATACTGGCATACAATATTAAGTTGAATGTTTTCTTTTAGCTGTCCTGGAAGTAGATCTTAACTTCTCAGATACAGAATTTTTGCCTTGAAGGTTAATAGAGGAAAAATACTTACGGGAGGTGAGAAAGATAGTAACTGAATTCCAAGGGGCCAGAAATAGAACTCTTCTTAAAATATTGAATATGCCACACCATTATTGAAGGACAGATGTAATTGAATCTCAATCATTTATCAATGGTGCTTGGAAAAATTCTAAATTGGGGAAATTTTGTCTTGGAAGCAACTTGCATTACAAGACCGAGTTACTAAAACAAATGGACATCCATAAAACTAATCTTTATTTCCAAAATTGCAGAACCAGGATACAAATATAAAACTTGAAGGCTAACTTATACTCTGTGAACAGTCAACAAGTAAATTTAAAATTTTCCGGTGTCTCACTGATCAAATCTGCATAGTCATTCTTAGTGGACTCAACATATAATCAAGATGTGTCTTGGTAAAGCTTTGCTACTCACTGACTTCTATTTTCTGGATTTTGGTGCTCAGTAAAATGTACTAGGAAAGGAAAATAAAACTGAAAGATTATAAACACTTACCTTTGCTGTAATAAGGCTATAAGGGCACTGGCCAAGATCTCCTCTCACTGAGATCTTCTTCCTCATATAAAATGAGGGTTACAGAAGATAAACAGTTGTCAAAATTTTTCAGTCATGGGTAAACAAAAACTTGGTTAAGTCATGATTTTAAATATTTCAATGTTTTCTACATTCAAAAGATATGAAAGTATATCAAGTCAGCTCATTTATTTTTCATATAGTGATATGGAGATTTGTTGGAATTTGGGGGCAGGGTTAGACAAAAAAGGGAAAATGAAAATGGAAAAAATAGAAAAACTTATTGATAACTATAATTTTTCTCCTTCCTTCTTTTTCTATTCTTCGACACTCTCCTCATTCTTATTTCAAATAAAATGTGTGGTGTTTTAAATTTTATCATAATATTTTGATATTGCCATTGAATATCATCATTGAATTTGTCTTTGTCAATAGTGATAATGCCTAATGATTTGATCATTAGGCTGTCAATAGTGTTAATGCCTAATGATTTCTTCAAAAGTAATTAAGTTGTGGGTAACTTTTTAAATTTTACATACCCTTTAATAATAAATAAAATCATCTATCTTAACAGATTAATTTTTCAAATAATTCAAATGTATTATTTTATTGGAATTTCTAAAGCTTCCACAGAGAAGTTTTTCTGTGGCTTAGATTCCATACATTCTACAGGACTGCTTCGACCTCAGAGAATGGACAGCTGGAAAGTGTTAACAATAAACACAGTGATCTCTTATATAAAGGAAGAAGGCTCAAGTATCTTTTTAATTAAGGATTAATATGATATAGCTAGGTCTTGTGTATACATTGTAAGAATTTTCCTGTTACATTTCTTTCTTTCTCTGACCTGCAATGACTTCGTTTTAAATTGACATTGCAAATTGCTTCTGAAAGTCTTAAGATAAAAAACTAGACTTTTGAAATAAAAATATCATCACTTTAATTACTTAGAAATTATGTTCTTTAAAAATAATTTATGACAAAGTTAAGATTATGAGACTAACATATTTCTAGTATTGTTCTTTTATCTTTGTCTTGCCCTATTATACATGTGAGATTTTAATAAACATTTTTAACTTTTCAAATTATATCTCCAAGTCATATACACATTTCTAATTCTAGCCTCTGTCTGAGAGGCTACAAGCTTGCAATATTCTAGACCTGTGAGAAGAAAACAATTTTTTTATACTATCTCACTGACATTTTATGTTGTTACCACCAGCCTCTGTGACACATCCAATATATAGCATAAAATATAATTTTAAAAAATCATTTATACTTTATTTACTTAAGAAAAAAATTGAGGGAAACTACCGCAATGGGAATTGAGCCTTTCTGAGTAATTTACACATATTATCTCATTTATTCCTCATAGTGGCACTAAGAAGAGCAGTATTTTCTTCTTCATTATAAAAAATAAAGTGAGACACAGATATAATAAAGGAGTATGCTAATGGTATATATGGTCAAGCCAGGTTCAAAAATACATGATCTTAACCATTATCACACATAGAGACTCACTGAAAACAGAAAATCCATTTGTATTTGTATAAATGATGACATATATATAGCAAAATGACAAAGATGTTCTTGATTCTCCAATTCTTATTATTCTTCCTCATATTAAACCACAATAACAATATTTAGCATGCTAAATATTGCATAACACAAAACCATGCAAAATATAAACAGATGAGTATATTTTTCATGTTATCTTTTATAAATTGCATTACTGTGAACATATTATTCTTATCACAAAAACATCATAATGATCACATATATTTTTCTCATATATTTTACCTAATGCACAGACTTCCATTGTGTAGAGTCATTACAATTTATTTTTTGATATAGACTTAAACTTCTCAAATTATAAAATGTACCTCCCATTGTACAAATTAGTTTTTATAACACCTACAAATAAAGCTTACAACAGCATCATTTTAATATGTGCAGCTACTATTGAAGAGAGTAGGAGCAATCTTCAGACATAGAACATAGAACAGGGTTATGAATAAAATTCTATAAAAATGTACTGAAAATAATGAGAAATTGAATTTAGAGAAATGGTGCTTTGGATTTTAATTATTGCGTAGGTAGAAAGCCTTGGGTTCACACTCAGTGAGTTTATTGAAATTGAGGTTCCTGCATAAAGCAGAAACACAATAAAACTATAGACTTCATAGTTTTGTAATTCACTATTTCATTCTGTTCAAAAAGTAAAAGGATATCACAGTCAATGAAGTTATCCTTGTGTCTTGAAAATAATACGAAAATAATATTTTGTAAAATTTTGAAACCACATTCTAGTCTTCCAAACAGTTTAGGTACAAATTTACATAATTATATCTTGCAAGACTCACCCAAACTTATAGGTAACATTAGCTGTGTTAATAGTTAAAAAGCACTTAGGATAATGCCAGGTAAATAGTGAATGCTGCTAAATAGATGTATAAATATATATGCATATGTTTCTGCTTATAAAATATCTAGTTTTGTTTTTGTTTCATTCAAGCTATATATAACTTTTATTTAAGTTTTTGTTTGGTTCTGAGCTTAGTTTAATAGCCCAGGGGTCAAATTATTTCCAAACGAATGGGACCCATACATAAGAAAAGGAAACAACAATAACACTCAGCGGAAACTTTCTTTCAAGGATTCAAGATGCTGGACTTGGCAGACAAAAACTATTACAGATATACCCAAAGAAGTAATACAAAAAACCTATATATAATTAAGAAACAGTAGGATAATCATGACTCCTTGAATAGAAAATACCAATAGATTAAAATTGCGCACAAAAACTTCAAATAAAAATTACAGAATTGAAAATTGCAGTAACTGAAAAACAATCACTACAAGCATTGGAAAGAAGATTTAAGCTGGAAGAAAAAAAGAATCTGTAAATTTAAAGATAGATCAATGGAGATTGTTCAACCTGAAAAAGAGCAAGTTATAAAAGAGTGAAAAACAATAACAACGAAATCTGAAGAGATATGTGGAACACCATTGACCATGCTGTACACATAAGTGGAATAACAGAAGGATAAAAGATAAAGAGAAAGGTGAAAAAAAGAAGGTTTGAAGAAATGATGTACTAAAAATTCCCGAATATATGAAAAATATTAGTTATGTACACATGTAAATGTTTTACACATTTCAAATAAGATAAATACAAAAGACATTTGTAGACACAACATAAACTTTTTAACCCAAAGTAAGCTTGAATAAAGGAAGAATAATAATGCATCACATAGAAGGAACAAACAATAAGATTAGTTGCTGACATGATCAGACACCACGTAGGGCAGAAGGCAATTGGAAGACATATTCAAATGATTGAAAATGAACTATCAGGCAATAATTTAATATTTATAAAAACTAAAAATAAGCAATGAAGGCAAAATAAATATGTCCTACATCAACAAACCAATGTTAATGGTATCAAATGAGATTTTTGATTCTGACAGAATAATAAACTCTTCTTTCAAAACCTGTAACCTCCAAAATCATAATTTGGGAATTATTCATTTGCTTGAGAAACTACCAGGTTTATTAGACAGAGTTCCAACCTAAAATAAAGCAGAAGTAAATAGAAAATACTGCATAAACTTGTAAAAGCAGATACTATGATAGACTTTGAGTATCATACAAAAGTGAGATCAACAAAAGGAGATTCTTTGTAAATCCAATAATATAAGTGAAAAGTGCATTAAAAACTATATTGATATATTAAATTATTCATATGTAAGTACAAAAAATATAAATGTTAAATAAAATCAAATAATATTTCAAAATAAAAGAGATTGCTACCATATTAATGGAGCCATTGAAAGCTCTACAAACAAAAAATAGAAAATATAATTTTTAAAAATATGATAAATTCATTTTTGTAATAATTTAATCCTTGGAGTGGAAAACAGAAAATTGATGTTCAATGAGCAAAATAGGAATGATTAATGAAAGTGGGTGATAAAACCTGTATGTTACTGATCATTTGGCCTGATGGAGAAAAACATTGATATTTTTCTTATAAAAATCATATGACAATACAGTTTATAGGAATACAATGTATAGGTAAGAGGCATTTCAAATTACAGAACAACAACTAGGCATTCAAGCAAGAAGAGGATGAAAATAATACGATTACAAATGCTCATATGAGGTGATGTGTTAGAGAAAACTTGTTTTATCATTTATGTTTTCTAAGTGAAACATAGATTAATTATTTTAGGATGACAATAGGAGAAAAGATATTGGAACTTGGAGAGAAAAGAAATAAATAACTAGGAAAATAGGAGAGTAAGGAGATTAAGAAATGGTACCATTATTGCATATAAACATTAAGGGCCAATTTGAGGGTGGTGAAACTGATAAACATAGTTGAATGTCTAGTCTAGTCACATTCAGCTGCATAGATTCGGGCTCAGAGTAAGCAGAAACCCAAACATAACAGGTTTTCGTCAAGAGTTTGGAGGATTGTGGTTTTGTTAAGTACAGTGAAGACAGGGAGGGGGAGTAACAAATGTATGTAAGAGACTGACTATGATTATTGACTATGAAATGCAGTTTGGGTATAGAAGAAAGTGATGGCATGATGGCAATAATATGAAGATAAAATTTGCCATGAATAATTAATTCTGGGTGACTTAAAATTCTAAAGTCATTAGAATCAAAACATTAAGAAAAAGGCGATGCTCACAGCATAGGAGAGTTGAAACTGAGATAGTGTAAATATGATAGCTATTGGTAATTTCACATTATAGGTCTTATATAGTGTGGAGTATGTAAGGTAGAGTCAAAGGCATCATCACTGGAAGGGAAAGGTCAGGGAACTAAGAATATGGGGTGTTGGAAATATTAGCTGCATAAAAACTTCATAGAAATATTGGAAAAAAAGGATGAATAAACTTTTTTTTAAGTAAGGAAAATGACTCTAATCTTAATAGGTGTATATTAATTCAAAGTCTTATCTGAAATGTCATGCAACTTTTCTTAAATAAAGCGAAGTAAATTGAATTTGTAGTAATGTGTTAATAATTTCAACAAACCAAAGTGAATTATGTCATCTGGATTCTGTCCTATTTGAACTAGTTGAAGGAATGCCATACTATCAATGGTTATCTTGTCTATCCACTTTTCTCCATCTCTGATAATCATGCTCTTGCTTTTAATAGTTTCTATAGTAATAACATTTACTCAACCAGAAAAACACACTAAAAATACTAGCGAATGTGAACAATTAACACTTTCTAAAACATAAAGAAGCAAGCTAGAGACAACACTAATAGTGCTAGTAAACACCAGCATGATCCAATATTATAAGCAGTGGCCTCTGTCTTTTTATAGATATTAGTTCAGTTAATTTTTATAGCAAAGATATTAATGTACCTCCATATATGACATATATAAATCTTCCTAGGATTAAAATCTCAATGTAGATATATTTTCATTATTATTTGCTTGAAGATATTTAAGATCATGGCTTTGAAATTCTCAGGTAATTGTTATAAAAATATTATATAAGAGCTTGAGTGTCACTACACTGTGTCCAACAAGTAGCCTCAAGTTTTAATCATATTTAAACCATTGACTCTGTATTTGAAGCAAATGAAGGCAGAATATTGTTGTCAAGGAAGATGAATGTAAGCCATTGGGAGATTCTTCTATATTGTTATATTCTTTTCCATTATCATCAGTAATAATGACAATTGTTTATGATTTTTTTTACCAGGAAAGTACACATTAAAATTACGTATTGCTAAATATAGAAAACTTGCTTACCTCATTTAATCCCACAATCCATGTGTAAGGAAATATCTAATAGCAAAATGCTAACTGGAATACAAATGGAACTGTAATATTATTATTCCAGATATATTTTAATTATACGTGGATTGAAAACAGGGCCACTGGACATTGTAATGAAGCTCAGTATTATTGAAATATAACTCAAGTGATAAGGTTCCCCATCTACATTTCTCACCTTTTCTAAAAATACCATTTTAGTGTAAACCAAATGATGAAATTGAAGTAGTTGAGAACATGATTTTTCTATGAATACAAGTGGGTCATTTTATTCTATCCACAAAGTAAAAATGCATGCTTCATACAATATTAGCTTTTCAGTTGGAAAAATGCAATTATTTTTATAAATTCTATATGTTTGTTTTCACAAATCCTCCCTCTAGAGTACAATCCTGTGATTCTGTTCTTAGATTTTTTTAAGTTAGCCTTGTAATCTATTCCTTACTTGCAGTTTATTGATAACTCTTTCCTTTACAGTGCCACTCTTACAGCTCACATTAAAATGAAGACAAAAAAGTACCAGAAATTTAGCTTAAAATTTACTGGGATTTTGATAAACTATTTATTTTAAAAATGATCTCATCTGTAATTTTTCTCTTCTCCCTATAATAATAACACATGTATGGGCTCTAGAATAAATGAGTGTAGGTATTTATGCCTAAGACACTTGTGGAAGGTAGCAAATTAATTATTTTTATGCAATTTCTACAATAGCCCTAGAAGTTAGATACTATTAGGCTCCTCATGTAATAAATGCAAAAATATGATGTTTAGATAAATAATATATTTTGTTTAAGGTCACACAATAAGAGAGTAGATTTCAAACTCAAGTCTGTCTGATTTCTAAGACTATGACATTGAAGAAAAATAACCCTATTGACTGTAATATTGCTGAAGACTTATAAATCACAGTTTCAATGCATGCTTATATCATAGCCAAAACAAAATAATACTATAACTGATAAAAATTTGACCATGGACAAAGTAAAGATGAATGTTATTACGTAAAACAAGAAACAATGTGGCATATTTCCAGAACTGATGTGAACTTATCCCTACATTTTGTATTTGGGGTGAAATGATGAAGTAAAGTTAGAAGATCATTCAGGAGATCCATAATTAAGCCTGCCTAAAAACCATTTTTATACCTCTCAATATTTAGTTATCTTGAATCTTCAACAGGGTTATTTATTCTTCAAGAAACTCAAATTTGTTATGTAAAACTGGGAGAAATAATGTCTACTCTACTTTCCTCACAAATTTCCACCTTGTGAGGAAGAAGGAGATACTCTTTGCCAAGTATCTTTTAAGTTGTACGGAAATACGTGCTTGCATGCACACAAACATGCATAAACAAACATGCATTGTGTTATATGTGGAATAAAGTTGTATTTCATGGTGCTGATTGGCTCTTCATTTATTGATGTACCTTCTGTCTCACTCTAGAAGCTGTTCTTTTACTACATGGTGACATGTTTTACATAAAAATGTCTCCCAGTCAAGCAATCTGATGTTCAAAAGTGATCATGAAAAAAAATTTACAAAATCAAATTATTCCAAGATCTGATTTGTTCTCTCCTTTAAGAAAGTGAGTTAAAAGAAATAACCATTGTAAGAAACAATTATGAGATTTCCCACCCCCCAATGACACAGTAGCGTATGAGACCACACTGTGATAACCAAAACGGTATATTTTGGATGCCCGCAGATACGTATGCTCTATGTTGTAGAGACTCAAATATGAGCATACATGAACAATTGGTAGGATATGATATCCTACATAGGTATATTTTAATAAAAAATAACTATCCAAATATTAATGATTACATCCAGCTTCAGCTCTGAGATGTTAAAAACTTGGAAGTCATCTCCCTGTTTTTACAATAACAAAGACCTGGGAAAATTAAAAGTAAATTACCTTCATGAGCTCATTATGTCAAAATGCCACTTCAAAATCTGATAGACAATTAAATTACAGCCAATAGCTGTTTATGTGGAATAGAAGCTGCTGTAGTCATAAACTAGTAAAAACACATAACTGATAAATTTGATGAATTGATAAAGATTGACTGAAGACCAAAATAAGATTTGGAAACTCATATGAGCTACATTTTTAGGGAGACTCCATATTTTCTGGACTTTACCTCTAAGACTCCATCAAAGGCAAGACAGACTTCCTTTTGTAAGTAACGAGGAAGGGGAAAGAAATATACCAAGAATGTTCTCCATAACAAAGACTTAATTTTCGAGGTAAAAATGTCACCAGAGTCTTTTTTAAGAGCTATGAGAGAAGGCATTTCTTACACTTCAAGTGCTTATAGACTTTTTGGCTCATCCAATATGAAAAGAGAAAGATATGCAAGATAAAACAATTGTTCAGTCTACAGGGCAGAGCAACATACCTGCTAAAAGACTGAAATTTAATTGAGCCATTGTGAAGTACTACCTTTCCCTCATGCCTTATCACTACACTCCAATATCATAATAGTGGATTACAAAAAAAGAAACTGCAAGACACAGCCTCTCTCTGAGAAGTACCTAGGAAACTCAAAGAAAGGAGAGAAGAACAATAGAAGAATTTATATCTCTGGCAACTATAGCGACAGAAAATATAATACTATAGCTACAGAAATTATAAAATAAAATCAAGATCCTAGCTAACATAATAGATTCTGTTACCTGATACAACATGTCTTTCAACAGCAAAAAATATATACAGCACATTAAGATCAAGAATAAAACACCTGAAAAGGCAAAAGCAGCACCAGAACCAACTCAAATATAACACATGACAAAGATGATAACATGATAAATCAGGGAAATTGAAATAAAAATGGTAACTATATTCAGGGCTTTATTGAAAAAAAACAAAACAAAACTAGATAACATGCATTAATAGACATTTAACCTAAGCAAATAATTTTGAATTCTGTGAAAGCATTAGAAGGATATGCTAGAAATAAATAATAAACCACTGTAATAGAAATGAAGAATGAATTTGATGAGCTGCACAGTAAGTCCAGTATAAGCAAGGAAAGAAACAGTGAGCTTAAAGACAGGCAAATGGAAACCTCAAAAACTGAGGTTTGAGGAGGAGAAACAGAACAGACTATTCAAGAACTGTAGAAAATTTTTAAATTATAAGATTGTAATAGCAGAAGGAAAAGAAAGAGAGGGAAAACGAAAAGTGTTTGTAATAATAATGGCCAAAATGTTTTCAAAATTATTGACAGACAACATCTAATTATTTTAGATGCTCATAAAAACAAGGCAGGAAAAGAAGCCTTTTGCAAGGAATAAAATAAAATTTTACATTTACAAATATGGTTGATATACTCCAGATATATAAATAATCACTTTAAAAGTGAATATTCTGAATGTTCTAAATGCATATGAAAAACACACACACACACACACACGCACACACACACACACATACACACACAAAGACTATGTTGTCTACAGGAAACCCGCATTAAATGTAAAGACAAAATAGGTTAAAAGTAAAAGGATGGAAAAAGATATACTGTACTAACATTAATCAAAAGAAAGCTGGTATAAATACATTAATTTCAGAGAAAGCAGTCTTCAGAAAAAAATGTTAAAAGACGGAGACACTACATAATGATAAAAGGGGTCAATTATCCAAAAATACAATGTAATTCTCAACTAACGTATATTTATCCCATGTGGAAATCTGTTGGGAGCCAGTTAATGGCTGGTAATATAACACTCATAGGCTAAAGGACCCTGATTCCTTTTATTAATTTATTTCCATGTGTAGCCTTCATTCTCATGATGAATTTATACCCAATTAATTAATCAAGCTCCCATCATCAAACTTCATTCTACTTAGGAGGAATAAGAAAATATTGTTGTGTCTTTTGTTTCTTAGAAAAATATGTCACTACCATTTAGATTCCTTTGACTAGAATTTATAGGTACTTGGTTACACATAGCTGCAAGGAAGGCAAGAACATGTAGTTTTTCTTTAATGTAACACAGCCCAAACCATAAAAAAATGCAAAAGATGTTATAACTGATTAATTTTGCTACTTTCCATTTGCTTACTGCACATTTTTGAAACAGACAGTAGTTTACTCTCAGCAAAGAGGCTGATATGGTTAAAAAAAATTAGATAAGTACATTTCCTGTTCTTCATTTAATATAGGTCTCCCATTGTGGTAGAAATATGTTCATGTATTCCATAAATTAATATACTAATTAATATATTTCAAATTAGGCACAGTGACTCAAAATGTTTTATAAAAATGCATCCTTGAGGAAAATGAAAATTTTATAAGCTAGTTATGAAAATGGTATATTATAAGCAAACTAAAGGATAGCTTGGGCAAAGTGAAAATCTATCAGATATAACTAAAATATTCAGGCAAGGCACTGTGAGGGAGATAATAGATGCTGGAGGTATTGACAAAAATAAGTACGTTATGGGGATTGGCAGAGTGTATTTTTTTCCTTTTCTTGTTTTTTGTTTGTTTGTTTTTACACAGCATCTCATTCTGTTGCGCAGGTTGGACTGCAGTGGCACAACCACTGCTCACTAAAGCCTTGACTTCCCTTTCCCAGGCTCAAGTGATCCTCCTGCCTCAGCCTCCCAAGTAGCTGAGACAACAGGTGCATGCTATGGTGCCCAGCTATTTATCTCCTTATCTTCTTTATCTCTTTATCTTCTGTAGAGACAGAGGTTCCTTTATGTTGCCCAGGCTAGTCTTGAACTCCTGGGCTCAAGTCATGCTCTTGTCTCAGCCTCTCAAAGTGTTAGGATTATACGAATGAGCCACTGTGCCTCATCCAGAGTTCATGTCTACACATAAATGTGCAATGGGCAATAACCCAAGTTTAATTGGAGTATGGATTGGATTGGATGGTTGGAATTAGACTGAAAAGCTAAAAAACAATAATGTTAATCTATAGGTGTGGTGCATAAAAAAGTGTTAAGCATGACAACACAATGATCAGATGAGTATTTTCAGAAAATTAATTCACTGTTAGTGTGAGGAAGTGAAGGTAATTCCATTGAAGGAAAATATAACAGTAAACTGAACTCCATAACTGTTGGAAAAAAATGTAAAGGTAATCAAAGATAGAGGGATTCAAATTTTAATTAAAGTAAATTGTAGCACTGGATATAGAGAATAGAAAGAAATAGCAGAGAATGGGAAGGGTGGGTGGTGGAATGGGGGCATGAAGATATGTTGATTATGGATACAAACATACAGTTAGAAAAAATAAGTTCTAATGTTTCACAGCAGTTGGAACAAGTAAGTTCTAATGTTTCACAGCAGTTAGAAAAAATAAGTTATAATGTTCCACAGCAGACTATGGTAACTATATTTAGCAACAATATTATGTATTTTTCAAAGGAACCAGAAGAGAGGACTTGAAATGATACCAACACATAGAATTCACAAACACTCAAGAAGATGAATAGCCACAAACATCCTCACTCAATCATTACAAATTCTATACATGTAGCAAACCCACGTATCTTGTAAACATGTAAAATATTATAAATCGATTAAAAAGCATCAAGTATCTTTAAAGGTATTTGAGGACAGTAGGAGGTAATTGATGTTAACATACGTTGTCTGTTAAACTTACATAAATTTAGTAATTGCATAGACTAAGATGACTATATAATATCTATAGTACTAAACAAGCAAAATTACATCCTGCTAGATGTATATATTGCTGAGGAATTATGGGTAAAAGTAACATAATTATTTTGTTCTTTCCAAAGAAGATTATGCCGAATTATCTGAGACAAAAGTCTCCTGTAAATAAAATAAAACCAGGAGGCTGACATAGTGCTGGTGACAGATTTCATCCATTTTTGGGAAATACAGAAAAAGCATGATATGAATGATCTTATTTAAATTCCATTCCTTTGAGTATACTATAATTTTCTGTAGCAAGGGGCAAAGAAAAGTCAGGATGTGTGACAGTTGTGTTTAGTTCCATTTTTTTAAAATATATCCTTTAAATGTACATAACTAGGTTCAATTCTAATTCACAGGATTTGTGTGAATTTTTTTAAAATAATGCAAGTAAAATGCATGATAAAATGAACCGCTATACAAATTTTGTTTTATTCAACATAAAGTATTATATAAAGTGGAATGTTACCAAGTAACTGTAATAATAGCTAATATATATGATACACTTTTTATTCCAGATTATATAATAGAAGTTTTATAAAAAGATTTACTGATGAAAACACTAATAATTTCTCACTACACAAAGTTCAGTAGGTATTACATAAAAAATATGTTTGCAGGTGACTTTTAATTAAGTAAAAAATGATAATTTGATGCCGGCCTCTGATTCATGTGACTTGTTCCAAGAAAATTGGTTTATCTTTTCTTTTTACTGTCACAAATTCTGCTGTAAATTTAGTAGGACTATTTTCTAGTTGAAACTAATTTATCAAACCTAAGTGGAAGGTGCTTACTAGAAAGTTCCATCATCAAACCATGTACTGATTTTGGAGGTCAGCTTAAGCCAAAAAATACAATTTAGATACTATGATCATTATTATTTTGAGATAAATAAAATTTTCATCCAAAATTATAAACTGATGAGTTAGCAAAGCAGTATCCTATTCATTCAGATGTAATTGATATGAGAATAAGTTATGTCCATTATTTTTACGCCAATGTAGTCAAAGATCTAAGAGCCACGTATTGGTGTTGGTGTGTATGTGTGTCTGTACGTATTTCAGAATTATGAACAGAGTTAAAAGCTATAAAAAAGAAACAATTTAAAACGTATATAGTTCCTGGCTCAGAATTCAAACCATGCACACGCAAATTAAGTAATGGAGCTAAGTATCAGAGATGAAGAAAAGTATCCCAAGATCTAAAATAAGAAGTGAATTTACAAACAGAACAGTAAGGTGATTACTCATCCTACAGAGAAAGGTAATATTTGCTAAGTGTCATAATTATAAATTCCTCATATGAATTATCTCCTGGTATGATGAAGGAGTCAATTGATTATAACAGCAGTCTCAACTCTCAGAGACATCTAGATACTGTTGGCAAATTGCATCTAATATTCTATGTTTCTTCAAGTTTCTGAGGATTCACAAAGTATTCTTAAATAAGCATATAATTTTCAAGCACCATGTGCACAATGAAGCAGGCAGAAAAATTGCAGAAATATTTGCTGAGATAAGAGCACAGCCTTAGAATAAATGTGTACCCAGTCAATTCACATGGATGCTTATGGTAGGGGTTTATTATTTATATAACAGAAGAGCTATCAAAAACACAAACACACACATCCAAGCACACATGCCTTTAACTATTCCATGCACAGGTTGTATAATGAATAGTAAGAAGAAAGGGCTTAGGGACTTATAACTTAAAACTATCATGTTTAATTGATAAGAATGTCAGGGTCACAATGAGAAAAGTTTAGAAAGCAACACTCTAAATATAAGACTGTGTTATATTAATATAAAGTAGTAAATACAATCATACAATCAAAGTTAAGTGGGTAAATATTATCAGATACAACACGTTCAAGAATGAGAACAAACAGTGAATAGAACTATCATAAGAAATATCAAAATGGGTTAGCATTATTTGATGAGTTTCATTTATCTATTTTTTTGTTTGTTGCTTACAATTTTGGTGTTAAATTCAGTAAATCATTACCCAGACTAAAGTTAAGAAGTTTTTCTCCTATGTTTTCTTCAAGAAAGTGTAGAATTTCAGGTCTTATATTCAACTTATTAATCCATTTTGAGATAATGTTGTTTATGATGTGAGATGAGGGTCTAAATTTATTATTGTGTGCATGGATATGGAGTTTTCATAGCACCACTTATTGAAGAGACTTCTTTCTTCATTGTATGTTCTTGATACCTTCATCAAAAATAAGTTGACAGTACCTACTTGGATTTGCTTTTGGCTTTGTATTATGTTTCATTGGTCTAGGTGTCTGTCTTGATGTCAGTATCATATTGTTTTAATTACTGTAGCTTTGTAACATATTTTGAAATCAGAAAACTTTATGCCTCCACAACATTTGTTTTTCTTTTGCAAGGCTAGTTTGGCTATTTTGAATCTTTTGTGCTTCCATATAAATTTTACGAGTGTATTATTTATTGTCATAAAAATGTAGGAAAATTTGAAAGAAGTTAAACATGACTCAGGTTTCATAAAGGTTTGCCACCCAAATATACTCCACCAGGGTAAAATCAAAGCAAAGCAAAATGAACAAAAACAAACCATTATACTTTGAAAGTTAGTGTCTTAGGGTGTATGTCAGAAGCAAAAGATAAACCATTTATTCATTTTTTTCTCCTACTGTATATTTCCAAATAGCCTTTCTTCATGCTCACAATTTCTTTCTTCAGCTTGATCAATTCTGCTGTTGGGATTCTCGTATGAATTTTTCAGTTCAGCCAATGTATTTCTCAGTTCCAAGCTTTCTGTTTCATTTTTTAAAAATTATTCTCTGTTTACAATTTCTCTTATATATTTCTGAATTTCTTTTCTGCATTGTCTTGAAGTTTCCTTATTTTGCTTACAACTTTTATTTTAGAACTTTTGATCTAGGAACTCACTTATTGCTGTCTCATTGGAGTCAGTCACTGGTTCCTCGCTTTGTCCATTTGGGGAGGTACTGAGTTGGTTTGCTCTTTATGGAATATGTGTGTTTTGGTTTTACTTAGTTTCATCTTTATAGCAAATGTGTCTCTGTCCAATTTGCCTGTTGATTCCCACAATACTAGATTGCCACCTCCCTTTCAACACTAAATAACACCCTAATCCCAGGTTTGGTCCAGTTCTCAGAAAAGTTTAAAGCACTATTCTTCCTAGATGAAGGGGCCAGAAAATTCCAAAGGGGACTTCCTCTCTGTGTGGGGAGACGGGCTAGGGGATTGTGTCAAAAGGACCCATGGAGCATGCCTCCTACAGCATGGTACAGCTGAATCACATATCTGATTTGGCATCCCTTGCACATGAGATAAAGAGGAGCTCCCAAGTTTCACACACTAGGGCTGCTAAACCCACATTCACTGTCTGTCTTCAGCTGGATTCTGGGGTCCCTGTCCTTATACGTACTTGCATACTTTCCATTCCTTTTCTTCCCCAACTCAATGCCTGGCAGCCATTGATCCTCTGCCTTCATGTTGCCTTTTCTAGAATGTGATATAGTAACATTTTACAGTATATAGATTTTTTAGGTTAGTTTCTTTCACCTACTAAAATGTGTTTATTATTTCTTCATAGCTTTTTGTAGCTTGATAGAATTTTTTTCTTTAGTACTGAATAATGTTCCATTGTCTGGATGCACTAGAGTTTATCCATTCACCTACTGAAGGTCATTCTGGTTGCTTTCACATTTTTGATATAAATAAAGCTGCTGTAACATCTCTTTGCAGATTGTTTTTCTGCACATACATTTTAACCTGCTTTGGGTAAATACCAAGTAATGTGATTGTTGAATTGTATGGTAAGAGTACGTTTAGTTTTGCTACAATTTGCCAAACTGCTTTTCGAAGTGGCTGTGCCACTTTGCATTGCCATCAGCAATAAGAGAGTTTCCATTACTCCACACTCTGCACAGCATTTGTTGGCAGTTTTCCTGATTTTTGCCATTCTCAGAAGTGTACGGTGGTATCTCATGGTAGTTTTAATTGCATTTCCCTGACAACATATCATGTAGAGCATCTTATCACATTCTTATTTCCATCTGTAGATCTTCTTTTGTGAGGTGTCTATTAAGGTCTTATATTTTATTTAATCTGTTTGTTTTCTTATTGTTAGGTTTTAGAGTTGTTTATTTCAGATAGTATTTCCTTATCAAATATGAATTTCACAAATATTTTATTCCAGTCAGTGGCTTGTGTTTTTATTCTCTTGACAATGTCTTTCAGAGTATACCATTTTAATTTTAGTGTAGTCCAGTTTATCAACTATTTACTTTATATATTGTGACTTTGATTTCATATTCAAAAGTCATTACCAAACCAAAGGTCATATAATTTTCTTTTTGCTCATCTAAATTTTATTCTATATTATGTTCTAAGGGTTTTATAGTTTTAATATTTTAACCTCAGGTTTGTGGTCCACTTTGAGTTGTAATTGTGTTTAAGGTCTATGTCTAGATTTTTTTTTAATTATGATTATTATTACTTGTAATTAGATGTCTAGTTATTCCAGCACTGTTTGTTGATGAGTTTATCTTGCTCCATTGTACTGCTTTTGTTCTTTGGTCAAAGAACAATTAGCCACATCAATGTGGGTCTATTTTGGGGATCTTGATTCTATTTCATTGATATTTTTATTTCTTAAATTAATATCTCATTCTCTTGATTACTGTACATTTATGGTAATTCTTGAAGATGGGTATTGTCAGTCATCTAACTTTTATCTCTTTCAATATTATGCTGGATATGCTGGCGATTTTCCCTCTCCATATAAATTCTAGAATTAGTTTGTTAACATCGACAAAAGAAATTGCTAGATGTTGATTGAGATTGCATTAAATCTATAGATCACGTTAGGAAGAACTGTTGTCTTGGCAAGAGTGAGTCTTCCTATCCCTGAGCATGGACTATCTCTCCATTTAATTTTTTTTTCATTTCTTTCATCAGAGTTTTGCAGGTTTCCTCATAGAGCCCTTGTACATATTTTGTTAGATTTTTATCTATGCATTCTATTTTTGGGCTGCCAATGCAAAAGCTATTGGAGAAGTGACATAAATTACCTTGACAGTAGCCTCAGAGTTATGTGTATGAAGCGATAGTTATAACAACAACATATAATCTATAGGAGTAAAACAACACATGTAACAAACACAAGAGAATTTTTTTTTTTTTTTTTTGAGACGGAGTCTCACTCTTGTTGGCCAGATTGGAGTACAATGTTGCAATCTTGGCTCACTACAAACTCTGCCTTCTGGGTTCAAGTAATTCTCTTGCCTCAGCCTCCCAAGTAGCTGGGTTTATAAGCACCAGCCACCATGCCCTGCTAATTTTTGTATTTTTAGTAGAGACGGGATTTTACCACCTTGGCCAGGCTGGTCTCAAACTCCTGACATAAGGTGATCTGCCTGCATTCGCCTCCCAAAGTGTTGGGATTATAAGCCTGAGCCACCACAACCAGCCAAACACAAGATATATTAATACCTCTCTTTTCCCTTTGGCACTACATTATTTAATACCACATTGTTTATAACTATTTTAAGGAATTACAGGATTTATCATAGTATGTCTCTTATCAATGATGCTGACATGTTTGTGTGTGAATGTGTGTTTGTGATCTACTGTTAGCTCCTTGATGATAGGGAAACCGTGCCTTCTCTTTCTGCTTCCCTTCTATATCTTAATCTAGCATAAGTTGAGTATATAACAGGCATTTAAAAAACATATGCTGAGAGTGTCTGTTTTTTATGTTGATGCAAAAGGTATATAGAATTCACAACTTTTAAATAGTTTTTTGTCATGGGTGCAGCATGATGTTTTTCTACCTAATCACATTTAATGATACTCTGAAACCATTGCTAAATTGCAGTGCAAATTAAGAATAAAATAAATACATTGTCCTCATCCCCAGAATTAAAATGAATCCGAGACTGCATAATGTGATTAGGCAGCAACATAGCAAATAATTTATTTCATTTTGCTTATCTCCTTTCTCTTTGTTTTGATGTCAGTTTTTGAGAATGGCATTGTACTTCATAGTAGAATTTACATATATTGGATGTAACAGAGATTGGTAGTACACTGTGCATTTAATAGGATGAGTGAAGGGGTTTTGGTATATTCAAAACTCTTTGACAATTACCTGCCATTCAGAAATTCAAAGCATCAGTATTATTTCAATTTGTTTTCAATGCATTTCTCTTTGGGAACCACCTCAGTTCCTCTAGGGAGCATAAAATAAAATAGGATACACAAAAAAGAAAAACAAAGTTAGACAACAATTAAAAAAAAATCTACACCTGCGCAACAGAGCAATTTTCTTCATCTCCACCAAACTAAAATAATTATGTTTAGTAAACACCTTATGAAAATAACTTGGCAAGCCTTGTTGAATCAGAAATAAAGCTTATGGTGCCCTACTTGGCTTCGTTAGCATCCAGGTTTCCATGGAAATGAAATCATATCACAGCTTAAATAAAATTAATCTAATGCTCTCAATGTAAACAGGACTTTGTACTAAATAAAACATCAATGTGTTGTTATATGCACTTCATTTAAAAATATAGCTCTGTGTTGGCTTGTTATATGATACTAGTCCATGCCATTTTGAAGAAAATACAAAGTCATAAACAAAGGGGATAAAAAATAAGAGTGAATCTTGAAAGGGTTTTATTTAATAAATTTAAGGAAAATTGGGCAGTGGGAGTGTAAGCTAAGTGCAGGTTGTTGCTTAGCTACAAATGTGTGGTTACACTGATGGTTTCCTGTTAACAGCCCTTTAGCCCAAATTCCTTTCTGGCCTGCAGTAAGTGACTGGGTACATATTTACTCCTTTGTCATTGTTTCTCATAATATTTTTTTATAGTTGATCTTGTAGAATTAAGAGAAAATTCTAGGCTCAGGTAAAATCATCAAATTCATCATCATCAGTGTCATCCGTATCAGCGTCACTGGTTCAGTGATTCCCAATGTCCAAAATGATTTTCAAAGGCAGTACGTTATAGAGATGACTAATGAACCTCAGTAAAACTATATTTTCTAAAAATGTATGACTAATATAACTGAAACTGAAATAAATGAGTTACCTACCTCACATTTACAAAATAAAACAATTAATGGTGCCTAAAATAGAATGAAGTTACCCTGATTCCAAATTGTTAGTACTTTCCATTTCCTAGCTGTGAGAACTTAGGTCAATTACCTGCACTCAAAGTTGTTTAGAGGCACCATGGAGGGGCAATATGAGAAATCACATTGTGAAATACGAAGCAGGCTATATATGTAAAATACTAAGAAAAACCATAAGCCAACAGAAGAAAAAGGTACAGAACTAAAAAAAAGGAATTATATTCTACAATATCTTAAACATGCAAAAAAAAAGTCTTAAATCTATAATGTGTAAATAAATGTTGAGATAGCATGATTGAATTGATTCATGCAAATTAAATAGCTTAATTTTACCTGTTTCTCCATGTCTTATTTATTGAATGTAATGTATTTAAACATGTTCTCTTTGATTTCTAATTAACTAAATGTAATTTTTTAACTATTTTGTGTTAGTGACAATAATTTTGGCAATCAGTTGGTAGCATATAGTGCATTTGATTTGTATTGGCCGTATGAATGAAGTTGTACATGATTATATATGTTTATTGGCCATTTAATACTTCTTTTTTGTAAAATGGCATTTCCTATCTTTTATGCATTTTCTGTTGATCTTTTAGAAGATTTTAAATTTTTTAAAAATATATTTTGGTCACAAATTTTAGATTTTAGAGGATTACATATGTCGGCAGTGTCTTCTTAGAATTGACAGTTTGCCTTTCTTTTCTCTATCTAATTGCACATTTGATAAACAAAAGTTCCTCTTACTTTTAACATAGAACAATTTATTCTTGTTAGTTCGTTAATCTTGTATAATGTATTCACATTTTTTCATAAGTCAACTGGCCGTATATGAAAGGGTCTTTTTGTTCTTTTTTATTGTCATGGTGAACTTTTTGTCTATTCTGTGTCGCTAAGTAATGTTACACTGTCTTTGTTGGTATAGGTATCTAATATGATTTGTAAAATAATAAAGTTACATAAAGCATGGTGTTTGTGTGTGTTTATGTGTATTTATTGTTGCTGTTTTTCTTTATTTCCATTAATAATTTTTTTTTTTTTTTTTTTTTTTTTTTTTTTTTTTTTTAAAAAACAGATTATTTTGCTAAATATAACAAGACCAACCAAATATTAGTGGTATTTTAATTGAATCCGTTGGAATAGGGGACAAATTGGCATATTCACAATACTGAGCTTTTCAATTCATGAACATACCATATTCTTTTTTTAATTCAAGTATTCTTTAACTTACATCATTATTATTTGACAATTTTCAGTATAGAGACCACCATTCCTTTAATTGCTACATATTTCTTACATGTTTATGTAATTTGAAATGCTCTCTGAAAATACTTATTACTTTTTAAAGCCAGGTTATCTGCAGTTATTTTTTTAAATTTATACAATAATCATGCATTCTGCAAATAATCATTTCAAATTGTTTTTTGAATTCCAATGTTGTTTACTTTCTTGCCTATAACACTGGGTAGGAACTCCAGAACAATATTTCAATAAATAAGAGACTCATGTTTTATTCCCAAGCTCAGAGGAAAAGCTTTCTACATGTTGTCAATAACCATGAGGATTTCTAATGGTCTTTTTGCTGTTATTCTTGATATTGACGCCTGTGGTACACAGCCTCTGAGATGGCTTCCAGTGGTTCCTGCTTCTTGGAAGCCCTTGTGTATTCTGTAGCGCTGTCTACCATTTATTTCTTAAAAAACAGAATTCATGGAAGTGGTTGATATTGCTTACAACATGAGGGACACGAGTCACCTGTTCTCGCTCTCTACTTTTACAGCCCCTGCTCTATAGGAAGCAAACTACCATATTTTGCTTAGTCCTGTGGAAAGCCCCATGTGGTGAGGAACTGATGTCTCTAGCTAGTAGACAATTAGGATCTAAGTTGTTCCTACAACCACGTCAGTGAATTTGTAAGTGGATCCCCTACCCCCAGTCAAACAAGCAGGCACCGATCTAGCAGACACCTTGGTTGCAGCCTTATTAGGGACACAGTCAAAGGCACTCAGCTAAGTTGCATCAAATTATTGAACCACAGAAACTAATAAATAATAAATGTTTGCTTTTGTTTTAATAACACCAAGTTTTCGAACAATTTGTTAAGCATCAATAGATAACTAATATATATACTTCATCATCATAATAAAATTACTATGATAAATTTAGTATATAATATTAGCAACCCTGATGAAGTTTGGTTTCTTTTCTAATTTACCAAATATTTGAAAGTTAAAATGAGTCTTGAAACTTATCAAGTATTATCTCTGAATCAATATATTCATGTATTTTTTTTCTTTTATAGGGTGTTAATATGTTATAATGCTTAATTGTAAATGTTCAACTAAATTTGGATTTCTTAAAATCAACACAAATTAATTACAATGTATTATACCTCTATGCATTAATAGATTGTTTGGCGATAGTTTGTTTAGGTTTTTGCATCTATGTTTCTTTGACCTAAATTTTCCCTTTGTACTATGGCATTATGCTGGTGTCATAAAACCAGCTAGGAGTTTTATCTTTATATTGTCTTAGAAATGTTCACTTACATTTGGCATTGTTTCCTCTCTAAGTGTCTGGATTCCTTGATGAAGCCATCTGCAACTGTAGATTTCTTCGTAGTTATGTTTGTAATTATGGAATAAATTTTTGCTCTTTCTCTTCTTTTCAAAAATTGTTTTTAGTTTTGATAGGTTAAATTTGTGAATTTATATATTCTTCCTAATCTTTACATATTTTGGCAAAGAGGTGATAGGTGCCTTTTATTGTCTCTTGACTGTTAGTAGGTCTTCATGGTAACAAATCTTTTTTTATAACTGACATTTTCTATGAGAATTTCTTCTTCTTCAGTCCTGACAATCTGTTATCAACTACATTTTTTTTTGGCATTTGTTGATTCTATTTTATGTTTTCATTCTGATTCACTCCTCTTATTTTATTCCTTATTTCTTCATTCCTTCTACTTTCTTAGGATTGAGTACATAATCTTTCTCTTATTACCAGACAAAAAAATGCTTAGTTTATTGATTTTCCATCTTTCTTCTTTTCTGTCTATGAATCCATTAAAATCTATTTCTCTGCAGGCATACATTCAATGGCACTCCACAAATTTAAATATTTATAATTTTTTCACATCTTTATTTATTACATCTTTTAATTTCCTTAATGAGTTAATCTTGCATTTTTATTATTATTTTATTAATCTTCTGGCTCAACTGCATTTATGTTATTTCTGCCCTTTAAAAATGTTCAGACTTGTTATGGCTCAGCATATTAAAGTATTTTTTAAAATTTTGATGTGGAAATGAAAAGATTGTATTTATTAGAGTACAGTTGTTTAGGGCATGGCTCCTACAAGACAGCTAAGTTAAGTTTATCAATTTTATTGCTCAAATTTTTCATAGCTTTATAAATTAATTTTTTTCTATCACTTATTGAAATTAGTTATAAATTTGTCACTATTAGTCAATTTATTCTTTTAATTCTGTCTTATGTATTTATATATACACACAAACATATATATTGACATATATCTGGAGGCATTATCATCAGGTGCATTCTTCTTTAGAATTATAATATCTCACTTGCATATTAATGTCTTTATCATCACAAAGTGACTTTATTTACCTTCAGTATTTTTATTAGCCTTGAAGACAACTCTGTGTTATATCAATGTATACATATTGTGTTTCTTTGTTTTTTCATTTTGAGATGGAGTCTTGCTCTGTCACCCAGGCTGGAGTGCAGTGGTGCGATCTCGGCTCACTGCAACCTATCTTCTCGGTCCAAGCAATTCTCCTGCCTCAGCCTCCCAAGTAGCTGGGATTACAGGTGCACGCCACCTTGCCCAGCTAATTTTTGTATATTTTTAGTAGAGAGGGGGTTTCACCATGTTGGCCAGTCTGGTCTCTAACTCCTGACCTTTTGATACGCCCACCTTGGCCTCCCAAAGTTCTGGGATTACAGGCGCGAGCCACCACCCAGCCACATATTGTTTTAATTTTGATAAGTATTTGAGTGGAGTACTTTTTATTTTTCAGTACTTCAATATTCCATTACTTTATCATTTCTTATAAAAGCATATGTCAACAGCCTATATTCAGTTCACAATAAGCTTCTAATTGAAATTATACACATTTTAAACAAGCAGCCACTCAATCAAGCTTCAAGTAGTGAGATAATTTGAGATAAAGTAGCAATCCATGTGAGATATCCGTATCAGGTTCTGTTTACGTTTCAAAGATATTCTTGATGTATGAACTTTCAGAGTCCCAATCTTTGTCTCTCTAGGATTACAATGTTGTTGAATGTCCTCTTCAAGCTTGTGGACTCTCACACACCTTCCAGAACCATTCAATAATCTCAGGAGATAAAGCAACACCAATCCTTCACTCCAAAGTTATAAAATTCATCATCCAGCTGGGTCATAACTATCTTATTCGATTTCCAGTGCCTTTTGGTAAATTACTCCCAATCATCTAACCTAAAATTCTCATAAATCCCCTTATTTTTAAGGGAAAGTAAGGAGACAAGGAGGAATAAGGTGTATTAATTCCAGTTATTATTAAGATCTACTCTTAAACGCTATTTTCATGTTATTGATGAAATTGAACTAATTAATCTTCTGATAAAATGTTTATGATGTCTTTTTGTTTAGGTGTTTCTGAAAAATTTGTTTTAAGTATATTATTTTATTTAAGTGCAGGGGGAAGACTTTTGTGAAATCCAGCACAGATATTACTGGCAAGACAACAACATTATTTCCTTTGTCCAGTATAACTAGTTTTAGTTTATTTTTATTTATTTATTTGTTTGTTTGTTCATCTAATTTTTTATAGATAGGGTTGTCTTTGTTGCCCAGGCTGGAGTACAGTAGCTTAAGCATAGCTCACTGTAGCCTCAAACTCCTGGGCTCTAATGATCCTTCTGCGTCAATCTTCCAATAGCTGGGATTATAGGTGTGCACTACCACACTTGGCTAATTTTTCAAATTTTTTTAGAGACATAACCTCGCTATGTTGCATACACCGGTCTTAAACTCTTGGCCTCAAGACAATGTAGCTAGTTTTAAATGAACAAAACTTCATATTTATCAGTGTCAAAGTGAAACCGACACATTGATACATCGTTGGTGTATCCATTTAGGAAATCAGTTGAATGATAATATAAAGAATGTAAAATAATATTTCTTTTATTGAAAATGTATTCTAGTTTTGAGGGGAAACTATCATATATATTAATTCCACCTGCAAAAAAAAAAGATCAAAGAGGAAAGGGGGAGAAATTATTTATTTATAGAATTTATGAAAACATTGTATGTACTTCTCAAAATTTTGAAGAAACAAAATATCCAAAAATTGTGACAGAAGCAAATACCATTTTGGCTATACGCAAGAAGGAATGTAACTAATAATTAAAAGAGACCCATCTGTTTCTGTAAGCATTCTTGCACATCATTGTTGATGTGTTTGCATATCTGCCTTCCCTGTTTGATAATGAATGTTAAGGAAAACAATCTGATTCTATTCAGCTTCTTTCCTGTCGTTGAGTATGCCTATCAATATACAAGTTTTATCTATTCTTCCTTATTTTTCATCCTCTTTAAACCTGAAATTTGGTTTCCAATGTTCCTATCCTTATTAACAGCTTTTATCAAGGTCACTGATGACATGGTCATGCTAAATTTACTGAACATTTTGCTGTCCTTATCCCAGCTAGTTACTCAATAGCATTAGCAAAGTTATCATCAACTCGAGCTTGAGTCTCTGCATTTACTCTTTTTACCTGCTGCCCTGAATTTCCAGCCCATGATATACTAACATCAGCACAATGCCAACCTAATTGAGGAATAACCCTACTCAATAGCACATTCAATAAAAATAAAGCTTTTATTAATAGGCCAATATAATAAACTATGGTTCATATTCCAAAGTATGTACTACTTTAGTTAATTCAATGGTTGCATGCTTTTATACTCAACTATTCAGGTAAACCTTGCTTCATATCCCCTAAACACTCTATCACCTTATATGTTTAATTTTGACAGGAAACCAATTGTCTCCTGATGTTTTTTGATTGATTTTTTTAGTGTCAGTATTCAGATAAATAAGAAGTATATTTTTAAATGGCTATTTTTCAAACTAAACACACAAGACTAACTTCATAACAAAGTTTTTATTACTGAATGGAGGCCACACTTTTAATTTCGGCTGCAACATAGATTTGCTTTCTGAGTGCATTTTTTATGCTTCTATAATTATGTCACTGGCATTCAGCATATCTTTTTAAATTACTTCGAGTTTTGCATGTGTGGTTTGATCTTCCAGCCAGGCAGATAATGGAGTCTTGAGGCATCTCACAGCAGGTTGGGGAGGTCACTTCAATACAATGTGTTTGTGTTTGTCTCTCCTCTGATTTAGAATATAAAATAAGGTTATATCAATGTTATATGAGTAGTCACACCATTTTAGAAGAAGCATTTATAGCAAAAAAAAATGGTTGTTAAAGGGATTAATTGCTTGCTATTTTGACAAAATACTTTGTTATGTTTATTTTTTATTTGTGCTCAAGATGGTAGAGAAATGGGAGGAAAACTGTGCTTTAGGTAAAAATCCAAATGTTTAAGTTTGTGGATTGGACCAGCTGTCCAGTGCAATCTGAGGCTTCTGAAAGAGAAATAAAAAAGAAAAAAAAAATTCCTAAAATTAAGTAGGGCCTCTCTTGGTCACCAAGAGAAATTTCTCCCAAGTAAATATACTCTCTCTTGCATTTACTTGATTTATTTGAATATTAGGCATTCCTTATTCAGCTTGAATGTTACAATAATACACATTCTTTTCCCTTCTGGTAGCAGCAGAGATAGCAGATTGGTTTATTAACTACATGCCAACTGTTCTGTTGCATTCCTTAGAATATGCAAAAGTCTAGAAAGTTAAAAATATGACCTTTCTCCAATAATCGTATAGCCCAGAATTTGCACATATCTGAATTTTGGCCAAGTAGATACACTTAGGCGATACTAAAAAGGTAGTTGGTGTTTCTGCTTTTCTGCCACTTCTATTCTAGTGTATGGACTTCCTAGGTGTACACGTGTGTGTGTGTGTGTTTGTGTGTGGTAGTTGTAGCAAATATTCTTTGGATTTACAAATGTGTAAAACCAGGCCACAGATCATCTGTTTGTTCTGGAATGGGATCACAGCTGAAATAGTGTGATCCTGAAGCAAACAGCTTCCATGTGATCCAGCTTGCTGGCCATTGCTCTCCTTCCCGACACTGGCATTCATTGGTACATTCTTGCAAAAGGGTTTTAAATGTCATAGGAGTATTTCTGAAAGTTTGGCTACAGCTAACTCCCCTAGCACTTCCAGTGATTTTTAAACATCTACTTCCTTGAATTACATCTTTTTCTGCATAAGCTAGATAGAGTGGCTTTGGTAAGCTCTAATGGAACCCTAACCAGAACTCCTTTTCACCATTTCTTAATAGTTTTTTTTCCAAAGAATTACTGCATTCTTAAAAATTATTTCAATATTCTCCTGAATGACAGTGTTCATAATGTTAGATGTCTCCAGTGGTTCATTCCTAACTGCAGTGAATATTCTCACTTCCTCCTAATAGCTATAAAAGCCTTTGATGATCTGGCTCATTGAATGTGTTCTCTTCTATTTTCTTTCACATAACTAACATTAATGGATGTTGTCCATCACTAGGGAAAGATGCTTAATGAAAAAGTATTTATAAGCAATACAAATATGTTTTTACACTATGGTTTTGTGGATCAATCAAAGAAGGAACTTAGTTTCTATGTGCAAGAAACTTCCTTATTAAAAGAGGCAAGAAATTGGAAATGTTTTGAAAAAACTGAGCCTGGAGTTAGAATTATAAAATGAGAGAGTGTGTAATCCTGAATATTTTCCACATCATGTTTTTATAAAAAAACAGTTTGTACAGTGTCTCATCACCATTTTTTCTAGTAAAAAATTACTTTTATTTAATTTGATAAAGGTGGTATTTATGACATTTTAAAGGCTCCATATCTTTGCATGAGGATTCAAAGTATATTATGTACAATTGTCAACAAAGTGTTGTTTCCTACTCACATTTTTAATATGATTTTTCTTCATAAATGAAATATTATAATAATAGCTGCAATGTGATAATGTTTGTTGCAGTATATCCATGTGTCTCTAATTTCCCATTTTCTCTAGATGGATAGTTTTTTTTTGTCTGCACATAAAATAACAGAGAAGAATTTGTTTATAATGTTACAAACATATTTTATTTAACTTTCTCACTCCCCTTCCAGTCTTAACAAACCAAGATGAATTTAAAAGGAGAGTCTTCTTCATTTTCATGTATTTAATTTAGTTAAGTAGTATCACACTCTTTTACTTTCCTCTCTCTGGTTTCTCTCAACTGGTGGGATCTGTGAAAGAAAACACGACCTCTTCTAGCTAATGAGAAAAGTCCGTGAGTTGGGCAAGAATCAAGCTACGTCTACCTGGAGTTTAAGCGAACACATGTGCTTCAAATTGACATAAAGTTCTGGTACAAATTTTTTTGTTTCATCTGGGAAAGGTAGCTGTTCTTTGGAATAAAACTAATAAAGAAGAACATTTGTGATATTAAGGCATTTTCCTTCAGCAATGGCGCTATTAATCCTTTTTTTTTTTTTTTTGCATCCAATGATGTTATAAAGTTTATTAACTGGTTTGTGTCCTTTAGTTGTTATCTAATTTTAATTTACATAAGCTTCTTAAATTTGGTCCTCAGTATTCTTTTTTTTTTTAAATGGAGTCTCACTCTGTCACCAGGCTGGAGTGCAGTGGCGACATCTCAGCTCACTACAACCTCCACCTCCCAGGTTCAAGCAATTCTCCTGCCTCAGCCTTCCGAGTTGCTGGGACTACAGGCGAGCGCCACCATACCCAGCTAATTTTTATATTTTTAGTAGATATGGGGTTTTACCATGTTGGCCAGGATGGTCTCGAACTCTTGACCTCATTATTCTCCCACCTTGGCTTCCCAAAGTGCTGGGGTTACAGGCATGAGCCACCGTGCCAGGCCCAACGCAATACACATTTCATCTCTCAATAATATTATATGATACTTTATGAGCCATTTTCCTGTGAGGTCTTGGAATAATTTAACTTTTTCTATTTTCTGTTTTTAATTTCTTTCGTGTGGGGGAAACATTGCTATACCTATGTTGACCCATTTACTTCCCCATTTGGAAGTAGGTTAACCTATCCATATACATTAAGCTCTTGCCTTTCTGTTTTCCCTTAGTCTTTTTATAATTTTCTTTTTGCTACTTTACTTCAACTGTTTTATATTGTATTCATATATCTCCAGCTGTTACTTCTTTAAATTGTTTTTGTTTCTGTTTCACATCATTTTTTTTCTTTTTTTTGAGATTATTATTTTATTTATGCATATGCTATTTATTGTATTGTCTTTAATTCTCATACTGTTTTTTTCTAATTATAATTCATCTAAGATGATAAACTGTATGTCCCTGGGTTGAAAGCCTAAATTGTGGCAGCTCTGGGATGTCTGGGTTATGCACAAAAGCTCCCCAATGCAGAGATCCTCCAACATTTAAATTACCTTCCTAATTCCTAGGTACAAGCATCTCCCTCCTTTTTTTCTAATAGGTAGCTTTGTCTCTCAGATAATGCATCTGAATTTCCACCACAGACATTGCTCTTTTCTGAAAACTGCTCTCATTAACCTTGTTCATCTTACCCCAGGATATGGAAGGTGAGGCAGGAGGGAATACCCAGAGCCCAGGCTAACTGCTACAAGCCTTGTAGTTGACTATCCTTTCCAGCCAGGTCCAAGTGTTCCACCCTCCTACTTTGCTCCCACCATTTTAAGCTAATATTGGTCTAGAAATATACGCTTTCCACCCCACAACATTGAAAGGATAAACTGATCTGCACTGTGTGATATGGGTAGGAAACAGAAGGGACAGAGGTGGAAGCTGTTAAGAAGGTTAAGCTTCTTCCCCACCATGGATACTATTTTCCCCATAGTGGGGCTTAATTAATTTCTGTTTCTCAAAGTTTCTATAAGAAATTCCTCAGGGTTTTCCTTAGGTTTTTATTCTAACTCCTTCTCATTTGAGGGGGAAACATCAGATATTTTTTAGTGTCCCATCTTAGAAGAACTTAGAATGTCATCAGGATAATTGCCATTTATCCTTTACTGCAGGAGAGATGAAACTTCCTGTGGAAAGCCTTTCAGTTCTCCAACACCTAATGTAAATTATTTACTCCAGTATTTTCTTTCTTAGCTCTTATAAAAATAATTTTCATAGATGTGGCTTAAAGAATTGAATATCTTCTGATTTACTCTTTCTTATCAATATGTTTTTTAAACATTTCCCTAAACATTTTAACTTCTAGACTCCAGGAAAAACTGATGGATGTCATATTTATAAAGAGCAAAATTAGGACACAAGAAGATGTTCTATACCAATAGGTTAGGTAAAGGAAAAATTCAATGATTCTACTAAGCTACACTATAAAGAAAAATCAGGGGAAGAAATAGCAAAAAAGTTAGACACTAGTGTTCTTGATCAGCCTTCTTTCATGCTCAGCACTAGAATTGAGGAGCTAGGCAAGTATGAGAGATACTGAAAATTACTATAAACTTATTATGTTATAATTGTGGGTTCGATCCCACAAGGTGACAAAAGGCAGGCATGTAAGTTTCCATCTTGATACACCAACTAATATTTGAATGAGAAATGGCATGAAAATTATGATGGGAGGAAACTAGAAAGATAATTGTGTAGAAGAATCCAGAAATTCTTGCATGTCCTAGATAATGGTTGCAGAGTTCAGTAACAAAACTCGTTTTGAAGGAGGGGGATAAATTATGTAGTCACTATGTATCTGAGAAAAAAAGTCCTGCAACCACAAAATCTAATGATTTATACTGTCTATATCCTCTAAATCACTGATGGACCTTTATGACTACCTGTCTAAAGAACAGATAAGCAACTTGATAGAATATAGCAGCTAGGAAGCACAGGACATAATGTAAACATGAACAATCCCATTTCTCAGTGTGCCCCCAAATTCTCTTTCTACTTATCATGACTAAAGAGGGAAATTAAATAATAACAATAGTAGTTTGTAATTGCTGCATAATAAAATAAAGTGTACTATGTTGTGTACAGTATAAAAACTAACCCCCAGCTCTGCTTAAAATTAACAAACTCCCTGTAAAGCCTACCTTATCTATTCTCCCCATATTCTCAACAAAGTTCCCAGGCATCTCAAGACTCCTGTTTTTCTTGCTGACCAGCAGCAAGGTCACAGGTCAAGATAGCACCCTAAGAATGTACAATGTGTTTCTCCAAATGCTATTATTCAAATGTAACATACATCACAAGATATTTTACAAATTCACTGTTCTTTGTTCTGACTTCTGTAAACCTGTTAGCTGCTATGTCATCCTGGATGTATAAAAAGTACCCTATTTTCTTTTTCCTTTGCTCAGCCTAATCTACTGAGCCAGTGGCCACCTTAATAAAATCCTCCTGTTTCACCCATTGGTCTCTCCGATCTCCTGAATATTCTGCAACAATGACAATATCTTGAAAAAGAGAAGAAGGAAGATGGAAAAGCATAAAATCTTCCAAGTTGCTGGAAAGAGCACCTAAGCATAACCAACCACACACTAGTTCCATACTGTTTAGTAGGCCTGTGAATGTGAATATAAAAAAGTAAATTGCGTATAACAAAGTAAAATCTGCACATCTAAGTACAGTCTGAATAGATTGTTATGGTATTGCAGCAGTATTTATCACACTTTTACTATCACAATATTAAAATTGCCTATTTAATTTTATTATTCAATGTGATTTTAAACTTCTTGAAATTAACAATATTTTTCTCTTTCAGTATTTTTATTCCCCCTAAACACTGTTATTATGACATGGGAGTGACTTAATAGTTACCTATTCAGTATATTTAATAAATGGTACATAACAATGAAATGATCTCAGGAAAGTTTCCAGGTGTTTTCTTTGATTTTCCACACGTCACCAGTTTGTACTACTATATTTCAGTTAGCCTAATTATCTTAATATTCTTGCTACAAAAACAATGATCTAAAAGGTGATGATTCTATGAAGATAATTCCTGTTCCAGAAGAATATAATAGAAATAAAAGTAAGACTAATACCACACATACACAGGAGTTAATTTGGGTGGCCTATGTGTTGGCATATAAACATCTTGATCTTGTCAAATAGAAGCAGTTTCATATAGAAATGCTACTGTATTTGAACTTGAAAATTCCTCTCACAAAGAGGCAAAAAACCCTACTGGCAAGTACCTTAATAGCTTTAAATTATATGGGTTAAAATAGATGTGGTGACCTGATACTTATTATGGTTTGGTGAGTTGGAAAACTTTACTTTTCAAGTGAAAGTTTCTTAAGTGTATGATGCTATTAATTTCACATTAGCCTATTGACATCATTGTTTACTACATACTTTAAAAATAAATCCATCAAATAAAGTCATTGATGTGTCACAGCATATATGAGTTATAGCTCAATAGTACTACTTGACTAATTAAATATAAAGGAACATAAATAATATAGTTTAAATACATCAAAAGGGTCCATGTAATAATTATTAGAAATTAATTATATTTCAAATTAATTTTCCACTTTAGCTTTAAGATAAAGTGACACATTCTTATTTAAATCTGAAGTTGCATAAATTTTAAGAGCTACTCCAATGTGAAGACCCCATTTTTGCAGAAGTTGATGTCTTATTATAACTGATCTTTAGGGCAAATACATTGCAGTTATATTTTTATCTATTCATCTAAGTTATAAAACTAGTTTTACCATGAAACCAGATGAATTTATTAAATTCACTAAAAACTTCCTATGGGAGTGCTGCATGACATTATGGTTTAAAGCTTATCCAGAAAAAACAAAACTATTTATGCAGATTCAAATCCAAAGAGATTATTTTGATAGACACTATTATCATTGAATTTTATATTATCTTAATGGACATATACATGTGCGTGTATACATATATGTATATACATATATACTTTCATTTCTTTTTATTTATAAAATTGAACTTGGCAAACTCTGCACATTTTCTCAGTGTACATGTTCTAAAGTTAATTTTAATAATAAAAGAAAATAATATTTGAGTCATGCAGATACACATCAATTAATCCAAGCTTGTCAGCTTTTGTTCCTCTCATAGAACTAGAGCAGATCTCAACATGCTTATTATGTTTTAAATATAACAAACTAGAATAGCTTTGGGCCAATAATTTTTAGATAATTTGCAATGTGGAATGGTTAAGGAAAACTCTTATCCAAAGTATCACACTTAACACAATGTAATTATTATCAGAAATTCTCATTTCCTTTAGAACATAATACGGTTTATGATAGTCCCCAATGTATGATGATTTGACTCATGATTTTTTAACTTTACCATGTGTGAAAGCAATATACATTTAGTAGAAGACATACTTCAGTATAGGATTAAATACAGTAGATGAGATATTTGACACTTTATCATAAAATAGGCCATTAGACTATTTTGCCCAACTGTAGACTAATGTAAAGTTATGAACAAATTTAAGGTAGTCTAGGCTAAGCTATGCTGTTCAGTAGGTTAGATATATAAAATATACTTTCTACTTCTCATGAGTATAAATAACCCATTTAAGTCAAGAAGCGTCTGTGTTAAGATACATACATATCCTAGAGATAAAGTTATTCTTTCTATGCATCTATTTTCAATTAATTGAATTATAAAATGCATTATTAGATCATTTCCTAGTAATAGAATTGTTTTTTTGAGAAAAGATATACTTCAGGAACAAAGAAAAATAAACATATTACAATGAGTTGTTTCTTAGAAGATAAAAAATATATAAGATAAATTACGTAAAAGAATGTTAAAATACTCCTAAAAAGAATTTATCCTAGAACTTAGTCTGAAAATGCAGATTATTTTTAAACATATTTATTTAAATTTTAGAAATCTTTCATATAAATATATAGTCATCAATTACTGAACACCTATTCTCTGACAGCCAACTGCTAGCTATGTGTTGTATGATTAAATCCTTCAATCTTAAAAGGAAGATGTAATGCCATGATAAAGACACAGAAATAAGAGTTGACTAAATCTGAATACTCAGTAATCAATGGAGTGAGTTTTAATGCCAGTTAATCTGACTCCTGCATTTATGCTTCTAACCACTCTATTAACCTGTATCACTCTGTGTCTATGAAAGCTCATAATTACCCTGTGAAATGAGTATTAACGTCCCCTTTTGACAGGTGAAATAATTGAGACTTAGGAACTAAAAGTAACTTCCAAAACTCACTTGGATAATTATTATTAACTAAACTGTGATTTTTTGTACATTTTATATCATGGTCAGTTAAGTAAATCCATAAAAGGAAACATAGGAGAGGTCAGGAAGACAAAGTTATTATACTCAGGGGTCCTAGAGACAGGAATCATGGTGCCACATGGGGCCACATGAAATAGACACCAGGGTAGTCAGGTAGCAGAAGACTAGAGCAAGGAGAAAGCATTAGGGGTTTTAGATAGGACAGGGTGAACAGTTTAGGATTGGCTTGTTTGAATAATTTCAGGGAGCTCTAAACTATAGGGGCGGTCCCTATTTGCCTCGTACCTGGCCCTGGGATGATTAAGACAGAAGAATATTGTCTCCTAGGGTGTAAGGGAGACACCCCAGAGGTACGTAGAGAAGGTATGGCTTTGGACTGGCTTGTTGGCATATCAACGTTATTCCCTTGGTTGTTCTTTGCTTTCTGTAAGCACTGACTATCTGTAAGACCAGCAGTTCTTCTCCGCTAAAAAATTTTTTTAAGACACCAAAATATAATATTATACAGAAAATTTTTAAAATATATACCATACACTGGGGTTCCAATTTTGTTTGTTAAACCTAGCAAACTCCCATTGCCTCTTTACTCACATAAGACCTGTCTTATAGCGGGGGGGGAGAATCTCCCTAGAGTGATGTAACATTGTTTCAGGATACATTCCTTATCTGAAAGATGCATGGGGCATATCAGAATTGTCAATGCCTTTGGACCGCATCAGTAATTCTTTTTGGTATCAAACCAAAAACAAAAAGAAATGCATTGAAAAAGAATATTATTCTTTTTAGTCATAGGGTTCTGCTTGATTTTTTTTCTTTATCCTAAAAGAAAAACTAGATATACTTGATTTGAGTTGCCAACTCCTCAGCTATGAAAACACAATACCTAGTTCTAAGGGAGCAATGCCAAGGATGTTATGAGGGTCAAATGCCTGATTGCAGTAATATCAGCAGCCCATATGACCAAGTTATATCTGGTAGGGTGGGGAGGTGAAACACATCTTACTAAATACCATGCACTGTGGATAGAGAGAGATGTAAGGACTTGAAATAATTTGGTTACAGCATTAAATCCCTCAAGTTAAAGGTGACAATCAATCCCACATGAAGGCTAAATAATGAGAAAAACCATACACCCTGACTTGCAAGCAGGGCATAGGAGTTTTTTATATGTTGGGGATAGCAGGGACATTCTGAAGAACAGTGGCTCTACTGCAGATATCAAATGCTCACATGTCGAAAGCAGTTAGAGTAGAAAAGTAAATGCATGAGCAAATGTATTCCTTAGAAACAAATATGTTCTCATTAATTGTATAACAGTTCACCCTAACAATAATTATACTATACCCTAATTTATGAAAAATGCATCCTTATTTGCCTATACTTCATTATTTGGAGTATAAGTAATATTTGAGTGTTCCTTAACATTACTAAATGAAAAACAATAGTCCAAGGGCAAAAATCAGTGCAAACTGAGAGTAGCTTTCCCCTGATGGAAAAGAGAAGGTTATGAAGATTTCAGCAATTCTGAAATGTTCGTGCTTTTTCAAAGCACTAATTCTGATATATAGCCATTTTATTACCATACAGGGATGTAGACTCTGGTAGTGAGATCTGATTTTTCAAAAGAAACAGGTGACCTTGGTATTTCAAAATCAATTCCTTTTTATTCAGAAAAAAAAAAAAATTAAATAAATTCTGTGTGGCTGAACAGTACATAGAATCCACAAGTGCTTTCATCTAAATCTAGTCCAAAGAGTCCCATTTTCAACTTCTGCTGGAGTATGTAATATCATTGAAATTTCAGGATATTCAAGGATTTTAGATAAATTCTGGAAGAAATCGTACAGTCCAGTTTAGCATCAATGCCCAGGAAACATATAACAACCTATTCCAAATCCCTGCTATTACTGTTACTTAATTTTATTGGTTGCCATAGTTGGGCAAGTTCACCACTCCTTTGGATATGTTTAACTCCTCTGTCAAAGGGACTATAATCCAAACACTAACTTGAAAAATGTTTTAAAGGTCAAGCATGAATAAGGGTATATTAAATTAGTTTGCCTAATACAATATCCAGTCTGTTAATTAACAAGTGATCCACAATTGTCTCTGTTCATCCAAGCACACTCAAATCCACCATTTTATTACTTTCACTGCTTTAACCTGCATATATTTGCAAAAGAGAGAAAAGAAGAAGATTGAATGGGGTTGTAGGGAACAGGCATTCTCAGAATTATTCCTATGTCAGTGACCAAGATTCACCTATAAATCTGCATTTTCTGCACTGCTTCCCTAAGACTATTTGCAGTATAATCATCAGTAGGACCAGTTGCCCAAACATTCAATTTAGTTAAGTCCAAAACTTTGTTATTTTAGAACAATAATCTAAACTAATTCCTAACTCTCTAGATCTTCTCATGTTAACCCTATATATTCCTGATCACAAACAGAAACTATTTCATTTGCTCATATACCTGCTTATTTCTTTTGTTAAAATGTAAACCAGAAATGCAGAGACTATATTTGTGTTTTAATCCCATTGCTCAACCTGTTGCTTAACACTTTAGGCACTAAATTAGTATATGCACCATCTAGCCATCTTTGCTGGGTTTCTGTATCTCTTAATGGGAAAGCAGGGAAAAAAATTATTGTGTTTAGTCACTGTTTGTGTTGAAAGATTCAAATATCCAGTCCAATCCTTGTTACCCGGCCTCTCACAGTGAAATTTTATCTTCAACTTGGTCAGTGTTGTATTCTCACTGCAGGTAGCTTGCCAATCAATGTTCTGCCTCTCTGTTACCATAGCAAAAGGGTAGACATTTCCACTATGCCAAGCCCTAAAATCCTGTAAAAGCCCTGGGAAGAACTTATTTTATAACCTTGAATATTCCTTACCAATTCTAAGAAATGCTTCAAGTTATTGGCAGGCTGACAGTCTACAGTCTGGTATTTTTGTTTTTGCTGTTGATTCTCCTGAAATTTTAGCAAAGATTAGCTTTCTATCTTCCGGGCATCCAAAATCTGCTACAGAACCCCTTCTTGCCAAAGTGGGGGCAGCAGCTGATATCTATATCTACTGGGTTGCAAGCAGTTCATCTGGGATATAGAAATTTCAGTTTTGAAATAAATAAAAGGAAAAGTGTTCCTTGTCTGTGATACCAAAAGCTTTTTTTTTTTTTTCTTTCTGGGATGAAAGATAAATCATTCAACTCCATGTGCATGCTAACTATATCAAAATACTTCATCCTAAGTAAATTTTTTCAATTCTTCATTCATCCCTCAGGATGAATGTGTGAGAATCATGGCAAAGAAGGAAGATTCAAGCTATTACTTGGACAGTCCACTGTTATAGTGGCTTAAGAAACCACTGGAGTTGAGGCTTGGGTGCCTGGGTCTGCTTCTACCATAATTTTCACCATTTAGGTAAGCCATGTCATTTACAAGAGGCTTCTTTTTGTAACTGTAAAATGAGAAGTTTGCATTAGAGATCTAAAATATCCTTCAGTCCTAACAACAAATATAGTTTACTATTTCAGTCAAAAATATTATTTAACTAAGTTCTAGTTCTTTTACTTCAAGTCCTGTGGACAATTATACTTTCTGCACTTTAAAAAAACATTATTGGTAAATGATATTTTTTAGATGCTAAATTTGGAGGGTTGCTGATGTAGTTATTATTTTGGCTACCCATTTTGGAAGGGAATATGGATAAAGCAAATTCCGCACTCAAAAAACTAACCTTGCTGGAGTGGCTTGTGCAGCACTACCTTGTACCACAAAAGATTCCCAGAGTTTGTTGAACTGGGAACCAACGGTGACTTGGTGATTAATTTACTGAAAATGTGAATGCTAGTCTCTTGTGGTGGGAGGTGCCCTGGTTGGGAACAATCTGTTAAAATACAAACATGCTATGGAAAGCTTCAACAGCTGAGGGAAGAATGTGAATCTGCTGTTCCATTAGAGAGAAGGTGAAGTAAGGCTCAAGTCTCAGATTAGTGGATCTCATAAACTATAAAACACAGGCTTAAGCAAGGCCACACATAGAGAATAAACTAAAATTGTCATGGGTTACAACATAAAAAATCAGATCACATTTTACCAGTTAAGGTAGCAAGATATCTTATATATTTTAAAATGGCAGTTCTGTGTCATAAGTTATATGTTTCCAGGGCAAAAAGCTTCTTATCCAAGGGATCAGCATCAATTCTATCAGCTTCATCATTATTCAGACTAAAATCCCTTTACCACTGACAGATGGAAATCCCATTTCATCCTATGTTTATAGAATATTCAGTAATATAGCTCCAAATACAAAATCATGAGCACAAACATTTTTGTTTAAATTCCTCAGCCCAAATCTTTATATCATTGTTTTAAATGTCTTTGCTCTGCTGCATCCTTAGAACAAATGCAGAAAAACTTAGCACAGTTCTGTCTGTGAACTTTCCCTTTTTGCTGAGGTTTTCTTCCCCAAATTAAATGACGGTAGCTCATTTTGAGACGGAGTCTTGCTCTGTCACCAGGCTGGAGTGCAGTGGTGTGATCTCGGCTTACTGCAACCTCCAACTCCCAGGTTCAAGCGATTCCCCTGCCTCAGTCTCCTGAGTAGCTGGGACTACAGGCGCGCACTACCATGCCTGGCTAATTTTTTTGTATTTTAGTAGAGACAGGGTTTCACCATGTTGGCCATGATGGTCTCTATATCCTGTCCTTGTGATTCGCCTGCCTTGGCCTCCCAAAGTGCTGGGATTACAGGCGTGAGCCACCGCACCCAGCCCATTTTATTTTTATTTACATTAATTTCTTCTGCCTGTTTAATACTAAAGGTTTCCCACTAATGTTTTCCTACATCCATATTAGTTACAGGAAATATGCAGTAGCACCAGAGCAGATATACCAACATTGTAAGACTTTCTGTCAAAACAAAACATTTTGAATCTGCCTAGTGAGGGATTTTAAATTTTTTTTTTTTTTTTTGAGACAGAGTCTCGCTCTGTCACCAGGTGCCAGGCTGGAGTGCAGTGGCGCGATCTCGGCTCACTGCAACCTCCGCCTCCCATAATCCTCAACAGAAAACACCTTCTCATGTTTGATATATAGAAATTAAATTTAGTGTCGAATATCCTGCATCTTAAAGAAAACACTGATGATTTTTCAAAAAAAAGCAAATGGTCAGGGTGTTATGGATGAAATAGCTAAATAATTTTTGTCTGTTGGGATTGCATACTTCTAGGGAATACATAGTATTTAGTGTGAATTCTCTGAAAGATTACGTAAGTAAGTAAATTCCATGTATCTTTTTAGAATTAGAACATGATAATTAACTTTAATACAATTTCAGGTTAAATGGAAGGGTTTTTAAACAGTGAAACAGAGGCTAAGACCAATGTTGGAAGAGCAAAGGGCATAGAACTCAAGGCAGAGCCCCTACGGACCTCAGCCTACCGTGCAGAAACAGTTGATTTTTAAGAGCTTTTCTGGAAGCTGCTGAGATTCTCAAGAACTTTTGGGAAGATTAAATAACTATCTTTTCACACTGCAGATTTACCAAAGCTTGACCCTGAAGCCGTTTTGAGTCACAAGAAGCTGGGAAAATTCCATCAGCTCTCTGAGACACCTTCCTTTATGCCTGGAAACTCCTTTGAACTTCACATTTTGCACTTGGCCCAGAGATGCCTTTAAGGAACTGTACCCTCTCCTCCATTTCTGCTCTCAAATCTCACCAAATACCTCTCACTGACAGATTTTACTCTGAATAGGGCCACACAGAAATAGTGAATCTGAACCTACATTTCTGAATCTCTTCTTCTTCCAGTCTTTCTCCAGTACAACCATGAGGGCAGATTTTCAGGGTGCTTGTGGACACAAAATTGAGAAATAATGGACAATTCTGTCCCTTTTTTTTTCACTGCTCACTACACAAATACAATACCAAATTTATGGAAATGCAATTTAGACCAACTTCCAGTACTTAGCATTTTCTCACTAATGATTCTTCTTCATTGCTTTTTATTTTCCGGAATTTGGAATTTTGAAAAGCAAAACTACTTTTTAAATACTACATATACTGTTATTTGTATTGTTATTTTTTATTTCATTTTCCCTCCTTCTCAATTTAGAATGTGTGAGGCTCAGGGGTGTTTAATGAGGAGATTTCCAGAGACCAATATCCAAGGTCACATGCCTCTACCATAAGGAGTTGTGATGTCCAGGGGATGGGATGGGCAGATTCCACTAGATTAAAATATAATACGCCTAGTTAATTTTATATAGAAACTGGTTGAGAAAACAAGAAAAATGAGCCAGAGACCATGAATATTATTCTGCTGTGTGTCCATAGACTATCTGAAACTACTTCAAAAGCTATGAAAAAGTTAGTTGAAATAGAAATACAAGCAACCCAAGTGAGAAATGGTAGAGCTTCTAAATCTTTTAGAGATGTTCTCTCAAATAAAAGTCACATAAAGTGTTCACAGCCAGATATTACTTTAGGTTTGAATTCTTTTGAGACTGATAAAAAATGCCCATCTCTTCACAAAATTATAACTGCCAAGCCAGTGCATCACTTAACTGGTGAAGAATGCAATAAATGGGTGACAGAAACACACAGGGGGTTTGCTAACGACTGGGATACTCAGTTTCCTAGCTGAATTCAGTCCAGGTTTGTAGTAGCTAAATATTATTAACAGCAAAATTCCTACGTGAGGGTTCTGTGCTTTATGAGTTATTGGTTTCTCAGTCTTTCCTGAGGGAGGCATGATAAAGGCATTACAGAGCTGATAACCTCTGTGGTCTTCCTAAGGGAAAGCTCAAACATTCAAGAATAATGTTCTTTCCTCCCTGGGTTGGATTGACATGGTACAGTTTTCAACAGTTGCTGTTTGTCTAAAATAAGGACAAAATACCAGTAACCCAGGCACAGAAAGAACTGCATTCAACACAGCACTGCCAAGAGAAGAGTCAGTTTGAGAGCAGCGTGTGTGCTGTGGTAGAGAAAAGTTATCTTAGTAACAGCACTGCTATATTAAGAAACTGAGACCTAACATTCTTCCAATGAAGGATGCTTTCCCAGATTAGATTGTCATATACTTTACTGGCCTTTTAGAAACTTCCAATTCCATCAAAATAAATAAAAAAAGAAAGAAAGAAAAGAAGAATAATGCGATTTTTAGTAGAATATTATCCCTGTTAGATTAATGGATTAGTGGCGAGAAGCTTTCTTACCATTACTAACCTGTAACTTAAGTAAGTTTTAAACTTACTGCAAGGATAAAACTCATGTGAATAATATCAAAATGGAAGCAATATAGAAAAATATTTATGAGAAGATTATTTTACAAAATTTGAAGATTTATATATGTACTTAAATTTTTGGTCGTGGAAACTTTCTGTCTTAGAACTGATTACTTTTTTCTTGACATTTCCTATGAAGATGGAATGAAGAGTTAAGAATTTGCCATCAACATTTCAAAGAAGAGCCAGGTAGAAAAATATAAGCCATTCATTTTTTAGACTCTACTTAGGCAATTTCATTAGAGCAGAGAAACAATATGATCAACTTCCTAAAGGTTAGCAAAAATCCAAAATACATCAGGTAAACTCTTTACGTTTTTTTACAAGAGAGTGACACCAGCATTTGAGACAGACTCAGACTCTATAGAAGGATCGTTGAGATTTGGAAAAACAGAAGTAAAATGAATTCCAAAGCTCTATATAGCCTAGTGTGTTGCTATAGAAATGGAAATTTTAGCTTTTGTTGCAATTATAATGAGAATATTCTGCCCTATTAAATTAAAACACCGACCTTTATATGTTACTATAAAATAAATGATAGAAAATAAAAATAGGAATCTGAATCCAGTTTTGGATATCTGACTGCCAACAACTTTTAAAACTCACTCTTCCTTCTTCCCCTTGTGCCCTGCATCTGAGGAAGGTAACAGAAAGCCCTAGTGTTCCACTGTGAGATTTATACCATGCCAGCTCCCACTTGCATGTGGGAATCCTCACTGGGTCCAACCCCAGTCACAATTAAACCCAGGCTAGTTTTCTCTCTTTGCTCTCTGAAGCCATATTGGACCTGTTGAGATGCCTGTCTTATTCTTCCAGAACCCTCAATTGTGTCAATAATAAAACTTCTCATACTCTTTGCGTGTATGTGGCATCATCAGTCTTGATATCTAAACGAAATTTGGAGTAGAAATCCATCTGCTTCTGCAGGTGACAATAACAATAAAACTCTCTGCTCTAACTTGACTTTGGTAGATTTCTGTTCACATGAAATTGGAGGGTTCTTAATAAAGAAGGATTATGAATTAATAAGGCAGAGCAGTGATGAGAGAAATCTAAAAGAGATGAAAATTCAGGAATTTATTATGTTCCGTTGAATCCAGGATATAAATTTTGTCCACAATTATCTTAAAACTGTCCTATAATCAATTATAACAAACAATTCTTATAGTATATTTTCCCCAGTTGTACATACATGTATGGTACATTAAAAAAAATAATGACATTAATTTTGATGAAATTCAAAAACCTGAAATTTCAGCAGAAAGAGTTTATATGGAGTCAAACAAATTTTAGCTAATAGTTCAGAGTTTTATGAACTTTGTACATATTTCTGAATGGGTTTAGAACTCAGAGAGAGAAGGAATAAATTTGACCCATAGAAACTAAAAGGCATGCATTTTCTACTTGGCTAAATAGCTCCACGTTGATACATTTGCATTCCTCATATTCAACATGTGTGATAACAGACTCTATTCCTTTAAATTGCTTCCCCTGGGCACATGTCATCTTTTACTGTAATGATGTAAAAATATCTGTCTATTGCCATCACTCAGAACAAAGCAAGCATTATCTGTATGATTATAATGGCAAGAATTACTAAAATGTATTTCCTTTTTCCTCGTAAAACCTTGTTGAGGTCCTATTTATTGTACACATAAGACAGCATTTTCATTCTAGATGGTGTGCCCTTTTAACTTAACTGTTCAATTCCACCCTCCACTACCAGTTAGCTTTCTCAAACAAAGCTTTGATTATTCCCCTTTCTCACTGATGAGTGCATGTCAAGATCCAAGCTCAGCATCAGTTTTAAAAGTCTCTCACAATCTTACCCTGGCTGTTCCCAGGTTTATTTCTATGAACACTTCCTCTTGACTGTTTTTTTCAACCATTAAGTTCATTTTTTACCTACAATGCTATTCTATTTTTTATACCTTGATCCTGTCACTCCCTTTTCCCTAATTTCCTTCTTTGACTTGGATTATTTATATATATCTCCTATTACACAGTGAGCCTTCAGAAGTGAAGACCAATATTTCAACAACAGAGGATTTGTTCAATAAATGTCAATTGAATTGAGCTAAATATCAGGCATTTATGTAATGACGTTGACAGCTTTGTCTAAAACCATATACAGACTAAGCTGTGTTGTTTAATTCAGGATGAGCAAATAGGTTGCAATTCGTGGCTTATGACAGTGTTTGAATAGTAGCCAATTTGAGGATTGCAATGGGAAACAAACCAGTCTCTATCAGAATGCAAATGAAAAATAATGCCATTATCAGTTACTTACATGGGCTATCAGTACAGAGTTGGTGAATGGGGTGCCCTTGCTACTTATTTTTTATCTTTGCTAAGAAAAATCTATAATATGTTGGCAGGACACTTTTCCTATTTATCATATCATTTTATTCTTTCTTTCAACATATGTTCATTGAATGTTTATTCTTTGCCAAACACATTTTCTCTAGCCACAGTGGATAAAGCTGCCAGGCCTAAGGTCTTCGTGGGCTTATAACTGAATGTTGTCAGAGACAAATAGTACAAAATGAGCAAATATATGGGTAAAAGAATTTCAGACTGTGATGAATACTATGAAGGGATTCACTAGCAGGTGATGTAGTGTACTTATGCATGGTTTTAGTATTAATTTGATAGGGTAAACTGGGACAGTCTGAGGAGATACATTTATGATGAGCCTTGAGAGACTAGAAGGACCTAGCAATATGAATATTTGGGATCAGTGGTTCTCAGGCAGAAGAACAGTAGATGCAAAGACATTAAACAGAATAAAAATCGTTTTTGAAAAACAGAAATCTTGAATAGATGAAATTTACAGAATAAGAAAGATCTTAGCAAAAGTTAATAATGGAGAAGTAGGTAGGTTTCAAATCAGGCGGGGCCCTAAAAGCCATGCTAACAAGTTTTGATTTGATTCTAATTGCAAACAAGAAGGAGTGGTTAAGAATATATTGATGGTAAGATATAAAGTAGCTTGCATTACAATAGTGAGAATTTAATTTAAAACTGTGGACCCATACAGGGTATATTTTGAAATTAGACAAGATTATCTTATTGATGGGTTGCTTGTGTTTGTCTTGTGTGTAGTATGTGGTGTGTATTTAGAGGTTATTTAGAGTTGGGGATGAGACGTATAAAAAGCAGTGATAATTCTAGTTTTTTTGCTTAAAGGATAGATGATGGGAGAGGCAGCTTTATGGATGAAAAATCAAGAATTCTATTTTTCCTGTCAGAAATTTAATTAGAAATCGCATGGATGGCATTAAAGATGCTGATGGAGAACACAGAGGGAAAGCTGGAGTTATGGATTTGAAGTCATATTTATACAAAAGCTTGCAAGTCAATGACTTTACTTGAAGGGTATGCATATATGACTTTACATCAAACTCAACCATACTCAAAAGCTATCCACTGAAAAAATATCAATCTACTGAGAAAATAATTTCAATAAAAGAGACAGAACATGAACAGCTGCTAAAGTTAGAGGATGACCCTGACTGTGTGGTCTTATGGAATCCATTACGAAAAGTTATTTCTAAATGAGTATATGAGTATCAATGTCACATAGGATGAAAAGAAAATTATACTTGGAATTAACAAAACGTAGGTCATTGATAAACTTTACAGGTACTATACTGTGCAACTGGTGGCATAGAACCGAATTAGACATTTTCAGGGCAATGATAGAACACAAAAAATTGAAGGAAGTGACCATGATCAACTATTTTAAGACATTTTCTGTGAAGTAGAGCAGATAACTATAGTAATAGCTGATGGTGAACATGAGATCAAGGGAGAAGATTTTTTGGGTCTCTTCTTTTAATTATTTTAGTGAGACATCCTGGGGCATGCCTGTTTTCTAATGCAATGCCTGAGAAAGGAAGAGTAGAAGGGATTTTTTTTTTTTTACAGGAATAAATCTTTTAGAAGGAAGTCAAGAGAGACTGGTCTTTCCATAAGCAGGAAAAATTACTCCATTATAGTCAGAAAAATGTAGAGATGATGATTACAGATTAAATTAGGTTGAAGATTTCATTTTAGCAAAATGTGTTGGAATGTATTTTTAAAACTTTTGTTTTTCCAGTGATATCAATTTTCACATATAGCAGAAAGATGAATCATCCAAAGTAGAAACTTTTATTTCATTTTTATGTTTGTCTTTAAGGAGCAAACCTATTGATCAATAGTACTTTCTTTTTGTTATAGTAAATTATATTCTAAATCTAGCCCTATCACTACTTTGCTATGTGGTTCTTATTTCTGAAATGAGAAGATGAACAAGGAAGACTAAAATAATCCCTTTCTCTCAGAGTTTATGTATTTATTGTAGAAAATTTGGTCACAATATATTTACTGAAGCTGACCAGAACCTTAGTTTTTTTACTGTGGAGTTTTAGTCCTAAAATGATTCTTTTTACTCAGAATCATGAAGCTTAAATGTCATTACCACAAAATCATATCCAAGTAAGATGTTTTGAAATGTAAACAGTATTTACACATGTTCAAAATAAAAATAGATTGAGACAACCAGATTTAATTCTATTTCAGAACAAACCAGTTTGCATGCGCATAACTTTTGTGTTTAACATATGTTGCTAAAATTATCAGTTCCATTTCAAGTGCATTGATCAGTTAAATATGATTCACAGTCATTCTATTATTGAACCTTATGCTAAAGTTTAAATGAGGGGTTGGCAAACCATGGCCTGAACACCAAATCTAGCCTGTTACCTGTTTTGTAAACAAAATGTTTTCCAACAAGCTATGCTCATTCAGTTATGTACTATCACCCCTTTCTCACTACAACACAGAGTAGAGTAATTACAATAGAAAACATGCAGCCTGCAAAAAGCCTAAAACATTTACTAGTTGGTTCTTTATACGGAGTTTTCCAATCCTAGTTCAGATGATATTTCCTTCTCCTTCCTCTTCCCATACTTACCTTTCCTCCATCCTTCTTCTCCTCTTTTTATCTGAAGCAATGAAGAAAACATATGAGTTTGCTAGAGGCTGTCAGTCTAAAATGCCTTCAGTTAAAAGGGGATTATATGGGTTGCTTATTGGAAATACTTTTGAAAATTATAAAATAATTTATAGTTTACAATTTTTATAATTATTTTAATTTATATTTATAAAATAATATACAAGATTTCCCTGGAATATCTCAGACCTGTTAGAAATTTTGTGATTATTTCCATCATTCATAATATCAATACCTACATAATATCAATGTCATCATTGTCAGTTAAGTCTGACTACATTGACGTCCTGCATCAGTAAATAAATTCCTGAAATCAGTACTAGTTTTAGTCTAATCACTGTAAAACATAGGTGGACATATGTCTGCAAACATTTAGTGCTCTGTGTTGCAGGCAGCGTTTAGTAAATTTGACGGTTGTTTCCATGTCAAATTATGAATATTAGGCTAAAATTTGTTGCTATACAGACAGACATTAATCTGAAAACATGTCTCATCAAAACCATTAAATGATGCTAGTTAAATAAAAAAGAAAGACAAAGACTTCTGATGGAAAATACTGAATATTTTGACCTTTTTATTTTAAAAAATTCATCTTGTGAAGCTGAACAGGGTATGACTATGTGGCACATAGATTGTAGATTTACTGTGTGGATCCCACTTTTAAGCAACTTTCGTTTACTAGTCTGTCACAAATACAACTTTGTATAACCACCTCAGCTCTCTAGTTTTGGAGGGCTACATTTACTATTGCCTACTCCATTTTATTTCCCCCAAAGACTAACTCTGCTAATTATAGATGAGAGTGGGGAAAATGAAGCTGAATGGAAAAGAGAAAGGGAAAATATAAAAGTATAGATGAGTCAGGAAAAATTGTACCTAGGAGATACATATTACTGATAATATATTATATTTTAGTCTTCTCTGACACCAAAATAATCACTTAAACCACAATTCTAAACAGAGGTATGCTGCATTCAAAAGGACTAATAGTGTCTTTAAGACAAGAGAAATTTGATACACCCACACAAATATTCACATATGTATATATCTGAAAGCAGGAGTGGATCTGAGAGTTATTGTTCCATCCTTCCATCTCTATATTGATTCTACATATTTTTCTACTGGTTAAATAAAATTGCTTTGACAATTTTGGATTAATACAAGATTAGTGATATGGTTTGGCTGTTTCCCCACACAAATCTTATCTTAATTTTTAGCTCCTGTATTTCCAGAGTATTGTGAGAAGATCCTGGTGGGAGAACTGATTCATGGGGGTGGTTTCCTCCATACTGTTCTCATGGTAGTCCGTAAGTCTCATGAGATCTAATGATTTTATAAGGGTTCTCCTCTTTCTCTTTGCTCTCATTCTCTCTTGACTGTTGCCATGTAAGATGTGCCTTTCACCTTCTGCCATGATTGTCAGGCCTCCCCACCCACGTGGAACTGTGAGTCCATTAAACCTCTTCTTATTTATAAATTATCCATTCTCGGGTAATTGTTTATCGGTAGTATGAAAACCAACTAATACAATTAGAATATCTGAATACATGGCCGAATCTAGAGAAAGTATTCTAAAGATAAATCCACAAATCCTTTCTCTGGTAACTAAAAGAAAATTATCTGATAATTGCAAAGGCTTGTGGAACAATATTTCTCTAGATCAGATTATTCCCCAAATAAATCCCTATTACATGTCATTAACAACAAAATCAATGAAAATATTACCATTCTTATAATTTTAGTAAAGCAATAAAAGCTTAAAGATAAATATTTTTAGACCATGTGTTTCCAAAATGGTGGCAGTGATCGATGAAGATACCCTGAACAGCACCAATGGCAGTGTGGGCAAGAAAGGCTTTGAAGTGAAAAAGTGGAATGCAGTAGCTCTCTGGGCCTGGGATATTGTGGTTGGTAACTGTGCCATCTGCAGGAACCATATTATGAATCTTTGCATAGAATGTCAAGCTAACCAAGGGTGTGCTACTTCTGAGGAGTGTACCCCCTGTGGGGAATCTGTAACCATGTTTTTTACTTCCACTGGCTCAAAACACTACAGGTATGTCCATTGGACAAGAAAGAATGAGAATTTCAAAAGTATGGGCACTAGAAAAAGACATCTTCCATGAAGCTTAACTGTTGTGTTATTCATTTAATGACTTTCCCTCCTGTCACCTAATTATAAATTAGATAGAACTGTGTTTTTTCTGCTTTGTCTTTTCAGTGTGCTGTTTCTGCAGCCATCTTATATTCAGTGTCAAATAAAGTCCAGTTAGATTCTAGAAGAAAAAAACACATTTCAGAACTGCCATCTTAACAATACTCAGTCTTCTAACATATGAACATGAGGTGTCTCTTCATTTATTTAGATCCTGAATTTTGGTTGTCAATGTTTATAGTTTTCAGTGTACAGATATTATACTATGGTTAAATGCATTTCTATTTGATTCTTGTTGATTATACTGTGAATGGAATTGTTAATTTTTTATTAAGATTGTTCATTTTTATGTTATTGAAATATAATTTTATTAATTCTGTGCCCTGTGACCTTGTTAAACTCAAAAAAAAAAGTGAGAATATAAGATTGTCATATCAGATTTTTTAATTATCTGAATAATTATGTAAAAGAACATAATCAGTCCTATCCCATATGTGTGGAGAAAATAACAATTTGAAAAACTGAGCAAAAACATAATCAGGATTATCTAACAATACAGAATATTACATGCTTTTATTTCACCTATGATTACTCTATGGACATTTTTTTGTACTGAGGAACTGAATCCCAGTAAGTTTGTAAAACCAGTAGGAAAGTGCATTTAAAGACATCGGTAGAGGGTTTCCAGTGAAATAACCCCGAGCCTGGTCTGATATAACAGAATAAAAGGCACTAATGAGATCAGTAAAGTTGCAGAACAACATGGAATATAAAGGTGAGAGGGATCTAGAAAGGGACTTGCAAATTTTAGCATTAATTTTTGTCTATTATAAATTTCACATTTTTAATTTTTATAATATTTGAATTGTGTTTTGTAGCTATAATTCCCTAAACCCTCATTTTCCTCCAGGTTGATTCTAAACAATTGTAAAAGTTTGACTATTATATTTTTTTAATGTTTTGTGCAGAATACAGTATTGAGATTTGATGAGTAATGAAGAAACTGTGATTATATATTATTCAATCTGTTCTGCTTTTTTGTAAGGAATAAAGTCTAAATAAGATTAGTAGGATTCAATTTTCTTACACTATGTCAAGTGCTCAAAAATGTACCATCCTTAAATGGACAGTAGGAGCACAATTTCTAAAGAAGCATTGTTATTTTTTCTTAAATTTTATTGGAATTGTTATGAAAATAATGTTGTCTCTTAACCTTATAATTAGTATAGCTTGAGTATTTTGAAGTCAACTTTTTATTAAAGTACATATTGGAAAACTACATACAGTGGTTAATTTCAAACCCATCTTAATTCAATCTGGTCATATTTTTATCTTATTCTGATTAATCTTCTCCACTTTTCAGGGTCTATTCTTCTTGAAATTCTACACCTCCTATCTTTTCTTTCATATTTTACCTGTTACTTTAACTTCATATTTTGAGAAATTCTTGTCCTCTAGCTCCCATAATTTATATATATTTTTTAATATCAGGCCATTACAATTTTATAATTTTTAATTACCAGAAATGCTTTTATGATCTCCAACGACTTTACATGGAGTATTTTATGAAGGTAGTAATTCATGTGTCTTAACACATTGTAAAATATTTTAACTTTGTGTTTTGTTTATGTATTATTTTTATTTCTTCTATGATTTGTTTTTGCTTTTTTCATATTGGGCTTTATTTTTTATGTGTGACAGATAGAACTGAATAAATTTAGAATCATATGCCAATATCCAGGAGTTGATCACTTTAAGCTTACTTAATTTTTCAGATTCAATTTGATAGGACAGGAGGCAGGGAAATACTAGCAGAAAAGGGCAGGGTCCTTGACCAAGCACCACCCTTAAGCCTAGACCCAGGGCCCAAAGTGAAAGTATGCATTCCTGTTTTCACTTTCAAATGTTGCTTTTTGGTCTGCCTTGCCCTGCATCCTGTACCCATAAAAACTTCAGGCTCCACCTGCAGAGGGGTGTCAGAGTGGCAAAGTGGCACAACACCAGAAAAGGAGAAAAGAGAAGAAGCAGCCAGACATTGGAGACAAGCCACTTGACTTAGAGGGACGGGATTGATACCTGGACTTCAGAAGAGAGTCTGGCCAGGGATCCTGGAACTCCTGGGGGAGAATCACCTTCCCACTCCATCCCCTTTCCACCTTCCCATCCTGCTGAGAGCCACTTCCACTGTTCAATAAATCCTTCACATTCACCACCCTTCAACTCCTTTGTGCAACGTGATTTTTCCTGCACAGTGGACAAGAACTCAGGTACCAAGAGGGAGGGTGCAAAACGCTGTCTCCCTGACCCTTCACTGAGCCATTTAACACTTAAGCCATCTGTGAAGAGCAAAGCTAAAAGAGCACAGTGTCCTCTTGAGATCACAGGTAACCCCCTAGATGCTGCTGTGGGGCTGCTCAGAGTTCTACTTCTGCTGGCACACATAAGCACTCCCAGTTCTGCACCCACTCACTTGTGTTCTCTCCCTCCTGTGGGGGTTTAAGAGCTGTGGGCTGAGTAAAGGAGTCAATCACTTTGCCAGTCCTGCAAAGGAGTCAAGGGAACTATCTCATTTCAATATCTAGATTTAAATATTTAACTCTGATTCTAAGAGAGTAGTAGATGTTTATTGGGCAAGAACATAAGATAATAATGTGGCATATATTGTTTGTGTCAATTATAAATGACACAATTTTGCAATTCTGTAATGCTAAGTATCATCACAAGCATTTATAAATTCTTTACTTTCATCAGTATTCCTGATTTTTACTTATTTACTGCTGACACATCTTGATATTTTAGGGTCATCCTATGCTTGTATTTTCCCAGCCCTGGAATCAGCCCTGGGTGCTTTTATTGGACAATAATATTTGGATATCAAAATCTGGGTTTTAGGTGTGTTGATTGCTATAGAAAGCAGTAGTCTTCTAGAAAATATGCGTATGTGTTTATGTTCATCCAGAGAAAAACACACACACGTATATTTATATATATATGCTTATAGATATACATATAGACATAGATATATCTGACTTTATATAACTATCTTTATATAACTGTATTTATAGTTATATAAAGATAGTTACATAAAAATCTTTGAGTTTACACAGATGACTATAATTCCAAGATGGCACCACAGGGTTTATTTCAGTTTCCCCCCCTTCCCATATTTTTATCCTCTTCAATAATGAGAAAGATGACCTACATGATCCTAACCCTCCTATATTTGCTAATTTGTTCAATATGTCTAAATGTAATCAATATCTCAAACTCATGAGCCGCCTCTTTTGATGTCAGCTCTACCAAAGACACTGACCGAATGGCTGCTTCCTGGATGTCAGCCCTGTAAATATAAAAGCTGTACCAGGATAATCTCTCACCCTGGACCTACAGAATATGCCAGCCACACCAGATAATTTGTCAAGCCCATGCCAGCTGCCTGCACCAAATTTTATTCCTAGCTCCAAAATGGACAGATCCTCTACCCTGACCTCACCACAGATAAATCTTGGTCAGCTGGATCCCTGGCCCAGGCAAAGGGGGTAAGGATGCAACCAAGCAAGGATAAGGTTTGCCTCATAATGATGTTTCCATCAATGATAAACTGTACATATGACTATGGTCTCATAAAATTATAATATTGTATTTTTACTGTACCATTTTTATGTTTACACAAATACTACCACTGTGTTACAATTGCCTGTGTTACTCAGTGTAGTGACATGCTGTACAGACGTGTAGCCTAAGAGCAATAGGCTATACCATTCAGCATATGTATATAAGAGTAATAGGCTATAGCATCTAGGTTTGTAAGGTACTCTGTGTTGGAACAACCACAAAATCACCTAATAATACATTTCTCAGAACATATCCCCGTCACCAAGGGATGCATGGCTACATATTTTTATTTGCCTTTTTGTTACATAGCATATGCTTCACACTATAGTCTGAATGTTTGTGTTTTTCCAATACTCATATGTTGAAACCTAATCACTAAAGTGATGTTATTAGGGGGTGAGGCCTTTGGGAGGTGATGAGGTCATGAGGGTAGAACCCTCATAAATGGCAGCCTCAGAGAGCTTCCTTTCCTCCTCTGCCATGTGAGGACACATTGAGAAGGCTCCCTCTATGTGGAAATAGGTCCTCACCAGACACTGAATCTGTTGGTTTCTTGATCTTGGACTTCCCAGACTGTAGAAGTATAAGAAATAAGTTTCTGTTGCTTAAGAGCACTCAGCTTACGATATTTTGTTAAATCATCTCAAACAGTAAGTGTAATGAATTTATGATCTAGTTTGTGATTTGATCCTTCAACGTTGTGCCATTCTTATCAATTCTAACAGAACTTTTCCAATGGCTTTATTATGTGATCATCACTGTGCCTTGTTTACATTTCACTCCTTCTATTAGTGTTTTCCTCTGGCCGCTTTTAGTAATTGGTGAGGTCTAATGGAAAGCTTTCTTTACTGCAAAATTTTTAGCATTGTCAAAAATGGAAAATGTTGTTTGCAAGAGAAGAACATAATGCTAAAATGCAGGGAGTAACTATACCACATTTATAAACTAAGGAATAGGAAGTTAAATTAACTTACTAATTATGTCTTTAACTCACAAAGAAATATTAGTTCTTTGAACTAAGTGAAACAAATGGATGTATTTCTTTACATTTGTATTTTAATTTTATGTTAATTCCCATTCAGGATAATTCATAGAGTTTAGCATAATTTAGCTGAGTTTCAGCTGATATTGAAGGAAAAAATTGAAGTGCAAAGGTTGTACCGATAAAGGGCATTCGTTAAAACATCACTCCCTTTTTATGAACGATTATTTACCATGCTTATATCTGACCCTTAAGAAAGGTTAAAAATTTCACTTAATCATCAGGAACTTCATTTTTAGAAGTTAAAATGGCACTAAAAGAAAAAACCCCACTCTAAATCCTGAAGCCTCATCAATGAAAATAGCAATAATAATAATATGCTAACTTATACAGTGCTTTATATGAAGTAAGGTAATTTTAATAGTATCCGATTATATTTTCATCCTTTCAAACACCTGTAGGTTTTAAAGATCAGGAAACAGAGAATGACAAAGATAAGCTATGGGCTGAAATTTAACTTGATAGTGAATATTGGATGAGGATTTTAACTAACACAAGATAGAAGAAATTTAAGTTTCCATCTCTATCTCTTCTCTATTGAAAATTGGACTCTGTTGATCTGCCTGAGAATATTATTCTATCTTTTCATCTGGCTGACATCATTAAGATGCTTGTCATCACTTAGACTACTTTGTGTTTGCTAGTTTGCCCTAATTGGAAACTCTCTCATTGTGAATTTCAAAGGAGATAAGTCTGTTGATGATTGATTAACATCCCAATAGTCAGGATAGACAAAAGGTATCAATTTATTCCAATGTTGTGGTTCAGTGATGATGATTTTCTTAGCATCTATTTGGTTCTTTGATTAAAATACTCCATCAGCCCATCTGTTTCTAGCTGATAGGGAGTTTTCTATAAAGGGGGAATTTTAAAAAGCTCACATATTGGCAGGGCTCAGTGGCTCACATGTGTAATCCCAGTATGTTGGGATGCCGAGGCAGGTGAATCATGAGGTTAGGAGTTCAAGACTAGCCTTGCCAACATGGTGGAACATCTCTACCAGAAAAAAAAAAAAAAAAAAAATTAGCTGGGCATAGTGGCAGGAGCCTGTAATCACAACTACTCGGGAGGCTAAGGCAGAAGAATAGCTTGAACCTAGGAAGCAGAGGTTGCAGCGAGCCAAGAGCATGCGACTGCACTCCAGCCAGGGAGACAGAGTGAGATTTCATCTTAAAAAAAAAAAAAAGCTCACACATATCATTTAACAGAGTAGACATACAATTAGAGCCTTGAGCTGTTGAATTTTCTCAGGGTAAGCCCACTAATTGATTAACAGTGTGAATCAACTTATGAGCAGTTTCTTGTGAAAGTCTAAATACATACCTGACTACCATAGACTCAGGCCAAAGTTATTCAAATTAAGTGAAAGAATATAATTAAGAGCCATTAACTAGTGAACAAGCTACCATGCCTTCTTGGTTAGGGCATCTTGAATTTAACTCACATTAAAGAAAGGTGCCACTCTGGCCGGACGTGGTGGCTCACACCCAGCACTTTGAGAGGCCAAGGCAGGCGGATCACAAGGTCAAGAGATCAAGACCATCCTGGCCAACATGGCGAAACCCTGTCTCTACTAAATACAAAAATTAACTGGGCATGGTGGTGCACAATTGCAGTCCCAGCACTTGGGAGGCTGAGGCAGAAGAATCACTTGAACCCGGGAGGAGCTGATATCATGTCACTGCACTCCAGTCTGGCAACAGAGTGAAATTCTCTCTCAAAAAAAGAAAAAAAAAAAAGAAGAAAAGAAAAAGAAAGTTGCCTTAAAGCCTTGCCTTCCGTACTTTTAAATGTGCTTTCTTGGAATAGGCTATAATAGCGCACTGCACACACTAGGTTCCCATAGATTATTTTCCTTTCTCACATTTTAGTTCTTTCTATTCCATCTTTGATGTTTCTATTATAACAGTGTGATATTTTTACTCTTCATTAGAATACTTTTAATAACCAATTCTAAATCTACAGCTTATCTTAATTTCTCAATGTGTTTTATTATTGGGTATTAGTATATGCCTTGATGTTTCAATTAATTTACCTGTAAAATGATGTTATTTATAAATATTTCAAAATAATTATAAGGATAGATATTTAAGATGAATTTAAGAATGTAAGTTGAATTTAATATTAACATAAATCAATGTGCTTCAATACAATAATAAGAGAAAAATTTTGAACTCAAAAGATGCTTAAAGTTTTTTTTGATAAATTTTAACAATGTTTCAAGAAGAAAATTCTTTCTTTAAAAAGTACATTGAGGGGGAATGCTTTCTCAATGTGTAAAACCATCTATCAAATCCCAGAACCTGCATTTCACTTAAGAGTGAAATATTAAACATTTTGCCCTAACACTGGGTACTAGGCAAAGTTTTTGTTCTCTCCTAGTTAAGATTGTAGCAGAGATCCTAGCAATTACAATACAAGAGAAAATAAAATAAAAAGCACAAATATTAAAAAAAAAAATCAGCCCTTATTTACAGATGGCATAGTTATACAGGTAGAAAATCCTAAGGATTCTTTTATAAATATTCAATATGATAAGTAAATCTGAAAATTATTCATGATGAACAAAACAAGCAACTGTATTTCTATTTAACAGCGACACATAAGTAAAGAATGAACTATTGAAAAAATATAACGAACAATTAAAATAAGGGTCAGGCTCAGTGGCTCGCTCCTGTAATCCCAGCACTTTGGGAGGCCCAGGCGGGTGGATCATGAGGTCAGGAGATTGAGACCGTCCTGGCTAACATGGTGAAACCCCATGTTTACTAAAAAATACAAAAAATTAGCCGGGCATGGTACCATGTACCATGTACCATGCTGCTGGGGAGACTGAGGCAGGAGAATCACTTGAACCCAAGAGACAGAGGCCACAGTGAGCTGAGATGGCACCACTGCATTCTAGCCTGGGCAACAGAATGAGACCCCATCTCAAAAAAATAAAGAAAGAAAGAATAATTTTATCAAACACTTGTATATCTACAGTGAAAGTGACAAAATATTGTGATAAATTATAAAAATATATAGAGAAATAAACTGTATTAATTTGAATAAAGACATGCCTATTCTTTCCAAATTGCTGTACATTCTCTCCAATATGGTCTACAAAATTCCAGCAGATTTTTCTTTTAAATGACAAGGGAACTACAAAGGATCTAGAATAGCCAACATGATATTGATAAATTATATTGTCTGATATTAAAGACTTTCTATATATCAGTAATAGTCAAGACAGTGAAGTGTTGTCATTAACAATGGACAATTAACCATTTAAACAGTCTTCAAAGTAAAACAAAAGTCACATGTTTATATAATAAACATGATTTTTGCAAAATATTTAAATGGAAAAAGGAAACTTCTACAGATTGCACTGGAAAAACTAAATGTTCACATGTAAAAGGGGTAAAAGCACACAGTCATACCTCAAAAAGTGGAAAAATTATTTTGAAATAGATTTTATACATAAACATAAAATCTTTTACTACAAAGCTTCTAGAGAGAAGCAGAAAAAATCTTCATAACTTTGAAATAAATGAAAATTTATTAGAAAGTCCATTAAAAGCACTAACTCTCAAAAGAAAAACAGCAAATTTTGTTTTGTCAACTTAAAAGTTTTGCTTATAAAAAACATCATTTAGAAAATGAAAAAATAACACTTAGAGAAATTATTATACATACATTTGGAAATGGAATTGTGCCCGTGATAACCAAATAATTTATGTAGTTAAATACTATGTCATATATATAATCAAAATGAACCAGGAATTGATACTACAGAAGATACTGTGTAAATACTTAATAAACACATATAAATATTCTCCAAATATTAACCGATAAGAAAATGCAGGTTAAACTGTGATAGCCACCACTTTATACTCACTACAATCGTAGGATAAAAATAAAAATTAAATTAAAATTTAAAAAGACCTGATAATAGTAAATTAAAGAGTACCAAACAACTGGAGCTTTTATATATTGTTGGTATATGTAATATGTAAAATTCTACTGTTCTGGAAAATATTATAGCAGTTTCTTACAAAGTTAAAAAGAAACTTAACCTATAACCCAGAAATTTCTGTCAAAAATGTTTATTCAACTAAAATATACACATATGTCTATAAAATGACCTATGAAATCATTATAGGAATTTTACTCATAATGGGCTAAAACTATATACAAATTGAATATCCATCAACATAAAAAATGTGGTAGTGTCATGCAGTAAAATTTTTAAAAATTAAAAAATTAAAATTAAAAAATTAAAAAAAACTGCTGATACATGCAAGGTAAAATGAAAAACTATAGTATAATAGCTATTAAATTTTAAGTATTTTAAACAGTTATTCTATCAAGATATTTTCTAGGAAATACATATCTGTGCTTTCTCTCATTGTTTAGGGATTATAGTTTTCAGATCCCTTATTATTTGGTCAGTATTCCCTGGATGAGCTCCAATATCATAACAATCTTCTTACACTGCCATTTTCATTGATAAATAAACTATTCCAGGTGCAATATAAACCAAATAGAAAAAGAGACCATAGTTTTCTTCTTTCTGGACATCATATTTCAAAAAATTAAACTTCATCTTGCATTAACTTTTGTGTAGTAGTCTTATCAGACTTACAAGTTATATTTTAAGTGGTTCTCAGCTTTTAACTTTTATAAGAAAACTTCACAAATCTCCAGGGAGAAAAATATGTTTGTTTTTCTTTATTAAGTCTTAATTTTGAGAACTCAAATTCAAAAGTATCCCATAAACTGTGGATTGGAAACATATGTTTAAGTATGTACAAGCCAAATTTACTGCTGTAGACTAATCAAATTTTCTAGAGACTGCAGTAGAAAAATGAGATTGGAGACAAAGTACGAAATTTAGAACCTAAAAGTTGTCTGAAAGTGGCCGTAAGCTTACACCAGTTCCCAAACACCTGTTGCTCTGGTTATTAACTTTAAGAAAAGTTGGAAGTCCTGAACATTGACAATATTTATAACTCACTTTTCTCCTTGAAATCGTAGTACCGAAAATCTTATAGCTGAACGTGACATTTCCAAAGTATCTTGTCAGTGCAATAGAACCAACAATCCCATAGATTTTTTTTTTTAATAATCCTAGAAATTGACCCTTTGGTCTTAATGCTTAAAAGTTACATTTATCTGAGTTCCTTCCTCAGGAAATGACCTTCAGACCTCTCAAAGGATCAAAGAACTGAAACTCATTATGTCACCACATCCAGACAATATGTTGGACCCTTGTTTTTTTCTGTAGTATTTAAGAGATAGGGAATTATTTATCCTTATACTGAATTTACAATACTGATACTTCCATTTATCATTTTTTGAATAATAGAGAGAGAAGTTGGTTGTGTTACATTGATAAGTTTGACATATGACATACCACATTTTGATGCACAATTCTGTCAGTAGAATGCCAACAACTACACATATGCAATGGGTGACCTACCTACTTTAATACAGTTATTTGAAGTGCTGCAGGCGGTAACTTCTAAACACCAAATCACAGTGCTTTAATTTGTAAATTGTTAGAGAGAAAGATAGGAATTTTTTTAGTATAAGTATCCTAGTAACTAATCTTTGTGCTGTTCAGTTATAGAACTTTGATTCTTGGGTTTGAAGAAAGCACCGACCCCTGCTAAATTTTGAGTACTGACACAAGATGAAGCATCATCTTCAGACTCAGGTGCCAACCATAATGAACTGCTTTCATGAGACACAGGACCAGAAATTAAAACTACTCAATCTCTCTAGGCCCAGGGACTATTGTGGAAGAGGTGGGTGTGTGAGATAGAAAACGCTGATTTTGAGTGAGTTGTTCAGAGTGTTTATGTAAATTAAAGATTAATATCAAAAGTACACTGATGCAAGGCCAGCCTCTGGGACCTTGTGTCAGAATAAGAGTGTTTCCTAGGGACATTGATCTGCTCTATAATAGAAAATCATAAAAACTTATGAAAAGTTTATGGAAGTCTTACCTTATGGTTAAACTGATTAAAATTGGGTGTATTTGTTTCAAATAATTGTATTAAAATTAGCTTTAACATTAATAATATACCACACAAAGGCTAAATTTGTTTTTCTCTGAAACAAAATTTTCATTTAAGAGATGAGAGATTTTTGTTTATCTTTTGAGTAAACTGCAGGGAAAAGATGGAGAGCAAAGAGACAGATTTAGTTGGCCTCATGCTGTCTTCAGTATTAGGTCTTATTGTTTGGGAAACCAAATCTCCTAACAAAATGTAAATGTTTTTGTTTTATCTTTCTGGTTACATGAATGAATATCTTAGAGTGACCTGTCATCCTGTTTTATGATATCAAGTGTCTTAAAACTTTGATATTTGGGAAACTGTCCAATAGCAAAATTTCAAGTTGTGAATTCAGTCTTTTTGACCTCAAACTAACTTTTTGGATATTAGGTTCCCTGAAGTACAGAGAGACATATTATGGATGGTGGGGGTGGTTCATCTGGAGTGGCCACTACAGGGATGCCAGCTGCATCAGGGGACGCACGGTGGGGGCTGTGCACTCTGCAGAGCCAGTGGTGGCCCGGAACAGGTGATCTCAGCATGAGCCCTGGACCCTATTGAGTTTGTGGGGCAGGAACCCAAATTCTCGGGTGCAGCTGCAGCCACCTACCCATGACTCCAGACCCAGGCATTTCTGTGTTCTTGGGGGCTCAGGAAGTCCTCTGCCTGGCAGCCTCAGAAATGTCTGCTCCTGCTGCCTGGCATCTCCCTGTTCCTGGTACCTGTTCCAGTGAGGAGCAAAGTTGTAGGTAAGCCTAGGCACTGTCATGACCCAGTTGGGTATGCACAGTCTCAGGGCATCATTGACATGCTATCTCCCTTCTGCTGCCTCAGCCCCCTCTGCAACTCAGGGAGGGAGGCTGGGGGGCTGAGGGCAGCTCAGCATGGACCTGTGGGTGTCCTTAGCACAGACAATCTGTATGCTACAGATGGCATGTTGATGGTGGCCAGTGGCATGTTCCTAGGCATGAAGAAGTGTTCCCCAGTGAAACTGCAACTTCAAGCCAGGTATGACCTGAAGCCTGGGGGTCAGGCTGCCAGTTCTGAGTGGAATTCATGACCCAGAGTCAGAACTTCATTGATGCCTTTCAGCCAGAGGGTGCTTTTCAGGCCCACCTATAGACTAATCAGCATGTACTTCCTCTATTCTGGGCACGTCAAAACCCCATCTCAGCTAGACCCAGTCATTCATCAGGATGACCTGCTTGCAGAAAGGAGCTACCCGTTTCAGGTCTCCTTAGAGCTGTTCTGTCGCTCAGTAAAGCTCTTCTCCAGTTGTCCACGTAACTTCATTCTTCCTGGACCTGGGATGAAAACTCAGGACCAGCTGAATGACAGGAGTAACATGTTCCTGTCAGGCTTGCTGAGTTCTGGGTGGCTCCTGGATGTGGCGGGTGAAGAGTGGTGACCCGCTGGGGGCTCAGATCTCAGGGTTCCCCAAGCCAGAGCCACTGTAGCACTATAGCCCTCCCTGTGGGGGATTGGTCAGAATGGTAGGAAAAACTATAGGGAAAGGACACAAACTTTCTAAAAGGTTGGAAAGTTCTGCAGAACCCTGGGGGAGAACAGCTGAAGGAAGCTGTTCTATATTAAACAGCATTGTTTACTTATATTGACCAAGAACTGACCTTTGATCATGCATGCGCCTGACATTCCCTGAAAGGGGAAGAATAAATGTTAGTTACCTTCAGGTTGTGTTTGCTCCAGATGTTCGGCATTGTGCCTGCACTGAATAAAAGGAAGCAGCTCCATCTTCTCAGGGCTGCTTTCTGGCCGCTAGAGCCAGGAAGTCACCTCGCTGCTCTTACACTGCATACCTGTGTCTGACTACTCATTCTATCCATCGGCCAGGGTCTGTGGGACAGACTCGAACCTTCCATCCTCTGCTGGCCCAGGGCAGCCACCCCACACAATGGGAAGCAACAGTTGGGCTGGGCCAGCCCAGGAGCCATGGGCCAGAGCAGGGTGGCAGGACTGAAATACTGTAAAAGAAACAGACTGAAACATGCCCCCTAACTCATTGTGCTGAGGGTGACAAGAAGGAGAAAAGAGCTTCAGCCCTTCTGGAAGCCCAGATCTCAGGGCTTCCCAAGCTAAGGTTGTGACATGCTGTAACACCATTTAGAGCTCTTTGCTTCTTGGCATCTCCAAGCTCTGAGGCACCACTGCTTTCCCCTTGTCCAGACACTCATGCCTGCAGTGGAAGCCACTTGGGGTACATGTGATCCAGTCGCAGCCTCAGGAAGCCAGTGCCTTTGATGACCCCTGGAGTTTCCCACCCCTTTGCAGCAGCTATCATGCCTGGCTTTGTGCAGTGGCCAGACCCTATGTTCATTCACTTACCCCTTGCTGCTCTGTGCCTGGCTAACCCTTGGCAGGCATAAGATTCAGACAGAAGCATTAGCCAAGAGCAGCCTGTTGTGCCAAGTGAACAGAATGAGCCCAGCAGGCACAAGCAAAACTCAAACAGAGGTGTCATTGGCCACAGAGGTTTTTGGCTGGTGAAGTGACACCCTAGGGATCTCGTGACATTATGCTTATTGGGCTTGTTGGTTATATTAGAATTACGCAGGAAGCATTGTCAAATCTCAGGTGTTGTTTAGATTCCTTTGGTTTATATTTACATATACGTGTTGTTAATATGTGTTCCAGAATTGTATGAGATTCCTAAAATTCTAATATGTCTTAATATACGTTGTCTCTAATAATTATGACTATTATGTTAAATTGTCACACGCCACAGAAATAACCAATTTTTAAAATCAACTATGTCTTTAAGGCCTTTGTCATCCACGACTGTTTCGCTTTAATCCCTCCCAAATGTGACTTGTAATCACCTACAGTCCAGAGCTTGTTTCTTTGAGGGAGTTCTTGGAAAGGACTCTTGAATGCAGGTTTTTGTTAACTTAGGAGATCGTACCATTGGATTTGAGAAAAAACTTGCAGGGCACTAATTGAAAGCCTGATGTGTTCATAAAGATTGCTAACCCAATATGAAACAGAGCAGAGGTTGATTCCATAGACTGAACTAATGAAGGACTAAAATGATTTTTATGGCTTTTAAAAAAAATATTGCTATTTTTTATTTCTTTTTCAGAATATGGGGAATTTTGTTTTCTTGCAAGCTATTTATAGTCTGTAAGTATACTTTAAGTATATTGAGCAGAGGATACTTTCATAAAAAGAATTTGAGCCCTATTTCTCTCTCTGCCTAATTTCACCAGAATTTGTAAACTATATGTGAATATTCTTAATTCATTGTAATGTATTTGTTTGCATATGTTTAATAATAATATGTTTTATTTTATAATGCGAGACAGTTGAAGGAGCTGGTTATTTTCTCTAAGCTTTGACTAAAATGACTTTGTAAGAGGTTCCAACAAAGCCATTTTAGGACAGCTTATATGGAAAATGATTATTGCTGCACTTTGTGTGGGTAAGCGGGCCAAGTATGTAGGACTAAAATTTATTTTACAGGTATGTTGGTATTACTGTGATTTGTCTTTGGTAAAAATGAGGGACTAGAGAGAGAAATATTGTTTCATAAGACAACTGTAGTATTACATTGACTTTCATTATTGGGTAGACACGTGGTCACTCATGGTATGGAGCTGCCCATGATCCCCTTCCTCAGGATGAAACAACCAGAAAAATAGATGATCAGATTGCAATTGAGAAATTGATAAATCAAAGGGGGGACTGAAGTCCCAATAGTCCCATAGATAGTTTTTTGTGATAAACATAGAAATTGACTCCTCTTGTCTTAAAGTTTGAAACTTACATTTGTTTTATCTGAGTTTCTTCCTCAGGAAATGACCTTCAAGCCCCTCAAGAAACATACCAAAGAACTGAAATTCGCCAGGTCACCATATCCAGACAATTTTTCATTATAATTGTCAGACCCCTTATTCATTATAATTGCTTCCTTGCCCTTCCCTAGTTTCCGTTTTCTTATACATTGTTACATTTCTTTCCTGCTATATAAACCCCTAGTTTTAGGTGTTCATGGATATGGATTTGAGACTGATCTCTGATCTCCTCAGCTGTGGCACCTGATTAAAGCCACCTTTCTTAGCAATAGTCATTTGCTTTCTGTGTGAAAAGCAGGAGGATCTAGACTGAACCCCTGGTATTACAGTAATATCAGTGGACTAATTTTCTGCATGAGCTTCCACTGACAGAGAAGGTAGGAAGCAGAATAAAGGAGTCTCCCTGGGCAATGAAAAATATAGGAACATAGTATTCTCATTTTGTAATAAGGGACAGAGAAAGCAGTAAGACTGAACAAACTTTTGGGTCCTTAAATGATTTATGATCCTAATGAGAGAACACCAGAGTCACAGTGTGTGTACTGTTAAAAAGACAAGTATGGAAGGTAGTAATGCCCAAGGGTCTAAGGGGATTATCTTTTTGGCAGATGCCACATTAGAACTTGGTAGATCCTGAATTAAAATATGATGACAAACACTTCATAATTCCCAGAAGTTTAGAATCTGAGAAAGCTCCTTAGATCTTAGATATATGCTGGAAAGGTTAGAAGGAGGGAGTCTCTGAATATCCTCAGTTGAGAGCATTTGAGCAAAAACACTGAGGTAACATGTTACTTGGATTTACAGAACTCTTTTTGTGTGTTGAGCAAGATAAGGGATAGAATTGAAAATTGCTTATTGAAATAATAGCTTATGGTTTTTATTCATTTACATGTTTGACATTGTATCTGTTTCATTCTGTATTCACGGTTTATTTATTTGAGCACCTGAAACTTAGGAGGGCTCTCTGAGCTTATTTTCTTAGTTGTCAAATGGGGACAATAAAACCCAGCTCAAACTGGACAGAAGATTATATTAGACAGATTAAGCTAGATATCTATTTGGTGGAAAAACAGTCTTAGTGATTTGATTTAATAGAGTGTTTTGCCTGTTCATGTGGCATGTTTCACATTAGTTTTCAGGTATATGAGGGTGAATGGGGCCTCTGCCATCGTTCAGGTTTACCCTATAAAGTACTCTTCGGGATCGCACAGCCTTTTCTATGCTCCAGTCAGGAGCATAGAAATTCTATCCTCCGGCCAGGATTCATCACATGGCTCTGACTAACTTAAGGGGGCTGGAAAGGGAACGGGAAAGAGAAAAGCAGATATAGAGCAGCACACCTAATTTCTACCATAAAGATATACGAAACAACGCATCGATAAAGCGGTGGTACTGAGTCTGCAAAAAATGCCCTCAGAAAATTATTGATATTTATTTTTTATTCAGGATTTTGTAAGTTATATTAAGATTTTTCATGTTTTTCATGATAAGGTAGGCTTTAAATGGTAGCATGGTATAGATAATTGTTATAGATTAAAAGGTAGGTATTCTGGCTTCTAGTCATGGGTTTTGAACAACATTTTGAATCTAGAAATGTTATTAATGTCCCTGAATAGTATTTTTCATTTAATGAGATTTTAACAAATACTCTCCTGTAAAGTTTCTTTCAAACTAATATCGTCTAAAAATTGTCTTTGATGATTGACAATCTTTAAACAATTGTCTTTATAATCTTGGATATTTATAGCTTGACTTAGATCTACTCCAGTCAAACTATAAATTTGGTAGCTCCAAGTTTAGCAAGTGAGTTTTGTATTTTCATTTATCGTCTATATAAAGCATGACATTTAGCTTTTAAAATGTGGCAAAATATGCAGAAACTATTAAAATTTTATATAGTTAAAACATTGAAATCTGTGATGAAATGACAGGTCTGTGAGAAAAGTGATCATTCTTAGCTTGAAATCATGTGATGGATGTTTACAATTAAAAACAAGGTTCAGTTATCCAGAGGACTTACAATGTTCTTTCAGGCAAAGAAAAGAGATAGCGTTATTCTTTTTTTTTTTGAGATGGAGTTCGCTCTTGTTGCCCAGGCTGGTGTGCAATGGTGCAATCTCAGCTCACTGCATATAGCTTTATTCTTAAACCATCTTGCTTTAAACCATCTCTCCTGTAACCTAAAATCCAAATTCAGTGGATTGTCTATTCTTGCCTTTAGGAAGAATTGCTATTCACAGCACAATTGAGATAAAGGAGAGACCATCTTTCTTTCTGAAGAATTTATTTTCCTGCCCTTAAGCCCAGAAATCTCCTTAGGAAAGAGCCTCTGGGAGAAGCCATTGTCCAGTAAAGGGCAAGGTCAGCATCTCCTTTCATTTGATTAGATTTGGCCCCCACTTACAGGTTTGGATAAATGATTTAATATCAAGTACTTATGAATATTTATGGCAAAAACGTCTGATGGATCTCTGAATCATAGCTAGGGAATAGGAAGTAATATTGGAATGAGAAAACCCATATTCAATATTTATTATGCTACTTTGCTATGTGTAGTATCCAGTGAGTATTCAAGTTTCTTAGTCTCAGTTTCTTTACCAAGTAAAATAGCACAATAAAAAAGTCCCAATATTGTTGAAGATATTAAAATGGGAAACCATTGCATAAACTATTAGATACTACTGTACAAACTACTGCACCATTTATAATTTTATTTTTTCACTTTCCATCCAGCTGTCTGTTAACCAAATATGCAATCAATACATGGTGTCTGAAGAAATGGGTTTGTGAGAGATGATGATTGCTGCTTTTGGAAGCAGGTTGTGAAAGAGGGTACTTGGAGAGTCAGGGTCTGCTCTGAATTCAGGTTCTGAATTTAGAAAACCTGCCTGTTTCACCAGGGGCTTGTTCCTATTTAAATTGATGTAATCTGGTTTTGCATGGGCTCAGTGATGTTTCTAATAATGTTGCTGGGTGATGCTTAAAGTTATTAATTGTACTATTAAATGTAAAAGTATAGCCTTAACCCAGACTCATTTATTCTTCTACAGAATTTGTTCAAGTTGAGAATTACAGTAATATTTCCATTAAGTACCTTTAGTGATATGTAAATGAGGGCTACATTCCACTTACTCAGGGCCTTAAATATATTTAAAAATGATATCTTAGTTTAGGTTGAAATGGAGGAAAGCAGAGTGGAAAATAAAGCAAAAACTGACAAAACATGTGAAAGAAAATGACTTCATGAGAGCAATATTTTTTGTTTGATTTACTGTTTCTTCCCCCAGTGCTACCTAGTGTCAGATACATAGAAGGAGCTACATACATTTTGATGATTAAGGAAAGGAAGGATGAAGAAAATAACTGGGCAGGGAAGTGTAGAGAAATGAAAAGTGAGGAAGACGAAAATACAAAAAAATTGAGGGGAAGTGCTAGAAATACAGAAAATGAAGTGAGCAACCAATGTGAAAAATTTATGCACTTTCTCTATGGCCTAGAAGGGAAAGGAAAGGAGGATAAATAAAATCAAAATAGACCCAATTTTTGCTTCATTACACTTTCTGTAACAGCTATAACCTTCCAAAGATAGGATGAACTGCCTCAGGAAATGGGGAGTACTCAGTCACCAGTAGTGAGTGACGTAATTTAGGGTATGTTATAAAGGAAATTAAAGGCTGTATTAATACCTAAATAAAATAATATTAACATACACACATATATGTTTGTGTGTGTATGTATGTTAACATACCTAAATAAAATATTAACATATCTAATATAAATTTCAGAATATATGTATATGCAGAAATGGAATTGTTTTACGAGAATAGAACATGAAAGTTTCTCAGTGTTTTGCAAGTGAGTTGGAGAAAGAAGAGGCAAATCAATTACAATCTCTTTTCAGGAAAAGTCTCTTTTTTTCACTTATTAATCAAAAGATGAAAGATATTAGAGAAAATAGGAGACGAATAGGTATCTTCTAACTAAGGAATTTGCCCTCTTCTGGCTTGTTTGCATTAAAGGGAGACTTTTACAACACAATAGTGGGGAGATCCTTGTCACTAATAATTTTTTGTTTTATTTTATTGCTCAAATATAATGTTACTTTCACTATTTTTAAAACTACCCTAGTTGTTTGAAAATTAGGCATTTTAGAGTCTGTAACTGAAGACTAAGCTCTGATTTTTTATCATACCCAAATTCCTAACAAAAGAGTCTAAATAGTCATGACTTACAAACCATTAATTCTCACCAGATGGGTTTTGTTTGATCCTATATATTGTGACTTACTTTTTAATCTGACTCTGGCATAACATTATGAGACAAGGAAAAAAATATTTAATTTTTTAATTAACCCAAAAATATATTTCCTCGCCATACCTTAAAATTGCTCTACGAAGCCTCTTGTGGGAAAAATCTACATTGAATGCAGAATCCCCTTTACCCTTTGTTTTCCTTCCTTCCTTCCCAGATCCAGAAGATAATTAACCAAGAGGAAGGCACTCTTTTAAGTCCAATAAAAAAACAATTTATAACTTGCTGTCTCTAAAGTGTGCTACCTAACAGTTTCCTTGGCGCTATAAAACTTGGTCTCTACAATTCTTTATATTTAACTTGAACATTCCTTTCTATGGATCCCAGGTCTTCAGACAACCTCAACCATTAACCAGAAAACATTTAAATTTACCTAACTCGATACCTGGAACTCATCCCCGCCCTGCTTTGAGTTATCCTGCCTTTCTAAACCAAACCCATGTCTTAAATGTATTTGATTAGCGTTTCATGCCTTCCTAAAATACATAAAACCAAACTGTAACCCAATCACCTTGGGCACATGTTCTCAGGATCTCCTAAGGTCTGTCTCATGGGCCATGGTCACTCATATTTGGCTCAGAATAAATCTCTTCAAATATTTTACAGAGTTTGAATCTTTTTGTCAGCAATAATCTGGGGCCCACACGTGGGACCTCAGAGAAGACTCAGGATCCCAAAGGAGTTGCCTGAAACCAGAGCTAAGGTACCACCAGGGGACCAACTGGTAAGTCCTACCTAGCCTTGGAGCTCAGTAGGACTCTGGTTGAAGCAATCAAGCCTTTGGTTGAAGGTCCTTGATTTGTTTTGAGCTGTTGTTTTTTTAGCAAGTTGTTGTTAAAGGGTCCTAATTCAAGCTCTGAGATGCATTTGTAAAGAAACTTCTTAATTGCTTTTCTCTAAGAATTAACTAAGAATAAGGAGAAAAAAAAGAGAATGACACCCTTTTGAGCACTCCCTAGGTTTTATGGTACCTCTACTTGAAGTAATATGGTCTTTGTGCACATTAAGGAATTTTACATTAAAGAAAAATAGTCCTAAGGTCAGCCTGGAAACTATAGAGTTTCTAAGTTCTCTTCTCTATTTTATTTTCTGCCTGCTTTAAATCTGCTGTTAGGTTTCTACTGAGATAAAGAAAATAGCCGCTGTTTGGGTCTAACAGTTTTTTTGCAAGGCAGCAAATTTATATTCATCTCATGGCCAAAGTACTAAAGAAAAGCTATAGGATCTTTGTGTGTGTATGTGTATGTATGTATATATATGTGTGTGTGTATTTAAAGGCCTTTATAAGTTCTGTAATTTTGTGTTTAATTGGCAGTTAAATGTTTTAATTTCTTTCTAGCACACCAGACTTTCTCCCCCTATGCCTTATGATGTAAGTTTTGCTATCTGATCTTCAACTGAGTTGTTTTCTTTATAAGGCAAATTTAAGGCTGTTTAGCTGAGGACTGCCTAGGGTGTTGCAACAAGTTATTAAGAATTTGAAAGTCTAAAATAGAAAAAAAAAAAAAGGAAGAATTTTATGAACCTATAAAACACTTCTATCTGTATGCCTAAATACATGTATATACTTATGTGTATGTACACAATAGCTTCACTACTAAAAATATATGAAGAACTATAATTAATTGGCTTAAAAAAAGCACTTAGATCAGATACTAAAAAAAAAAGATGGGTGACTAGTCAAACGCTTTTCAAGTTCATGTGACTTTAGTAAAATCTTTACTAAATTAGCCAGCTTTAAAGTTAATGGTAAAATAATATTGGCAATGTTAGCATTTTATTTGCATCTATTGATCAAGTAGTTTCCTGTTTATTCTTGCAGAATACTATAAGATTTGCCATAAGGGTTAAAAACTATAAAACCCAGCCCAAGACAGAATGATCTTTGCTTGTATATGCTTATGAAATATTGTTAGCTTAAATGAAAACAGCTAAATACTGAGTTGTTGGCATAAATACTTTTAAAACTAACCACACGTTTTATTACTAAAGTAAATATCTGAAATTCACAGCTATAAAAATGGTTAATAGAATGATAACTTTAAATATTGGCCATCACAGTTTTTATTGTAAATAATCTAGGTAAACTACTAAATTAATCAGGCAAATGCAATGGAATAAATGCTTGTAAACAAACTTGTCATAATTTAGGATCTAAGGTTATTATTTGATACTAATTATCTGGGTAGTTTCATATTTAATAATTATAGAAAAACATTTTTTAACCTTCTTATTAAAGGCAAATTATCCTTGTCTAATTAAAACCTTATTTAAGGGTTATGTATAAAACAAGGTAAAGAAATCAGGAAATAAGAGATGTAAAGAAAGTTGAAGATATAGAGAGATATTTTTGGTAAAGAAGGTAAAAAGGAAAGTAATTTTATATAAGAAAGAATCTTGTGTGGTGAATTTTTGCCCTAAAATAAAATAACTGGGTTGTTCAAGCAAGAGAGATATTTAGGGTAAAACAGAAAGTCTACCATTGAAAATGGTCTATGTAAGTCATAATAAGGTTAGTAAAATGATTTTTTAAGGGGCTTTATAATTCAGTTGGCTATAATTAAAAAGAAATCATAATAACCTTTCTAGAAATCGGTCTTTAATATTTAAAAAATGCACTAATACAAAACTTAATAATTGGTTAAAACAAGATTTTATTACAAATGTTGACTTATTTTTAATGCAAGAGTTTAAAATTTTTTTAAATTCTATAATCTGCTTTTTTAACATTCTTCTGACTGGTATCTTAAAAGTACCACTCTTTCTCTTTTAAAAAGGCCTTGAATGATGGCTTTCTCCTTTACCCATTGTTGGCTCTTATACCTTTTATTAATTATCTTAGTAATGGAGAAAAATTGTTTTTGAAAACTGGCAAATAAAGTATCTTTTGAAATGTCTTTTATTTTTCATGCCTGTTATATCTCTATCTTTATATGTGTCATGTGGAAATAATACATCACTTCCAAATTGCATAAAGAGCTCTAATCAAGTAACTTTAAAAAAAAATTTGCTTATCAGATTGGTAAAATCTAGCTCACATGCCTTTTAATTTACATAACCTTGGTAATCTTTGGCAAAAATTAATTCGGTAAATTTAATCTCGAAACTCTCCAGTAATTTAAAATTCTTAAAGTCATGTTTAAACCCTTGGGTTTGTTTTATCCTCCACTGGAAATCTGGGTTACTAAAAAGTTAAAATAGTAGAAGCATGAAATATACTTTTGTTAAATTTTTATAAAAACACAAGAATGCCAATTTTCAAAATGTAAGGTTTTTGGTTAAGAAACTATTTAAAAGTTGCTTTATGATGAAGGAAATTATACAAATAAAATCAATGGAAAAAAAAATCTAGGGCAACAAAGCTCTAAGCCCTATGGTTACCAAGAAATAGTTGATATGAGAAAAGGGTAAAACAAAGTAACTATTTAAAACCAAAGGGTATAATGTTAAGGAACTCTTCCATTTGTAGATTGGTATCATTCAGCTTCTTTAAAAAATCTTTAGTGGATTGTAAAGTAACCACTTTAAAGACAAAATTCTTAATTTTAAGTGCTACAGAATTTAACAGCTTGTTTGGATTAATGCAGAACCCACAGCTCATTACTAAACAATCATTGATGCACAGAGGGTTATTCCTGAGAAAGCAATCCTCCTAGTGGGCTAGAGAATGCCATTATAAGGTCTGTTTGCCCCCCAGAAAGTGTACTGCCCTACTGACCCTATAAAATACCAAGTGAAGTATCACAGATAAAGCAGTTAATATGTTTCATATGCAAGCCGTGTTGGACTAACTTTATAATAACTGGGATATTCTCCCAACTAATATGTCTATTACACGGGACATAGTGAATTTGTGGGCTAAGGAGCCCTTTTTACATGGGTGCCTCTCCCCACACAATTAGAAGTCTGTTTAAAAAACGTTATCAAATCTCCTATGCCTCATAGGTCTTACAGATGCAACCCTCTGCTGAGAACCCAAACTCTTTTCACCAGAAAAGGTAAAATGTTCCCGGGGTAAAAATGCTTCCTAGGATTGGAACATAAAAACATACGGGTTAACAGAATTATAAAATATAAGATGTTTGGGTACAATACTAACAAGGAAATGTTTTCCCCATTCTAGTAATATAAAACTGAAGACATGTAAATCTGCTCATGTAAAATCTCCACGGCATAGCCTTTTGTGTGGAGCATTTACTGGGGCTGATGGCAAAAACTGTAAGTACTTTTCAGTAACAACGACTGAGCCAGAGACTTTCTACTTGATCAAGCATTTACGGCCTTGCTATGGAATATTAACTGAAGCTACCCCTATATTAATGGAAATAATGTTTCCCAAAAAGTTCCATAATAAAATAAAAATGGTTCACATGAAATCTTGCTACCTAATAAGCAGAGAGAGCAGAGAGCCTCTTTCTAGAACTAATTGTAAGGAGCTGCTAAATTTCACAGTGACTAATAGCTCTAGTGAGCTGTTTGGTTTGTAAATGGAATTTCCAAGATAAATAAACATCTTATCTTAAAAGCTGCCGCTTTGGTTAAGGAAGGGTAGAGAAGATCTTTTATTTGGGTAAAATATGTTTGTGTAAGGAAATTTACCTTTCTGAGCCCTCCAACATTTAGATTTAGATGTAATTTTATGGCAATATAGTTGTTTGCATAAGTTCAGTAATAGTTGAAAAAAAAATTGGAGACCCTGGTTATTTTATCAAGACTGAAACTAAAATAGCTTATTTTTAGGTAAAGTTTCAGCAAAACCAACTTTAAATGGAGTTATATGGCCAGTTAATTTCTTGCTGCATTTTATGCAAATAATCAGGCAAGCATAATAAGCCTAAGACTAACCTTGCACAAGTTGGTCTTGCTTTAATATTCTCTTTAATAAAAAAGGCAGCCAAAAAAAATTGTTTTAAGGGTAAAACATAACACTTAGTACTGGTTTTCAGCCTTAACTTTTTGAGTGCATATAAAATCATTATTTCTTGGCTACAATAATCCTCTAAAATTACCAGATTATAATTTTTCTTTATGTTTTTAATTGGTGCCCTAATGGAATAGGTTCCTTTTTCTGTTCTAACATGACTTTTACAACCATCAAACTATACATGCTATATATGTCTCTTTGTTTTACCTCCAGGGAAACCAAAACCATAGTATTCTGAAGACCAGAGATATGAATCTCCCTCATTTGGCATTCCTCTGGGCCTAGATGTGTTTCACTCCTATTGCTCTGCTGCTAAAACTATACCAGCTGCCTCCCTCTAGGCTCAGAGACTCTTGTGGAAGAGGTGGGCCTGTCAAATTGTACGGGCCAGTTTTGAGGGATAAAATTAGAACGAGATCAATTTCTCCAAATCAAGAAGGGGATACCAAAAAAATGTCTAAACAGCTGGTAATATGAGTTTGGTTGCCTTCTAAACTATTATATGCACTTTTGTATCCATCCCAACCATAAAAATTTTCTGCTTACTGTAAAATTAAAGCAAAATATCTACTAACAAGATAAAATACCTTATAACAAAATCTCCTGGGTATAACACCCCCAATTATGAATTGCAAAGATAAATCTATCTACCTATATATATTTTTTAATTTTTCAAAACAATGCTTATGTTTGTATAGTTAATTGCTATAATTCTATAACAAAAACCAAGCTCACAGCAACTCAACACATAGAAGTTAAATTAAGTCAGTTTGTAACTTTTCCTTTTGGTTTTTCTGTCAGTCTTTTTACTTAAAATAATAATTTTAAGAAGTAAAGTAACAAATGCCTCCACATCCATTCCCATCTGGCCTAGAACAGTTAATTGGCTAAAAGTCTTTTAACTCTTAAGGCCCTCAGCCATATGAAGTCCTGCTGAGGAAAAAATGACACTGTAGAATTACATGACTTCTTCTGTGACAAAACCTTTTCTCTCCCAAATACCAGAATATGGTGCCATACAAGAGTGGGGGCAAAAAAGATTTGTCTACCGTTAACAAGTCTATAACAATGTAAACACCGAGAACCAGGTGTTACTTGCATTTAATTTATACCTTCCTCAGGATGCTATACCTATAAAGATAAATTGGCTTGAAAAGAGATTAAAATTATGAAATTCTAATTTAATGTTGGTCCTACAATTCTCAAGTAAGATTTATCACAAGTTCCAATAAATCCTTGATAAGTAGGGTAAACACATTCTGAGCTTGATCAAGAATAAGATCTTTATATCTTTATGATATTTGTTACTAAATTAACATTAGACATTTTCTTGTAAATGTTTTGCCAGATACAGCAGAAAGAAAGGCACAAAGACCAGAATCATAATAGCTAAAAAAATAGATCTGATCCGGGATTTTTTTTTTTAACTAAACTCTAGGCCTGACCATCTCACTCCTTGAACAATCAGCTATTGCATGAGGTCAGACCATGTTCTCCCCCCCATTATCCAAATCGCTAATATTTAAAACTATTACCATCAACCAGACTACATGAGGTATAAACCTTTCCAGTGCCATGGGACCTTGCCAAAGGACCGAATCAGACAATTCTAGGAATGAGACTACTAGCGCGATGGAACCTGTTGCTGTTTTGTTGACCTGCATATGCATTCTGTGGAATGCTGTTTGGCCAGGAGGGAGGACAGAGGACTAAGCTCTCATATTTAATCTTACCCAAATTCCCTCCTAAGACATCTAGGGAGTCATTCCCTACAAACCATAAATTCTTATCAGATAGGTTTTATTCGACCCTATATATTGTGACTTACTTTTCAATCTGACTTGGCACAATATTATAAGATACGGAAAAAAATATTTAACCCCAAAATATATTTCTTTGCCTTACCTTAAAATTGCCCTGGAAAGTCTTTTGTGGGAAAACCATATTCTATAGAGAACCCCCTTTACCCTTTGTTTTCCTTCCTTCCTTCCTTCCCAGATGCAGGAGTTAATCAACTAAGAGCCAGGCACCTTTCGAGTCTGATAAAAAATAATTTATAACTTGCTCTCTTTAAATAAGAGCTTTCTCTGGACAATAAAACTTGGTCTCCACAATCCTTTCTCTTTAACCTGAACATTCCTTTCTATGGAAACCTCGGACAACCTCAACCAATTGACAACCAGAAAATATTTTAATTTACCTATAACCTGGAACCCACCCACCCCTGCTTTGAGTTGTCCCGCCTTTCTAAACCAGACCAATATGTTTCTTAAATGTATTTGATGACTCATGCCTTCCTTAAATAAATAAAACCAAGTTGTACCCTGACCACGTTAGGCCTATTGTCTCAGGACCTCCTGAGGGCTGTGTCACTGGCCATGGTCGCTCATATTTAGCTTAGTATAAATCTCTGCAAATATTTTAGAATTTGGCTTTTTCATCAACATAACAAAATTAAATGAGAATATTTATTTTGTGATAAAAGGATAAATATGTTGGTTAGTTAAGTCAAGAATCTAAATATTTCAGCCCAAAGGCATTCCTTTATAATTTTTTCATTCTAAGATGAAAAATAAAATATTAATCAAACTTTCACTATACTCTTTTATTATAGTTTAAAAATATAGCCACACTTCTGTCCTTGCCTAGAGGAAATATATTAACAAGTGTAACCTGCTTCAATTATAAATCAAAGCGAAATACCATACTGCACTGCAGTGCTCATACCACTTTAGATTTAAGAATGAAACATAGATTAAAAGTTACACATTAATTAGCATATAGAACATAGATGACACAGGGATGGTAGCTCTTTGCTAGAAAGTAATTTTGAATGTCAACGAAAAGAAATAATATATTCATACAATTAACCAGCTTCACATTCAAATACCTTTGAGAATATATAAAAAGGCTATAGTATAAAATATTACAAATTAAGGTTACTAGAAGTTATACTGCCAAATATTAGGATGGGTTGTTCCTCTAAATATATGTTTGATGAAGCACAATTTTAAAATAAAATGACTCAATATAATGCAATTTCCTGTCTTGATATCATTCATCATATGAAGACAAGTTTCTGCCTAGTCACCTTGTCTCCTCTGTGATCTAGTCATAAGTGTTTCCTATTCCTAACTTCTCTACCACTTCTGCCTTTTAGGCTAGGTGTTTTCACCTGTACCATGTAAAAGAGTGAAACACAGAATTATAAGTGGTGCTTTAGAACCTAAGAATATGCTCTGTATTTTATTTATGTCAGATCCCTAAAAATTTTGCTATATTCAAAGATCACAGAAGTTGAAAGGCAGTAAGGAAGTGGGAAGGAAGTAGAGACCAGCAGAGATCTACGCTGCCCACCACATAAATCTCAATGTAAAAACAAAAAGAATTCTGAATGCAGTGGATTCTGAGAATAGAAGATTTTTATTTTATCTGTCCAGTAAATATTTCATAAAATCAAGAAATTGTATATGAGAGTATCTTGAAGTCTAGTAAATGGACATATAGATTGGATGCATGTCTGCTAAACAAAAGAGAACAGACAGTTCCCTGATGAGTAATTTTCCTCTAAGTTTTAGAGAGATTTTATCAAATACTTAAGAAAAAGATGGCAGAAAAATAGTCAATTCCTATACTGTTTCTTTTCATCTGAGGATTAATACAGAAAAAAAAATCAATATTGACTACCAAAAGGGATAAGTGCTCCAGCAGAAAAGAAGACCATAGCCTAGACAACCCAAAAGAGGGTATCTCTAAATACCTCTAAAGAATGATTAACTATAGGAGTCAGAAGATATGTTTACACATGGTTTGGCACCTTTAAGAGGCTGCAACAAATACACAGCCTCTGGAAAAGAAAGACGAAAGTCATAAAAACAAAACAAAGAGATAAAAGGAAAAAAGCATAAGATGTAAAGTGTAGTTGAGGTAAAAATAGAACCAAACAAGATAAGAACATTTTAAAATTAAATTGCAACAAAAATTAAAATGTAATGTTGAAGTATTATGACAGAGATAAATATAAAATAACATGTGCAAGATAATTTGTAAATATCTCCCTACTATAATTGAAAATAAAGATGAACACAATCTTGTTAAAATATTTTAACGACAGAGATGGAATCCTGTCTAAATTGTTAGGTAATGTGACATTTCCCGGAAAGAGAAAGGTGAACAAAAAGAAAGGTCCCATTTTTTTCTATCATATCATAATATTGCTTAACTTCTGATTATAGGACATAAAAGTTTAATGTAAAATCTCGATAATGTACAAAAAATGGAATTTTACACATGATATTTTCTGCTTAAGAAAATGTCTTATATACATTTTGGTCTGCAAGGATAAATATGTGAGAATGACAGGTAAACAAATTGGCAAAACAATACAAGTTTGTAATTACTGTTGGTACTTGTCATATTTTGACTAACCTTGTTTTTTTTCCTAGATTTGGGAAATTCTTATTTTACAACATACATCTCCAAGATAAATACCTTAGCTTAATTTGCACCCTCCATGATACCCAGAGCATAGGAATATGACTGGGAATTCTATGATGAGATTCTTACATGGGAGACATCGGAGAGATTGAATTAAAAGTGAATGTTGAGACTTCTGTTTTTCACTTCTGATAATATTAGGAAAACAATCAAAATCAGCCCTTTAAATGAGGATGGAAACCTGAACTATGTGTCTATGTGCTTGAGGGAATCATAGAGCTAAGAACATAATGAAGATTTATGAGAAAATAAATATTAGAGTGGTAAAATCTGTTTCAGGTTTTCAGGGTACCATAAACCAGGGTTGATCATAGGGTAGGTCATGGAGTGAATCGCAAATTTGGAAACTTTTAAATCATACAGTGTTTTGTAGTCTCTTACACGAAGAATTTAGTCTGAAAATGGGGTGAAGAAAACAAAGTTTGTTCTTGGGTTATTTTTCTTAAGTGCTAGGTGTTTGCAGTGAAATGAAGAATAAGTCTTAACATCTTTCAAAATAGTTTTTCAGTTAGAGGATGGAAGAAAGACACTAACAATACAAAAGTTATACAAGTTCATAAGATGTGATTCAATACAAAGGGAAGGGGAGACTAGCTGCAAAATATGGAAAACATGTGGTGGTGTGCACATGTAGCGGGTGCAGTGCTAGAAGGATGCATGTATCCTGCAGCTTGGCCACAAAGAAGTGGAATTTAGAAGTACCATTTTATGTATGCACCAAAAGAAGGTCTACCTCTTACAAATGAACTTAACCATTCTCTGAGAGACTGAATTGACTGCCAGAATGGTGCTCTATTCTTTCATTCCTTTTAAATGAAAAACGGATTTCCAAGAAATCCTCTTGTGAAGCCAGATCAAAGCAGGGTCTCCCTATAATTGTGCCTCACAAGAAAGCCAAATTTTAATGAGTATGGCACCAGAAGAAGGAGGTACAGACATTGCCCATCACAGAGACGATGGGCCAGGATACGCTTCACTCTGGCCAGGGCCTGGGTACCACCATTATCAAGATTTAGTATTTTGTGCTTCTGTAATCTGTGTTCTAGGATGCCATTTTTTGGCATTGTGGGACATGGATCCATTTGAAAGTCTGATACAAGGTGTGGAGTCTCTCCCTAGAAAATATACACATAAAAACATAGTTTAGCTTATAGATTTATGAATTATATGAGCCCCTTACTGTGAAGATACATGTGGTTATATGTTGTTATAAACATTGCGAAATAAATGCTGTTGTTTTCTTTCTTTTTTTCAGAGGACTATCAAGATTTAATAAGTTCCACATTCCACAAAACTGGGATTATAACCTATAGCTAGCTGTGATTCAACAGAGAAGATACAGGAAGGAGACTATAGCAGTGAAAAACTGGTGATAGAGATACTAAACTTAGAGTTAATTTACATGGTCCAGGTAAAACATAATTAGAGCCCAATGTGGCACTAGAAGAGGAGAAAGAATGAGTGATTTAACAGATTAATCTACGGACGATGCATCTGTATTAGAAAACTGATAAGTGTGCAGTGAGTTCATCTCTCAGAAATACAAACAGGCTTTAATAAGAAAAATATTTTAAATACTTTTTTCAAAAAATATTTTTTATTAAAGCATCCTGAGTCTTTACTTTGCCACTCTGCATTTATGACCCTCTAAGACAGTGCTGGATTATTTCTTTAAGAAAGATCTCAACAGAATCCACTTTTTCCTGGCATAATTATAAGGCTTCAGTGCAGACAACCTACAACTTTCAAGTATATTAATACAACTTGAAAGAGTATATTACTGGCCAGGGCCTGGGTACCACCATAAACATTAGCTAGGCACAGTGACTTGAGCTTGTAATTCCAGCTACTCGGGAGGCTGAGGCCAGAGGATTTCTTGAGCCCAGGAGTTTGAGGCTGCAGGGGAGCTATGATTATTCCACTGCATTTCAGCCTGGGAGACAAGGTGAGATCCCATCTCAAAACTGTATTATTTTTCATTAATTAAATTACATTAAGTATCTTACACCTTGGTACCTGTCATTATTTCTGTGTAGTAGAATTATAGGTGACTTGTGGTTTCTGATTTGTATTGCCTGAAGTCCCTAAGTTTATAAAATAGGCACACAGAAACTTGTAGTTTAGTTGGACTTTTTGTTTGTTTTAATTTTACTATACCCTTAAGGCAAAGTGATGGATCCATAAAGGTAAAATTTAAAATGTTCAAGGTACTTTTTGGAATGTAATGGTATCATCACACTCTTTTGTATGATTTGCTGAATTTGCTTCCAAAGGCATTCAGGATTTTCACGCTGGCTCCTCAGCAGCAGAAGTCCTCAAACGGGGCCTTCAGAATTGACCATGTAACTTTAAGATTAATTCAAAATCAATCTTACGTCATCTTCTCACTGTGCTTCTCTGTATTTATTGACAAAATTGATCACTCCTATCCAGCATTGCTTCAAATGTTCTACTCCCTGGTTTTCTAACACGTAATATTCTCCTTACTCCCATCTTAACTGTTTCACAGTCTCTCGTCATTTTTTATATTGACTTCTTTCCCTCTATCTGCCTATTAAAAGTTACTGTTTTCTGGTCTTGTGAATTCAAACTTTTCTCACATTAAACTGGAGGACCATGAATGGCCTAATACTGAGTTATGTCTTGATTCTGCCCCCACAAATAAGATCCCTCTTCCCAAACAGCCTTCCTTATCAAGATAACCATGTACAGTTCTTGCTTATTCCTCTACATTGGGTTCAGTTTCCTACAGGCCCATGAAATTATTCAAAAACTAATCACATCCTCCTATGGTGACCAGGGGAGAAACACAGCCTTTTGATACTGCAAAGCCTGTCTTCTATAGCCCTGATTGTCATTTCTCTCCCAGAGTGCAACACTTCATGTGACCCTGTTTGGCGTGCTGTGTCCTTCTCCCTTGGGCTATGAACAAATAGGACTAGGAAACTGCTGTGATCTCATCTGTTCATCACCCAATATTGGGTAATTGCCCATCTCCATAAGCCTGTGGTGGGAATTTTTCTCTCCCCAGTATGGTCAATAGGAGACAATTAAAACACTCTGTAAGCCTTTTCCTGTTGAAATTGGAAATCAGTTTTCCCAGTTGTATGGTTGGATGAAATTGTTAATAAAAAGAATAGTTTCTAATTTTGACTGTGTAACCAATGTACTGTGACCTTTCACTCACTTACCTTGCCTTTTCCTTAGCAGGCCCCTCTCTTTTAATTGTAATTATTATAACAAGGAAAAATGAACATTTTTCAAAGTGCTTGCACAGGCATGATTTCATAGAATCTTTGCAGAAACTCTGTAAAGTAGCTTTTGCTATTCTCATATTTATCACCCCGTAAGTACTTAGTAATACCAGAACTTGAGCCTATTTTTATTTTTTTTACTCCAGATTCAGTAATCTTTTAATGTTATCCCAGCCTCCACTGTTAGGAAAGTATATGCCTTAAACAGATTGGAGATATATGTTGTCTTTAAAATTTTAACTGGATCTTGCCCCGTTGTGCTAGTGTCTCTAAATTCTAATGTGTTGCCTTATGCTTTAAAATTATAATTATAAAATAAAATTTGGCCTGATAAATGCCAATCAGAATAAATGAGCTGAGATATGGCTAAATTTTTTTTTTCTAAATTATACAAAGACATTACAATATCCTGCAGGGAGAAGGAAGATGATTCAGAAATAAGTAAGGTAGAGATAAATGAGTTACAGGAGAATTCATGGTTTCCAGCCTCTTCTAGTAAGAGTCTTTTTTCTTAGATCAACTTCAAACACTGGTGAGGTGAATGCAAGTTCAATCCTACAGGCACCATTTCCAATGCAGAATCAGATCTGAGAGGCTGTAAGGGACAAAACATTTAAACACCTCTCTGGCAGTACATGGCATCATATAAACACTTTGATACAAAGTAGGAGATATCAGAGTCAAGCTCCAGTTTTGAGGAAAAAACTGATTATGAACAAGGTAAAAATTCTGACTCTCAAACAACATGTTGGAGAGAGACTTTTCTCTCAAGGAAAGAAATTCAGTAAGCATGAGAAAGCTAGAGAGACAATGGTAAGAGTCACATGCATCAGCTCAAAATCTGTGTTGAGGTACAACTTAGCGTTTAACCTCCAAAGATCGAAACTGTGTAAAAACATGGGCGCTAAGAACATTCATTAAAGGGCTAATTAGAAAGTAAATAAATAAATATTCATTGACTGCTTTCAATATTCCAGGTATTGTCCACAGAAAGCATATTAGCACCAAGTGGTGGGATTAACCAATATTTCTTTTTCACAGTACCCTTTGGCATGATCATATGTTTCATCTGACTTGTGGGCAACACTAATAATATCTTGCTATGTAGTGTCTTAGTGGTTCTTGGCTTGAGTAGAGCTGAACACTAGTAATTAGTGATGGGTATAAATATCAGAGTGGAATTTAGATAGATAAGGTTTTAAAAAAAACTTTCATAACCAATAAAAAATCTAGGCTTCAATGATGTTGAAAGGCTTTTTGTCTTGTCTTAAATATTCAACTGACACCATGAAAAACTCATGAGTGATAATATTTTTTAACAGTCTTCGGTGATTTGACCAAGGCATTTTCAGGGTGAGTTTACAATTTCTTTCAGAACTATGAAATCAGGAGGGCCGTTATCTTTGTTTCTGAAGAAAAAATAATCTTTTATTTTTTGTAGCCATATTCATATATCACAGAAGGACATGTGTGGAAGGCGGGTTTACTTATGCTCACACACACACATGTATATATATTCGTGTGTGTGTGTATGTTTGTGTGTGCATAGATACATACATATTTGGTCTCCACCCCTGTGTCCTAGCACACAGTTTCTAAAACCCTTGGAATCTCCAAAATGATAACTTTTTGTGTGCTGATATGTTTTGGCTGTGTCCTGACCCAAAACCCTTCTTGAATTGTAATCCCCATAACATCCGTGTGTCATAAGAGGGACCCAGAGGGAGGTCCCTCAACCAATTAAATCATGCGGGCTGTTTCCCTATGTTATTCCTGTGATAGTGAGTTCTCACAAGACCTGATGGTTTTATAAGCCTCTGGCATTTCCCCTGCTGGCACTCATTCTCTTTCCCGCTGCCCCGTGAAGAGGTGCCTTCTGCCATGATTAAGTTTCCTGAGGCCTCAGCCATACGGAACTGTGAGTCAATTATACCTTTTTTCTTAATAAATTACTCAGTCTTGAGTATTTCTTCATAGTGAGAGAGGAGGCAGGGAAAGTCTGGTTAGGCAGATAGAGAGGGAAGGTCCCAGAAGAGGGACAAGTCCTGCAGAACTGCACCTGCACTGCCCCTCTTATGTAGTTAGCAGGAGGAAATACGATTAAGAACTTTCTTTATACCAAGATGCTTGCTCACATGGGACTTTCCAGCGACCCATGCAGGCACAGACAAGGACCGAGGGTGTGTTGAAATGACCCTGGATTCACTGTAATGAGATATTGTAGATTTGGTACTAGACCACCATAATAACATGAATATTAAAATAGAGTGAATCACAGAATTATTCTTTGTTTTCCAGTGTATAAAAAGTTATGCTTACACTATACTGTAGACTATTAAGTGTATGAAAAAGACCAAAATTGTCTTGAAACTAATGAGAACAAAAAGACAACATACCCGAATCTCTGGGGCACATTAAAGAGCAGTGTTAAGAGGCAAATTTAAATCACTAAATTCCCACATGAAAAAGCTGGAAAAATCTCAAATCAACAATCTAACGTTACAACTAAAAGAACTAGAGAACCAATAGCAAACAAACCCCGAAGCTAGCAGAAAACCAGAAATAACCAAGATCAGAGTGGAACTGAAGGAGACAGGGATACACAAAAGCCCTTCAAAAAATCTATAAATCCAAGAGCTAATTTTTTGAAAAAAAAAAAAAAAGTAAAATAGATAGACTGCCAGCTAGACTAATGAAAAAGAAGAGAAGAATCAAATAAACACCATTATAAATAAGAGGATATCACCACCGACCCTATAGAATTTCAAACAACCGTCAGAGAATACTACAAACACCCCTATGCACACAAACTAGAACATTTAGAAGAAATGGATAAATTCCTTAGCACATCCACCCTCCTAAGATTTAACCAGGAAGAAATTGAATACCTGAGTAGAGAATAACAATTCTGAAACTGAGGCAGTAATAAAAAGCCTACTAAGCAAGAAAAAATATCCCAGGTCCAGACGGACTTAGAGCTGAGTTTTACCAGAGGTATGAAGAAGAGCTGGTACAATTTTTACTGAAACTATTTCAAACTATTGAAAAGGAGAGTCTCCTCCCTAATTCATTTTATGAGGTCAGCATCATTCTGATACAAAAATCTGGCAGAGATGCAACAGAAAAAGAAAATATCAGACCAATATCTCTGATGAACAATGATGCAAAAATCTTCAATAAAATACTGCCAAACCAAATCCAGCAGCACATCAAAAAGCTTATTCGCCATGATCAAGTTGGCTTTATCCCATTGCAAAATTGGTTCAACATATGCAAATCAATAAATGTAATTCATCACATAATCAAAGTTGAAGACAAAAACAACATGATCATCTAAGTAGATGCAGAAAAGGCTTTCAATAAAATTTAACATCCCTTCATGTTAATAACTCTCAATAAACTAGATATTGAAAGAACATACCTCAAAATTATGAGAGCCATATATGACAACATAGTCAATATCATACTGAATAGGCAAAAGCTGAAAATACTCCCCTTGAAAACCAGCAGAAGAAAAGGATGTTCTCTTTCATGATTCCTATTTAACATAGTATTGGCAGTTCTGGCCAGGGCAATCAGGCAAAAGAAAGAAATAAAATGTATTCTAAAAAGAAGAGAGCAAGTCAAATTATATTTGTCTACAGATGACATGATCCTATATTTAGAGAACCCCATTGGCTCAGCCCAAAAGCTTCAGAGGCTGATAATCAACTTTAGCAAAGTCTCAGGATACAAAATCAATGTGCAAAAATTGCAAGCATTCCTATACACCAAAAACAGGCAAGCAGAAACCAAATCATGAATGAACTTCCATCCACAATCACTACAAAGAGAACAAAATACCTAGGAATAAAATAAAATACCAAAGAGAATAAAATAGCTAACAAGGGCAGTGAAAGACCTCTACAAGGAAAGCTACAATCCACTGCTCCAAAAAATCGGGGAGGACACAAACAAATGGAAAAAATAATTGCATGCTCATGAATAGAAAGAGTCAATATCATGAAAATGGTCATACTCCCCAAAGTAATTTATAGGTTTAATGCTATTCCCATTAAACTACCACTGACATTTTCACAAAATTATAATAGAAGAAACTATTTTAAAATTCATATGGAGCCAAAATAAAAAAAAAAAGCCCAAATATCAAAGACAATCCTAATCAAAAAGAACAAACCTGAAACCATCATGCTACTCAACTTCAAGCTATATTACAAGGCTACAGTAACCATAACAGCATGGTACTGATACAAAAACAGACACATAGACCAATGGAACAAAATAGAGACTAGAATAGAAAACTCAGAAATAAGACCACTGTATTAGTTCATTCTCATACTGCTGTAAAGAACTGCTCAAGACTGGGCAATCTATAATAAAAAGAGATGTAATTGACTCACAGTTCTGCATGGCTTGGGAGGCCTCAGGAAACTTACAGTCACATAAGGGAAATCGAACAAGTCCTTTCTCACATGATGATATGAGAGAGAAGTGCAAAATGAAGTTGGAGGAAAACTGCAGGTCTCATGAGAATGCATGTACTGTCACAAGAACAGCATGGGGGAACTACCCCCATGATCTAATCATCTCCCATAAGACCCCTCTCCCAACATGTGGGATTACAATACAGATCACAGTTCAAGATGAGATTTGTGTAGGGACACAGAGCCAGATCATATCAACCGCACACCTAGAACCATCTGATTTTTGACAAATCTGAAAGAAACAAGCAATTTGTAAGTAATTCCCCATTTATTAAATGGTGCTGGGAGAACTGGCTAACCATATGCAGAAAATTAAAACTGGACTGCTTTCATATACCTTGTACAAAAAATTAAGAAAAGTCAGATTAAAGACTTAAATGTAAAACCCAAAAGTATAAAAATTGTAGAAGAAAATCTCAGCGGTAGTATTCAGGACATAGGTACAGGCAGAGATTTCATTACAAAAACACTGAAAGCAATAGCAAGGAAACAAAAAAAAAATGACAAATGGGATTTAATTAAAATAAAGAGCTTTTGTACAGCAAAGGAAACTAACATCAGAGTGAACAGACAACCTACAGAATGGGACAATAATTTTGCAACCTATCCATCTGACAGAGGTCTAATATCCAGAGCATACAATGAACATAAAAAATTTACCAAAAAAACCCCTACAACTCCATTAAAATGTGGGCAAATGACATGAATGGACACATCTCAGAAGAAGACATACACGCTGCCACAAACATATGAAAAAAAAAATCTCTACCTCACTAATCATTAGAAAATGCAAATCAAAACCACAATGAGATGCCATCTCACACCAGTCAGAATGGCGATTATTAAAAAGTCAAGAAACAACAGATGCTGCCAAGGTTGTGGAGAAAAAGGAACTCTTTTACAGTTTTAATGGGAGTGTAAATTAGTTTAACTACTGTGGAAGATAGTGTGACATTTCCTCAAAGACCTAGAGGCATAAATGCCATTTGACCTAGTAATGCCATTACTGGATATAAACCCAAAGGAATAGAATTCATTCTATTATGAAGACTATATGCATGTGTATGTTCATTGCAGAACTATTCACAACAGCAAAAACCTAAAATCAACCTAAATGCCCATCAGCAATAGACTACATAAAGAAAATGTGGTACATATAGACCATGGAATACTATGCAACCATAAAAAGGAATGAGATCATGTCCTTTACAGGGGCATGGATGGAGCAGGAAGCTGTTATCCTCAGCCAACTAATGCAGAACAGAAAACCAAGCATCACATGTTCTCCCTTATAAGTGGGAGCTGAGTGATGACACATGGACACATGAAGGGGGAATAATACATACTTGGGGCTGTCAGAGGTGGTGAGGGGGAGGAAGAGTATCAGAATAGCTAATGGATGCTGGGCTTAACACCTAGGTGATGGATTGATCTGTGCAGCAAACAACCATGGCATATGTTTACCTATGTAACAAAACTGCACGGGGGGGGGGGAAGAAAAAAGGGGGGGGGGGGGGAAAAGAAAATGCAAGCAAAGAGACAGCGGGGAAACCTATTTAAAATACTAAAAGTAAAAGAGAACTCTCAACCCAGAATTTTATGCCCAGCAAAAATAACTTTCAAAATAAACAAATAGTTATGATATGATTTGCAGTTCTACTCTTAGATATATAATCAAGAGAAATTTAAAAATATACATACACTCAAAAATTTCTACACAAATGTCCATAGCAGCATTATTCAAAACCAATAATAAGTAGAAACACCCCAAATGCCCATTAACTGAATAACGGATAAACAAAATGTGACATAGAAATACAATGGAATATTATTCAATAACAAAAATAAATGGTACATGCTAAAACATGGATTAATCTTTAAAGCAGAATGCTAAGTGAAAGCCAGTTACAAAAGACTACATGTTGAATAATTCCATTTATATAAAATTTCCAGAATAAGCAAATCTATAGAGTCAGAATATAGATTAGTGGTTTTCTAGACCTGGGAACAGTTGCAGAGAATAAGGGAATGAATGATAATTTGTATGGGGTTTCTTTGGGGGATAATAAAAATGTTCTAAAGCTGTTTGTGGTGATGTTACATCACTCTGTAAATATCCTAAAAAGTCACTGAATTGTACACTTGAAATGGGTGAACTATATAGTATATGAATTATACCTCAGAGATGACAAAAATAGAATTTTTAAAAGGTAAAATAAAAACTTTTCATAACACAAATAAAATAAATAAATAAAAATGCTCAGGCTGGGCATGGTGGCTTATTTCTATAATCTCAATATTTGGGTTGCTGAAGTGAAATGATTGCTTTGGCCAGGAATTTGAGAACAGCCTGGGCAACATAGGGAGACCTCATTTCTATAAATAAAAAATTAGCTGGGTGTAGTGGTGCATGCCTGTGGTCCCAACTATTGTGGAGGCTGTGGTGGGAAAATCACTTGAGCCTGGGAGGTGGAGGCTGCAGTAACAAAGTGAGACTCTGTCACACACACACACAAATAAACAAAAAATAAAAATAAATTCTTAATTACGAAGATATACTATTAGAAAAAATGGCACTGAAAGACTTGCTTAATGCAGCATTGCCAAAAAACTTCAATTTGTATCAAATGCAGTATCTGCAAAGCACAGTAAAGTGGAGTGCAATAAAATGACGTATGTCTGTATATAAATATATACAGAGAGTTTTACGGAGAGAGAGAGAGAAAGTAAACTGTAGCTCCCACCAACCAGAAGCAGTAAGCAACACAGGTTCTCAATCCAATAATTTATTGAACTTAGTTATTATTAGTTTGCCTCCCATGGCGAAAATGTCCCTCAGCCTGCAGCTTGCTTGATAACATTTGCATTTTATTGAAAGCCTCCATAGAATATTTTTGATCAGTTTTCCTAGAAATAAATTGATTTTGTCCTTTTACAACCAACCTCTTCATTGTTTGCTTATAGGCACATAATTATTTTCTGACTATATTCTCCAGGAGTGGGAGGTATAATCTTGTAACTCTAAATCAACATTTTCAACAAAAAGTTACAGCAGGCTTTTACTATAGCTCCAAGTGTTAGTTCTCCATAATTTGGCTGATTGGAAAATGTACCACCTTACTCATTCCAAATTATATTTTACTAGTATGCAATATACTTTGTCTTCTGCAATGTGGAATGAAGAAATTGATATGAAACAGAATGAAGCTCTTACATCCAGAATAAAACAGCAAAATAAAGTTAATTCCAGGTGGAATTTGCACAATAAAATTTGGCTGTAAATATCCCTGAAATAGTCATATGTTTTTACAATAAAGAGAAAAAGTTTTTGGAAAAAAATGTTACTTGATATTGACAGGATTGCTAGCATTAACTCTAAAAATGGCTGCAACATTACTTCTTGATCTTTATTTTAATAATGAAATGATTTATTAACTTGAAATACACATATTAAGTTATTTCCATATGCCAAATCTTTTTTTTGACAGCAGGGCACACACACATACAAATCCCTTTTTTCACGGAACTTAAAAACTGCTAAAATTTTAAGGTAAATATGAATAACAAAAAATAGAAGTTGGGATAAAAAAAAATTTTTTTTTGAGACGGAGGAGTCTTGCTCTGTCACCAGGCTGGAGTGCAGTGGTGCCACCTTGTCTCACTGCAACCTCTGCCTCCAGGGTTCGAGTGATTCTCCTGCCTCAGCCTTCTGAGTAACAGGGACTACAGGTATGTGCCACCACACTCAGCTAATTTTTTGTATTTTTAGTAGAGATGGGTTTTCACCATGTTGGCCAGGATCGTCTTGATCTCTTGAACTTGTGACCACCCATCTCGGCCTCCCAAAATGCTGGGATTACAGGCATGAGCCCATCACACCTGGTCAAGTTCAAAATTTTTAATCAACAAGGTAGAACTCACACTAGAAATTGACATTTCAAACTTCTAGGTAAATTTTTCTTTAGGACATTGTTTCTAAAGTCAGATTAAGCCCCGCTATGTACATAAACAGCAGATAGTTCATTCAAAATAAATTAGAACAAAAGTCATTTTATAACATCCAGGACAAAGCTCTATCCTTTAAGGCTATTTTAAAATTAAGGCACTAGTACTATTGGCAATTCTCTTTTTTCATTGATTTTTTTTTCTCAGAAAAAATGCCTAACAATAATTGAGAGTAAATTATTTCCATTTTTTATTACAATCTGGGAATACAGATCCATTTTACAAAAAAAAAAAAAAGGTAACCTGAGAAACAAATGTTTATTGTAATCATCATGAAGAACCAGATCTGGGGGCAAGTCGAGTGTTAAGACTAGAGGATGAGAAGCCAGAACTTGACCTCTAAGAGAATGAAAGCAAAGACTTGAGGGCTAGACGTGGCAGGAGGCCTCATCCTGGTTATCCAGCCATTAAAGTATGCCATAAATATGGAAACGGGGGAGTTGATTTGAACTGCTGCTCATGCACACCTTTTGGTCAGAAAAAGTTATTGGGCAGACATCAGATAAAGCCAAACTAATGACTAATCCAAAGATGAGACACAATAAACCTGAAGAACAAGCAACATAAAACATTTTCCTCCTGATGTAGATCAGTTGTAACCTAACATAAATAAATAAAGTGTAAAATAAAGCTCATTAATTTTTTTCTGATTTTTACTTTTTTATTTTTTGGAGATGGAATCTCACTCTGTCATTCAACCTGGAATGCAACGAAATGATCATAGCTCAGTGCAGGCTCGAACTCCTGGCATCAAGCAATCCTCCCACCTTGGCCACCTAAGTGCTTGGATTATAGGTATGAGCCACCACTCCCAGACAGCACTGCCTTCTTGATGTCCAACCTAATCAATAGGAAGCTCTGGGCCTCGCAACCTAAGGCTCCTCTTTCTTTCTCCTGAAACTGTCATGCACTCAGCCACTTAAATATGTTGATAAATTAACAGCTTTGAGGACTTTTACCTCTGTCCCTCAGGGTTCTGTCTGGAGCAAGAATATGAGCTAAGTGAATTGGGCTTCCCACCTCTTCATAATGTTCCTCCACGAGGGAACATTATTCTTCCCATTCTCCCACCATCTGGTCCTTTCTATGATGAGATGGAAACTCCTTGGAGATTTGAAATTAAAGAGGCAAGTGAGAAGGATGAGAATGTTGAACTGCTTGCAGCAGTGATGTATCACCTGATCAGCTTTTCCCTTTGACAAAACTCTTCAGAGAACTGTTGGCTTCATGAGAATCAAGGAGAAATTATAGTTCATTTAGCCAACATGGCACAAAGGCTGAAAGCAAATTTTCCTTTTTTAGATTCTCTAGCCTTTCCCCTCAATAGTCAAAGTTGACAGGCTCTACCATCATACAATAACATTTTTCAAAAAAGCCCAGTTGACATTTGTTGATCTTATTTAACTATCTTCCCTTCCTTTAGGGAATTGTTTCTTTTCAGACTCCATGTGGTTCCATTGGGCTCACCAATGATTATGTTTTGCTAACCTTGTCACGACATAGCATAAGCCAGGCTGATCATTGACCTTTCCCTATATCTGATAAATAGATGCTTTAGGAGAGTCCCATTGTTCTGTACTCATAAAAGCCTAGAAAAGTTTATGGCTATGTCCACAAAATGGGGGGAAATTTCATCAATAATTAGGGAAAATGAGGGCCATATATAAGAACTGAGTTGAAAAATTAAGAAGAGTCCGGAGAGTCTCTGGAAAAGGTAAGGCCAGGTCCAAAAAACTGTTATATTTATTTATTTTTCTTATGTCTTTGTCCTCTAAAGTAGTTTGAGTTAGGACTACTGCTTTCATCATCCACATAAAATATTGTGGCTAATGTAGTTAGTTGAGTTCTAAAATACTTAATTTGGAATGTGAAAATCCATTTAAGAGTACCTTTATGACGTGTAATAATGCATATGGCAGAGAACTAGAGGAGTGACCACAGACACACTTCTGCTATAACACACCGTCTTCAAGTGAAGCCTGCCTCGAATCTGTAGAATCTGCTATGTGGGAGTGTACCTGCTTGTTGAGACACATATTTTCACAACAGGACAGCAGCAAAACTAGGATCATCTCCCAAAGTCTTCCAAATTTGACTCCCCATATTTCTATGATCTTAGACATTGGACCATAGAATGCTGATTCTGGTCATTGCAACTGTTTTTAATCTGCCCATGTTGAAACTGTGTGGGAAAATATCATAAAGCTAAAAAAGCACATCAATGACACAATACTGTTTTGCTACTTTTGCAACTTATATGCATCAAGGATTAATATTTAAAGGCCTGGCACATTATGCACAAGATAAATTTTAATTCTGAGAAATTTCCTCCTTGATAATAAATTTAACATTAATTCTTAATATTTGAAGCATGTCACCCAAACTCTGTAGTTGAATTTCTGCTAGATTACTTAATGTTATATATGGAAAATTAAATATCTCTTATATATCTGGACTTTCAGTTTAGTTTCTGACTTTTTAGATGATGTTTAAGTTCACTGAAGCAAGTTAATAGAGTTAGATTTTTTCTTAGTCTGCATTCCATCTTGAAATTCCTAATAATGACTAAATGATTTTTAATATTTGTGTATTTTAATGTTCACTATTTCTGTGTACAATATTTTAAGATCAGCATTACGGTATAGATAGGATTATCTGTTTGAATTACAACAACAATTTAAAAAAACCTGTAGTATACAAAAGTTAACTTCCATCTGGTTGCAATGCTAGGAAAGAGTAAGTGGAGATTAGAAACCATGTGTCTCTGATGTACCGCTGCTTTGGAACACATGTCTTGTGGGCTTTCTTAGGTTCTCTTGAATGCCTCCTGCTTTCTTTAACTTGGAAAAGTCACACCATACTGTACTGCCTCTCTATTTTGATGTGTAAAGTAATCTGTACACAGTAAGGTGTAGGTCCTGGCTTTCTGAGTGTTGCTAGGGGCTGGATTCTGCACACCAGAAGTGTGTGAATATTTTTCTAGATGGGCCACATTTTTATCAACAAGAAATAGGAGAGAGGTAGGCAAAAAGAAAAAATCTCTTTACCCTGTCTTTAATGAAAGGTTAAAGACTTTTCTTGCAATCCTTCTGGACAATGGCACATGCAGGATAAACAGATCTGCTGAGCAACCTGCTCTATTTCATTATGGCTCTTTGTAAAGTAGTTTGCCAGCATGGTAATGCATTGCATCACATTCCAATTGTATATCTGCCTGCTTAGCTTTATTTTTTATTTCATGTTCATGACCATGGGCTTCTATTTTCCACTCCAAAAAAAAAAGTTGCTGGTAAGCAATCCTTGCCTCAGGCTCTGCTTTTTAAAGAAGGTAGGATTAGCCAATGTCTAAGCCTTTAATCACTGGGACTTCAACCCAACTAATGAAATAAAAATATTTCCTGGGGTTTTGTCATCATTATAGTTTTGGAATTACAAAAAAAAAAGTTATTTTATAATTAACACCTTTGTGTATGTGTGTGTGTGTGTGTGTGTGTGTGTGTGTGAATGTGTGTAGGAGGAGAGGGAAAAAGTGTTTTCATTCCTGATTACATATATAGTAAATCCAGTTCTATAGAGAAACAGAGACATAATAATAGCTGGGGCAATGTTTTTATTTCTAATATGTAAAAATTAAATTCTGCTGGTTGTACACTCCAAAAGCAGAATATAGCATCTTCTGAAATGAATGTATATGGTTAAACCCTCCAAATTATATAATATTTCTAGCTATGTAAGGGAAACTTTATTTTCACTCCCAATGCATTATGATTTATTTGAATTCTGCATCTAAGTAAAAGAAATGAAGCTATAATCAAACAAAGCTTTGGCTGCTAGCCACTTGCAAAGTCAAATAAAAATGAGGTGTGGTGAATGAAAAGTGACTTTATTCCAGAGCTAGCAGTGGGGGAAATGGCCAAGGCTTCATGCTTTAAGGAAACAACTTCAACTTTTTGACAAAATGTGAAGGCTTAAGAAGGAGAGCTTGATAGGAGAGTAATGCAGGAGGGGTGAGGAGGTGCCAGTCTACAGAGACACAACTAAAAAAGAAAATTTCAGACCAGTATCCATGATGAACATTGATGTGAAAATCTTCAATAAAATACTGGCAAACCAAATCCAACAGCATGTCAAAAAGCTTATCTATAACAATCAAGTCGGCTTCATCCTGGGATGCAAGGCTGGATTAACATAGGCAAATCTACAAATGTAATCCATCACATAAACAGAACCAAATACAAAAAAACCCAAATGCCCATCGATGATAGACTGGACAGGGAAAATGTGGCACATATACACCATGGAATATTATGCAGCCATCAAAAACGATGAGTTCGTGTCCTTTGTAGGGACATGGATGAACCTGGAAACCATCATTCTAGCAAACTACACAAGACAGAAAATCAAACACCGCATGTTCTCACTCATAGGCGGGTGTTGAACAATGGGAACACATGGACACAGGGGGGGGAGTATCACACACTGGGGTCTGTCGGGGGAAAAAGGGGAGGGGTAGTGGGGGTGGGGAGGTGGGGAGGGATAGCATGGGAGAAATGCCAGATATAGGTGATGGGGAGGAAGGCAGCAAATCACACTGCCATGTGTGTACCTATGCAACAATCTTCCTTGTTCTTCACATGTACCCCCAAACCTAAAATGCAATAAAAAAAAAAAAATAAATAAATAAATAAATAAATAAATAAAAACCACGTGATTATCTCAATAGGCAGAGAAGGACTTCGACAAGATTCAACAGCCTTTTATGCTAAAAACTCTCAATAAACTAGGTATCCATGGAACATATCTCAAAACAATAAGAGCTATTTGTGACAAACACACAGCCAATATCATAATGAATGGGCAAGAACTGGAAGCATTCCCTTTGAGAACTGACACTAGACAAGGATGCCCCTCTCTCACCATTCCTATTCAACATAGTATTGAAGTTCTGGCCAGAGCAATCAGGCAAGAGAAAGAAATAAAGGGTATTCAATTAGGAAAGGAGGAAGTCAAAAGTCTCTATTTGCAGATGACATGATTGTGTATTTAGAAGACCCAATTGTCTCAGCTCAAAATCTCCTTAAGCTGATGAGTAACTTCAGTGAACCATCTTAAAATTAAATGCAAAATAAGCACAAAACCTTTTTGTGCATAAGTGAGCCTGCAAAGTTGTAGGATATTCTGTGAACAAGAAGAGCAGCTAGAAATAAATGACTATGTAGGTATGATACAGGAATGCTCTGGGTCAGTATACCCTCTTAGCCTGTGTCCGAGGCCTTCTAGACTCAAATCCCCACATGTTAGCTTATTCTAGAAGGGTTGAGCAATAAAACTTCAAGGATGGCTTTATTACACTTTAGTTTTAAGCACAAACCATAGTCAGGGCCAGAAAACGCACAGCATAAAACAAAAGGAAATGTCTGACCTCTCAGGAGGAGTTGAAGATAATTTGTAGCTGTGAAAATAATATTAATCCCTTAACTCCCTTGCACACCCCATTCTCCTGTCCCAGACTCTATCTCTATCACTTATATTTTATGCCTCTATTTAATCCTTGGTATATATGAGTATAATCTAAAACCACAAGGAGAATATATGGTTAACAGGGATTCATCACAGCATGTTCATTCTGTGGAATAGCAAATAAGATAAAAACAATTTCAATAGCTTAAAGTGAAAGGCAATTCTTTTCTCTGCTTCGATTTTTTCAAGTTCTGTTGAGACATTTTAAAGAGTCCTAGGCATTTTTTAACTTGGATTGTTACCTACTAAGCAAAGTCATTTGAGAGAAACTCTGTGATCATCATGTTATGTTTATAAAGTTAATCTGAAAGTTGATCTTTAGGATATAAATGTCCTAATGTGCAATGTTAATAACAATGCTGAATAAAAATCTAGAATAAAATCCAATTGAATATTTTCAGAAGATGCTCCCAGGTTGAGGCTTCTTTGCTTAGATAAAGAATCTGGGTGCTTTTAAAAGATAACTGATGTCCTTTTTTTTTGCATTTCACTTGATATATAATTTCAGCTACAAAAGACAAAACTGAGGAGTTAGTCAATATTAGATTCAGGAATGTGAAAGAACTGTTATTATAAAGAAGAAAGTTATTTACTCTATCCTATCTTTGTAAAGCAGAGGCAATGCTCTATTAAAAAACAACAACAGTTCTCATAGTTTGTGCAAAATGTTCCAGAATTGTATTGCAGATGTTTTATCGCCCCAACTAGTTTACAAGCAAGTGGAGAAGAAGAGTTATGCTTGTCTTCTAAGTCTTTCTCACATCCCACTACTGGCCCCAAATACGTAACAAAATAGACACATGAATACATGCTATTTTAGTTGAAGTGAAGAAATAAGAGGCCTGCATTCTTTTAAAACATAAAATCCCATTATACCTACATCTGAATGTTTTTTTTTCATAAGATCAAGGCTTCCCAATCTTGCTATTTGCAAAATACTGAAAGCAGATTACTCAGGAACTGCCAAAAGGAACCTTATTGATTAGCATTTTCTTCTTCTAAAGCACATTGCAATGATAATTCCTTTTCTGAATAGCAAGCCCATGACGGCACTAGACTCTGAAGTCCCTTCAGTATCATTAAAAGAATGTCAAGTTTCCACCTGTTTTTGAGACACAAGGTAAACTTTTCATTAAATAAACAATTCCTTAATCAAATAAACAATTTCTTGATGATTTCAAAAAAGGTGATTATATAGTCATTTTCTTTGTGGTCCTCATATAATCAACCTTGGATGGGATCATGTAGGAGAAGGGCTTTCTAACTGGTCCTCTGTTTCTTCTCATCCATCATCTATACTGCTTCAGATTTATACATCACACCAAGGATGTCCTCTCTCACTACTCCTGTTCAACAGCATATAGAAAGTCCTGGACAGAGCAATCAGACAAGAGAAAGAAATAAAGGCCATCCAAATAAAAAGAGAGAGAGAAGTAAAACTATTCCTCTATTGCAGATGACACAATTCTATATCTGGAAAACCCCATAGTTTTGACTCAAAAGTTCCTTCGGCTGATAAACAACTTCAGCAAATTCTCAAGATACAAAATGAATAAGCCAAAATCACTAGCACTCCTATACACTGACAGCAGTCAAGCCAAGAGCCAAATTAGGAATTCAAACCCATTCACAATTGCCACATTAAATGTATTTATTCCATTTATGCTGGACATGGCTGGTGGGAGTGAGAGTGGGGGAACAAGGAAAATGGACTTAAGAGTCACTATTTTGCGAGACCTTTGGAGCATCCAGATCCCTCTATAAAAGTTTAGTGTTCCTGGCCGGGCGCAGTGGCTCACGCCTGTAATCCCAGCACTTTGGAAGGCTGAGGTGGGTGGATCATGAGGTCAAGAAATCAAGACCATCTTGGCCAACATGGAGAAACCCCATCTCTACTAAAAATACAAAAATTAGCTGGGCATGGTGGTGCACACCTGTAGTCCCAGCTACTTGGGAGGCTGAGGCAGAAATGCTTGAACCTGGGAGGTGTGGGTTGCAGTGAGCAGAGATCCCACCACTGCACTCCATCCTGGCAACAAGTGAGACTCTGTCTCACACACACACAAAAAAAAAGTTTAGCGTTCCTATGTGCATGTACTTGTCACTAAATGCCAAGATACCAAAGAAAGATAATATGGTTTCTTAATGAGACTACAAAGGAGCAATGTCTTTTCACCAGAAACAATGTTCTTATTGGCAGGTTTGCTTCTTCTATTTATCACAATACTTAGACTGTTTTGAGGAAGGTTCTTCTGCTCAAAAGACACAGAAATATACTAAAGCTCATTCAAATCAAGAGGGATTCATTGGAACATTATAAGTGCCGATGCAATAAAAATCTTACGAAGATATAACATGGATCAAATGAGAACTAAAAGCATGTTACTTCTGTATCTCAGTAACTAAACATTGTCTTGTCCTTATTTTTCTCTATGCATGTGCTCAAATCTTCACTTATAGCAACTGGCTTCCTTATTACTTAAATTTGCATAGCCATAAACTGTTAAATCTACAGGCCATTCAGCTCTATTTCTCATAGCTACCTAACAATCTCTCAGCTTCCCAAATTTAATCTTGAAAAAGGGATTGGGTTGAACAAATTTACCTCTTAAATTACCTCATTTTTTTTCCAGGCACTAAGCATTGACAAACCTTTGCATGACTTCCTTGCTTTAGTTAGCGAATCCTTTTCTAATAAATCATAATTTATTAGACTGCATCTAACATACAAGATGTTTCTCAGGGGTTGTAGGTTGGCAAATATTATACTTTATTAATTTGAGGATGAAGGTAAGTATCCAAAACATGCAAGGAAACTTTAAAAATTGGATTAGAAGAAAAAAGTTAAAAATATGTAAACTTTATTTCACAACATAAGCTTCATCATGTTCGAGACACTTTCGTTAAGTAATAATGGCAGCCATTTAGTCCATCCCTAAAGAATTGAGAGTGCTAAGAATTTAAGAATGCCTTGCAGCATTTTTTACATTATTAATCAAATAAAAATGGGTGCCTTTTATAAAGTTAAGACTAAGAAGCAAAAATTGGAAGGAGCCAAATCAGAACTGCATGGTGGATGCTTGATGATTTTACATCAAAACTTTTACAAAATTCCCTTGTTGGTTATGAGCAATAAGAAGTAGCATTATCATGGTAGCGAACTTTCTGGTAAAGCTTTCCCAGGAATTTTTCTGCTAAGGCTTTATTTTTGTCAAAACACTCTCATAATAAGCAGATGTTATTGTTCTTTGGCCCTCCAGAAAGTCAATAAGCAAAAGGCCTTGAGTACCTTAAATAACTATTGTCAAGAACCTTGGTTCTTAACTGGTTGAATTTTACTTTGACTGCAACAGTTCTATCTCTTGGTAGCCATTGGCTTGATTGTACTTTGTCTTCATACTGGTATAGCCCCGTTTCATCTTCTGTTACAAGTCTTTAAACAAATGATTCAGGATCTTAATCCTGCTTGTTTAAAATTTCCATGGAAAATTGCTTTTGTCTGAAACTGATGTGGGGTACAATGGTTTTGACATCTATGGACTGGAAAGTTTGTACAACTTAAATTTTTCATTCAGAATTATATAAGCTGAACCAATTGTTATGTCTATGGTGTTGGCTGTGGTTGCTGCTGTTAATTACTGATGCTCTTCAATTAGTACACAAACAAGGTGAATATTTTCCTGGCAAACTGATGTGGATGGTCTTCCACTGGAGCTTCATCTTCGCCACAATCATATCCTTTCTTAAACAAGTTATTCAATTTTAAAACACTGATTACTTCGGGGCATTGTCCTCATAAACTTTTTGGAAGGCATTAATGATCTCACCATTCTTTCAACCAAGTTTTCCAATAAACTTGATGTTTGTTCTTACTTCAATTTTGGCAGAATTCATGTTGTTCTAATAGGGGCTATTTTCATAATGATGTCATATCTTTCTTAGCTCCTTGAACTAGATCCTGTTTGTACATTTTATAGCAAATTAATACAAGTTGATTTTAGTGCAAAAATTAAAATCCATGTAGAGTTTATTTCATAATATGCATTTTCATAAACTTTTTAGAGAGCCTCACATATTGTTCTAATTATGTTAAAATGTAATCATTATATAAAAAATAAAGAACTATATCCTTGGGAATAGATAAAAAGGTGGAATTCATAAAAGTTTATGATTAACTTACTGTGGACATTAAGACATTAAGAAAAAGTATGTTTAAAGTAACTTATACATTGTAAGCTTGGGTTACTCTGTGAAGGTTGACACCAATCATTGAGGTAAACACTATCCAAGGAGAAACAAATTTTGGAGAATAATTAGGGAATGATGCTGAGTTCTACTTTGAGAATGTTGATTTTTCATGAATGTGGAGTATTGAAGTTTATCTAACTAGCATTTTCATATAATTATATGGATTTGATATGGAAACTTGGGCTAAACACAATTATAGTTAGCAGACTCTGAGAATAAGATTAAAACCTGTACTGAAAACAGATATAATCTGTAGAGCTATTTAGATTGAGCAGTACAAACTGCTAAGGAAAGACCCTGGAACAACCAAATTTTAAGAGACTGGGAACAAAAAGTCAGTAATATAAAGAATATTGAGAATAAATGATACGAGTTAGGCAGACAAAAAGTTATGATGGCTTAAAATTGTAACATTTGAAGTTACGTTGGTTGCATAAAACAAAACAAAAAGAGCAGTAGCTTTAAAACAACATAAGTTTATTTGTCATGTAAAATAATTCGAAAGTTTTAATTCAGGTAGTCCAAAGCTGTCTGGCATAATTGTTTTATAAAATATCCAAGGCCTAGGCTCTTTCCAGATCTTTGCTCTTCATTTCTAATATGTAATAGTTATTCTCGTGGTCCAAAGTTATTTATTAGGAGTTAATTATTACTTTCCTTTTCCATAAATCTCAAATGCCAGGAAGCTAATTGAAAACCAATAACCTACATACTTCATTTAAGACTAAGTCAGTTTTACTTCTCCCACTTCCACTTAAGGACATCAAGTGGAGACCAGAACTCTGCTTGCTGAAATAGGAATGCCTTTGCTCTGACATCCATACCTGTTCAATAGGAGTCAATATGTAAACTCAAGAAGTTTACATCCTCTGACCCTCACTTTTCATATCAAATGCTTCATTCTACAGGTCTAAAGAGCAAGGAAAAAGTTTTCAGATAGGAAAAACACATGAATGGGTCACTGTTGTGTAATATAAACCTAAAGTACTATGGATGATAGAAAGAAGAGACAGTAGGACCAGTTAGGAGGCCCTTGTCTTACAAAAGCTCATACAAAATTGATTATATAAGGGCCACAAATAAAATTGCTCTCTAATCATATTTATTTAAATAATCAGAAAATTAGTGGGTTTGCTTAATCATCTATTTAATAAAAGGCTTACTTTATGTCTCAAAGGCAGATAGAAGCTTGACATTTTTTTGATGTTAGTGAAATGACTGCAAACTTTATCTTCATATAAAAATTAGGGGTGATAAATTGCCCTTTTTTCTTACATGTTATATTTTACTGACTCATTTTTCTATAGGTCTGAGCATTTGGCTAGTTTGGACTAATGCAATAATTTCTCAGCAGCTGCAAATAGCATCATAAATGTGCTGATTAAACAATGCGTGCTCCATGCCAAACTTTATCACTTAAGCAAAAGAAGCTGAAGGCAAAAGAATTAACTTCATTTGAAATTAAAAAGAAAAGAAAGCTGTGAATATGGATTCTACATAACTCCAATAAAAAAGTCCCAAGCCTGCAATTAATAGGAATCATTTGGGCTGCACTTCATGGAAAAATGCTGCATAAAAAATGAAAAGTGATTCTGGAAAGCATTCAGGCCTTTCTGATAAACTCTAAACCCCATTTTCACTGTGAAGCCCTAAGTCACCACCAGTGAGCCTGCAATCTGAGTGGTTGATTGTTTTCGATATATTTAAAATGACAGACTTGCTCCCTTTGTTAACTAGGAAAGCAGCAAATGGCATGCCATTTTTCTTATTTTAAGAAATATGTGAAAAATGGCAGCGTGAAAGGGCATCTTCAACTTAAAGACAAAGTAAAATATTTTATACAAAATATTCTTTTTATACAAAAGAAAAATACTATAATATTGTTTCAAAATACGTAACAAAGAAAAGTGAGAAAAAATTTCATAGAGCACCATAAAATAGAAATAGAGAAAATCAAAAAAAAGAGGTGACAGCCAGATAATAGGAGGATGTGAAATGAGACCTAACAAAATTTGGAAAAGTACTAGCAAGAAATACAAATTGAGACTAAATCAGTAAAAGCATTTTTAAAAAAGAGAAAACTATGAAAAGCTCATAAGTGCATTGAGGAAAAAAGAGAATGGAGAAAATCAATCAAAATTAAAGAGTAGATTTGAAAGAAAATAACATAAAGAAAGCAAACATGGGCAAATTATACACACAAAGAACAATAGTGTGTGTTTGGGAACAATAATACTGTTCTTATATTTATTATACACACACACAAACATGTTATAATCCCATTTTTCTCCATTAACATTAAATGTATGGGGTGTCCAATCTTTTGGCTTCTGTGAGCCACGTTGGAAGAAGAAGAATTTTCTTGATACTATACATTAACATAAAATATACTAATGCTAACAGCATCTGATGAGCTAAAAAAAAAGCACAAAAATACTCATTTTTTTTTAAGAAGGTGTCTCGCTCTATTGCCCAGGTTGAAGTGCAGTGGCACTTGGCTCACTGCAACCTCTGCCTCCCATGTTAAAGGGATTCTCCTGCCTCAGCCTCCTGAGTAGCTGGGATTACAGGTGTGTGCCACCACACTTGGCTAATTTTTGTATTTTTAGCAGAGATGGGGTTTCTCCATATTAGCCAGTCTGGTCTCAAACTCCTGACCTCAAGTGATCTGCCTGCCTCTGCCTCCCAAAGTGCTGGGATTACAGGAATGAGCCACTATGCCCGGCAAAAATTTCATAATGTTTTTAAAAAGTTTATGAAGTTGTGTTGGGCTGCCATCCAACTCAAAGCCATCCTGGGCCACGGGTTGAACAAGCTTGATTTTAGTGCAAGAAGAGGAGCAAAACCGTTTGGTGCTCAGATAAAAATGTCAATTATAAGAACTTATATAAGTGAGTGACTTCTTGTAATTTGAACTATTAATAGAAGAGTTTTTAAATTTTTGTTGTTGTTACTTTTTACTTAATTTTTTAAAATAAATAATCAAGGTTATAAAAATTATTCCTATTTCTTACTAGTACAGTGTTTGAAGGTTTTAATATTGTAAACAAGTTTTATGGTTTCATTTTAAATGAAATTATATATATTAATTTAAATTATATAATTTAAATTATAATGGCAATAATCATAACCTTTTTTCACTCTATTTGAATGAATGTGCATGAATCTCTGAGAGATCACATATATATTTAGAGTTCTGGGTTGTAAGTGCAAATAGACTGTTTTCTGGTTTTCTATTATTAAATGCAAACGTATCATCTCCCAAAATACAGAGCTTAAATATTTTGAGAGAAAACAGTTCTAAATTTTAAATTCTTTTTCTATGCAATTTTTATGTGGGGGCTAGCAATGGACTTTGCTTTCAAATTCCACCTAGCTCCGCATCAATGTAGACTGTTTTTCTTTTCTATGAGTGCCCTTTCCCTACTACTCTGTATGTTAACAAAATGATGCCGCTTACTAGCTGCATGAACATGAGCAATTAACCCACTGCTCTTAGCTTTACTTTCTTTCACTAAAGCTTCTGACTTTCCTCTGACATTATTTTTGTCCTTTCAGTGCTTCTAGGCTTTTTCTTGTCAAATAATCAGTTTTTATGTACCCTGTGATACCACAATGCTTATGCTTATTTATTCCGCCATGTTTTATCATTGCCAATGTACATATTGATCTTCTACTAGATTCATCCAGTGTAGAGATGGTGTTTAGCATCCTTATAACCCGAGAGTAGCACTTTACGCTTTGCAGGTATGAAGTTAAAAGTTATTTAAGGACATGGAATAAGGAACTCTGAATACTCTGAAAATCCTCCAGTTATGGAGAAATTATTGTGAAATTGAGTAGAGCTATAACTACTTCCATTCAGTATCTCCATTTCAGTTAACGTTCCTGAAATTATCTTAGGCTTTATGGCAACTGTATAATACTTTTGGGGAATTTCAACCTCTCTTTATAATAAAATTCAGAAACAAAATAAGTTGGCATTGCCACACTATCTCTAATATTTTAGTGTCTTGATGAATTAAGCTTTCATTGTTCTCTACTATCTGGCCAGTGGAGAGATGGACCTATATTAAAATATTTTTTAAAATGAATGATTTCTGTACCATTTGTATATTCTGGGAAAGACAGCTAAAAATATTTTATTTACACTTGGACTTCGTAGACCATTGGAAACTCAGCTTTTAAAAAGATAATAATTTTTTTAAATTATTAAATATATGTATTCTAATAAGAATGAACAATTTTAATGAGTAATTATTAGAAAGCATTAAATAAAATGTGTCAACTTCTGAATCTGAGGATTTGATATCCAATCTGAGTTAAATTGCCCACTTACTTTTTTTAGCTGTTCATATTTCCTCCTTATTTACTTTGAAAAAAGTGACAAAAATAACATGATTGAGTATAGTGGAAATAATGTAAAGTTATATTTATGAATTTCTTATATGACCTTACAGCTGAAGAAATAAAATAATTACTCAAACTCTATTAGAAATAAAATATTTCAGAATGTTGGTTAAATCCATACTTAATAGCAAAATTGTTTTTGTTATATTAGCTATACTCAACTAATTAATGTACAAATGTACGTATTTTAATAACTCACCTTAACGCATACCTTAATAATCATCATGATGGTTTAATAAAATATTATTAAATATTAATTATATCAATTATTGTTTGTGTATGATATAGAGAAAAAGACCTCAATAAAAAAGTATATATCTGAATAAAAAGTCTGCATGTTTTCTTTGACAATGAATGAAAAACTACCAACATTATTAGTAATAAACTAAAATTATAATATTTCATTTCCATTATTATACATAAAAATAATTGCTTCATAAGTTATTATAAATTTAGGCAATTTGATTTAGAATCAAGTACATAATAAACAGTTTAATTTACAAAACAAATCCCATATATATGACAAACCTGTTAGAAAATTTTTATAAAAAATTCTTATTCACAGGGGTTAAAGACATAAAATATTTAGAAATGAAAATGAAAACAACTTTTGTATTCTAAAAAATCTGTAAAATTACCATGAAAGATAAGAATATTTAATGAGTGTAGGTTATACCATGTTTGATTATTCTTTCAAAGAAAGCTGAATATTGGCATGATATTAGTTGTTTCTCTAATGAATTAACAAAATGTTAAAGTACAACTCTTTTTTGGCGGTTTCCACTGAGGTACAAAAGGACAAAGACATATTAATGGTTTTCAAATATCTCCACATTCAGCATGGTCTTTCAGTGATGAGAATGAAGAAACCAGGGCATTCCTTATAGCTCATTTTCTTTTTTTAATGTATTTTAAGGTCTGGAGTACATGTGCAGAACTTGCAGTTTTGTTACATAGGTATACAAGTGCCATGGTGGTTTGCTGTAACCATCACCCTGTCCTCTACACTTTTTGGTGGGGTTGTTTGTTTTTTTTCTTGTAAATTTGTTTTAGTTCTTTGCAGAGTCTGGATATTAGCCCTTCGTCAGATGGGTAGATTGCAAAAATTTTTCCCCATTCTGTTAGTTGCTGGTTCACTCTAATGATTGTTTCTTTTGCTGTGCAGAAGCTCTTAAGTTTAATTAGATCCCATTTGTCTATTTTGGCTTTTGTTGCCATTGCTTTTGGTGTTTCAGTCATGAAGTCCTTGCCTATGCCTATATTCTGAACGGTAGTGTCTAGGTTTTCTTCTAGGGTTTTTATGGTGTTAGGCCTCATGTTTAAATCTTTAATCCATCTTGAGTTAATTTTTGTACAAGGTATAAGGAAGGGATCCAGTTTCAGCATTCTGCATATGGCTAGACAGTTTTCCCAACTTCATTAATTAAATAGGGAATCCTTTCCCCACTTGCTTGTTTTTGTCCAGTTTGTCAAATATCAGATGGTTATAGATGTGTGGCATTATTTCTGAGGCCTCTGTTCTGCCCCATTCGTCTATATCTTTGATTCTTCCTAATCATGAGCATGGAATGTTTTTCCATCTGTTTGTGTCCTCTTTTATTTCCTTGAGCAGTGGTTTGTAGTTCTCCTTGAAGAGGTGCTTCACATCTCTTGTTAGTTGTATTTCTAGGTATTTTATTATTTTAGTAGCAATTGTGAATGGGAATTCTCTCATGATTTGGCTCTGTGTTTGTCTGTATTGGTGTGTAGGAATGCTTTTGATTTTTGCACAGTGATTTTGTATCCTGAGAATTTGCTGAAGTTGCTTATCAGCTTAAGGAGATAAGGGGCTGAGACAATTGGGTCTTCTAAATACACAACCATGTCGTCTGCAAATAGAGACAACTTGACTTCCTCTTTTCCTATTAAATACACTTTATTTCTTTTTTCTTGTCTGATTGCCCTGGTCAGAACTTCCAATACTATGTTGAATAGGAGTGGTGAGAGTGGGCATCCTTGTCTTGTGTCAGTTTTCAAAGGGAATGCTTCCAGTTTTTGCCCATTCAGTATGATATTGGCTGTGGTTTGTCATAAATAGTTCTTATTATTTTGAGATTCGTTCCATCAATACCTAGTTTATTGAGAGTTTTTAGCCTAAAGGGCTGTTTAATTTTGTCAAAGTCCTTCTCTGCATCTATTGAGAGAATCATGTGCTTTTTGTCTTTGGTTCTGTTTATGTGATGGATTACAATTATAGATTTGAGTACGTTGAACCAGCCTTGCATCCCAGGAATGAAGCCGACTTGATCATGATGCATAAGCTTTTTGATGTGCTGTTGGATTCAGTATGCCAGTATTTTTGCATCAATGTTCATCATAGATATTGGCCTGAAATTTTCTTTTTTAGTTGTGTCTCTGCCAGGTTTGGGTATAATGATGATGTTGGTCTGATAAAATGAGTTGGGGAGGATTCCCTCTTTTTGTGTTGTTTGGAATAGCTTCAGAAGGAATGGTACCAGCTCCTCTTCATGTCTCTGGTAGAATTTGGCTGTGATCCCATCTGGTCCTGGCCTTTTTTTCTTTGGTAGGTTATTAATTGCTCCCTCAATTTCAGACCTTGTTATTGGTCTATTCAGGGATTCAACTTCTTCCTGGTTTAGTCTTAAACCAGGGTGTAAGTGTCCAGGAATTTATCCATTTCTTCTAGATTTACTGGTTTATGTGCATTGAGGTGTTTGCAGTAATCTCTGATGGTAGTTTGTATTTCTGTGGGATTGGTGATGACATCCCCTTTATCATTTTTACTGCATCTAGTTGATTCTTGTCTCTTTTCTTCTTTATTAGTCTGGCTAGTAGTCTATCTATTTTGTTGCCTTTCAAAAAACCAGCTACTGGATTCACTGAATTTTTTGAAAGATTTTTTTGTGTCTCTATCTCCTTCAGTTCTGCTCTGATCTTAGTTATTTCTTGTCTTCTGCTAGCTTTTGAATTTGTTTGATCTTGCTCCTCTAGTTCTTTTAATTTTGATGTTTGGTTGTTGATTTTAGATCTTTCCTTGTTTCTCTTGGCATTTAGTGCTATAAATTTCCCTCTAGACACTGCTTTAAATGTGTCCCAGAGATTCTGGTACGTTGTGTCTTCGTTCTCATTGGTTTTGAAGAACATCTTTATTTTTGCCTTCATTTCATTATTTATCCAATAGTCTTTCAGGAGCAGGTTGTTCAGTTTCCATGTAGTTGTGCAGTTTTGAGTGATTTCTTAATCCTAATTAGGATTTCTTAATCCTAATTCTAATTTGATTACACTGTGGTCTGAGAGACTGTTATGTTTTCCATTCTTTTGCATTTTCTGAGTAGTGTTTGACTTCCAATTATGTGGTCAAGTTTAGAATAAGTGTGATGTGGTGCTGAGAATAATGTATATTCTGAGGATTTGGGATGGAGAGTTCTGTAGATGTCTATTAGGTTTGCTTGGTCCAGATCTGAGTTCAAGTCCTCAATATCCTTGTTAATTTTCTGTCTCATTGATCTGTCTAATATCGACAGTGGGGTGTTAAAGTCTCCCACTTTGCATGAGAGATGGGTCTCCTGAATACAACACACCGATGGGTCTTGACTCTATCCAATTTGCCAGTCTGTGCCTTTTGATTAGGGCATTTAGCCCATTACATTTAAGGTTAATATTGTTATGGGTGAATTTGATCCTGCCATTTTAATGTTAACCAGCAAATAGGATAGTGTCAAGACCCATTAGTTGATGCAGTCTCTTCATTGTGTTTACGGTCTTTACAATTTGGTATGTTTTGCAGTGGCTGGGACTGGTTGTTCCCTTCCATGCTTAGTGCTACCTTCAGGAGCTCTTGTAAGGCAGACCTGATGGTGATGAAATCTCTTAGCATTTGCTTGTTTGTAAATGATGAAAATTAGAAAAATGTGCCATTTTATTTCCTGCAGGGTGCAGAGAAAATTAACCATTTTGATTTGTGATCAGAGCATTCTTTTCCCTCAAGGAAAACTATTTTACCAGCACCTAAATGATGAGTTCTACAGTAGCCTAACATACCTGGGGGAAGAATGTCCAGTTCTTTTGTCCTAAAGTCTTCCTGGTAGGTGTAAGTGAGGTGGAAATGGCAGGGCAAGAAGCTCAAAAACAACTTTTCAAAGTCCCAGCCCAGTAGTACAAACTTACTAAAAGTTTGAGTTCCTTTAGGAACTCAAGTTATAGGTTCCTATAGTTCCTATAGTCCTGTGACTATAGGATACTTATCTTCTTCCTATTCCTTATCACTGGGCTCCTGAATAACAGGAGATTACAGTAAAACAGAATTGCCAAGCTCAAATCTTATTTAAGAAGGAGTCTCTAGGGAAACCAAAATATAAAGAGTCAAGAACAAGGACAGTAGAGGATATTTTTCCCTGATATCTGCTGCTATATTGAACAATAAGCCCAGAGTAACTCCTGCTACACAAACATAAAACATCACCCTAAAGACCTGTTTATAGGACTTACTTTTACCCTGTCCATCATGTCCAACTTACTTTTACCCTGTCCAATATTTCAACAAAATGTTACCAGGCATGCTAAACAGCAAGAAGACAGTCTGTAAGGGTGGAACAATGATCAGAACCCAACTTAGATATTGCAGAGATGCTCAATAAATCAGATCTAATATTCTAAACAACTATGATTATAAGAACTGGAATGGAAATAATGGTCAACATGCAAAACACTATAACTTTAGTTGATTACCAATGATGTTGACAGTCTTTACTCATTAGTCAAAAGAAAACATAAATACTTCTTATTCAGGTATATCCTATAGCTTCCTTTTACTTGAAGTCTCCTTTTCTCTATATAATACAAAAATAATAATTGATAATAATTAATGTTTAATGACATTTTATTAAACTATCTTTAAGTATTTTGTTTTTGTAACATATGCACATTTGCATATTATTTATTAAAGTATAGCTAATACAAGTAAAAATTTCTGTTACTAATCATGGAGTTGCCCAATATTTTGAAATATTTTATTTCTAACAGATTTCAGGAGATTTTTAAAATTTCTAACTTTTTTCTAAAATTATAAGATCATATAACCAAAAAAGACACACAATTTTATATATTCTTTTTACTATACTTGGTCATATTATATCTGTCACTACTTTTTCAAAATAAGAAAGGAAATATGAACAGCTGAGAAAAATAAGTGTACAGTTTAATGTAGGTTGGATAGAATTACAAATTCATGAATTTAACACTTGTCATTTTATTTAATAGCTTCCAATAACTACAAATTAAAACTTTTAATTTTTGTTAAAATACTAGTATTTAATAATTAAGAAACAATTATTACTTTTTTTTGAAAGGTAATATTTGGGGTGATTTACTAAGTGATGTTAATAGAGTATATAATAAAATACACATTTCTATACAGTGATCTAGAAGAACTAAAATGGCATGTGAATTCAGGAAAGTAAATTAGCAGTGCATATTAAGCTTAAATATGATTTTATATGATGCCAGAACTATCTAACATAAGGAATATGTCTCAATCAGATAGACACACAAATACTACTGTGCTAGGTAGGATGACTGTCTGATACAATTCATGAGTTTTAAGACATGTTCAATAATTAATGAATGAATATTTTTCTTTATCATCAAAGTTGGAGGTAATTCAAAAGCATATGTTGGATATCAAAAGAAATAGATTTTTAGAAATGTTCTATATTTTTTATTTGTATTATTTCTAATCAAACCTCTAAATATTAACACGAGCAGCAAATTACTGTCTTACACCAGAGAAAATCAATCAAAAGGAAAGCTAAGTTGAATTCACAAGCACCATATAAACTCAATTCAACCTTTAAAATGTTATTCAAATTTGTGCGTACGTCTCCATTTGTATTAATCTTACTTTAATTCTGATGACTTATTACCCCTCATCTGGACTCATACAATAACTTCCTAATTGACTAAGAATAAATGAAAAGAAAATAAATAGACTATCATTGTTCAATGCAATGGCCTTCATGGGTTTACTTCTTTGTTTATTCTCTGTAGAACAGGTGAAGATATGTGTATATGTGTGTGCAAGTATATTTGTGTTTGAAAATGTGGAATATAAAGCAATGGACATCAATAAAAATGAGTTTATGAATTGCTTAAATTTTTAAAAAACCATGTGATTTCTTATCTGTAGGTGATAGTCACAGGTTTTTGAGAATATATTACAATAATGTTTAAAAGATTATTCTGGCAGATTTAAACTACAATGAAAAAAATTTTACTTATTTATGGAAAAATACTTCTTGACCATCTACTAAATGCAGAGAATAGCCTAAGGTCTAGGAAATAGCAGAAAGAAATCAAAGTTGCTGCTTTAAGCATTCACTCTAGTAGAAACATAATTATGATTAAAGTATAAAAATTAACATTGCCAGCTGGTGACACATCCCATGAAGGAAAACAAATGAGTTGAAGGTAATAGAAGGCAAGTGAGCACCTTCTTATTGAGAAGAAGAACTCTCCTAATTTGGTGAATTTGAAATAGGTAACTTTAATGAAATTTTAGGTTAGTCATATAGATGTCTCTAGAAATAACATATGAAAAGGACTTAGATTTGGAACACACTTGGAACTCTTGAGAAAAAGCAAGGAGGCCATTGTAGTTGAAACAGAGAGAAGTGAGGGGAAAAAAGTCCTGAGTGGTTAAGAATGAGTGCAGAGAGTCTGGGTTTAATTTTAGGTGCCCACTTGACTGGATTAAGGAGTGCTCAGATAGCTGGTAAAGCATTATTTCTGAGTGTGTCTGTGACGGTGATTGTCAAAAAGATGGGCATTGGAATCAGTGGACTGAGTAAGGAAGATTTTCTCTCACTCAATATGAAAGGCCACCACCCAATCAACTGAGGGAATGGATAGAACAAAAGGGTAGAGGAAAGGCAAATTAGTGTTTTCTCTCTCTTTCTCTCTCTCTCTCTCTGTCTCCTCAGGAGCTGGGACACCCATCTTTCATTGCCCTTGATCTTTATACTCTAGGACTTGCCCCAGTGGCCTCCCAGGTCTTCAGGCCAACAGCCTTGGATGGAGAGTTATAGTATCAGCTCCCCTCTGTTCTCAGGCCTTTAGATTTGAACTGGGCTGCTCTCTCAGCTCCCTGGTTGTCCAGGTTGCAGATTGCATATTGGGGGACTTCTTGGCCTCCACAGTTGCATTAGCTCATTCCTCTCATAAATCCTCTCTCATACATCTATCTATGTGCAGTCATGTACTGCATAAAAACATTTCAGTCAGTAACAGACCCCATATACAATGATAGTCCCATAAGACTAAAATGGAGCTAAAAAATTCCTGTCACCTAGTGACATCATAGCCATCATAAAGTCATAGTGCAACACATTACTTACATGTTTGTGGTGATCTTGGTGTAAACAAATCTACCACATTGCCAGTTGTATAAAAGTATAATATATAAAATTATGTATGGTACATAATAATTGATAATAATAATAGAACAATTATGTTACCAGTTTATGTATTACTATACTACACATGTTATCATTATTTTAGAGTCTACTTCTTTTAGTTATTAAAACATAGTTAACTGTAAAGCAGGGGATTACATCTCCATGAGTGTTATTATCCTTGAAGATCTTTCACTGGGATAAGATGTGGAGGTGAAAGAGTGATATTGACAATCCTAACTGGTGTGACCTAAACTAATGTGTGTGTCTGTGTCTTCATTTTTTTAAGTTAAAATATTAAAAATATAAAAAAATCTTATAAAGATATAAAAATATTTTTGTACAGTATACAATGTGTTTGTTTTTAAGGTATGTTATTACAAAAAATCAAGAAGCTTTAAAAATTCAAAAAGTTTCTGCAGTTAAAAACTTCCAGTAAGACAAGACTAATTCATTATTGAAAATATATGCATTAGCATGTATTATTCATGGATGATATTGGAGTAGAAGGCAAATAATATAAATATGTTTTTTATTAAGAACTGACGGAGGATTCTATGATTTACTAAATAAATAAATAGGAAGATTGTGTAAGAGGAATTAAAATTTGAATGCATTAAGTATGATTATTAGTCAAGTGGAGAGGTAGGATAAACTTTCAGATGAACAGCTGTGAGATCTAGAAGGATAGTTGAGTTTGAGAATATACAATTAGGAATAGTCAGCCTATAAATAGGTTGTAAAACAATTGGAGTAGGTTAGATCATCCAGAGAGTGAATAAAACAACAGAAGAGATAAGAGCCAGTATGATGATCACAAAGACAATATTTCCACACATCTCCCAAGGAATTTCAATAGTCTTGGAAATGTGTAATGGTTAATTAAACCACATACTAGAAAAAAAATTGCGTGCAGCAACAAGTACATTAAATTGGACAAATAATGTGAAATAACCTCAAATGAATACTATTTTAGCCATGTCACTAAAAGTGCTACAACAGTGGCACTACTGCCTAAAACCAAGTTTTGTGCACATTTCTGGCCATTAATGTTATTCCTAAAATGCAATTATCCACTAAAAGGAAACCGCATTCTTTGGAATATTAATAATTCAATGTATCAGAGAAAGGGGAATTAAAAACCTAGTTTAAAGGAGGTTGTGGCTTAATTATAATAATTTTGTGATCAAAAATAGAGAATAATTTATTGTTTATTGAAACATTTTATTGCTATAAGAACCTTATAAAATAAAATTTAACAAAACATGACAAAGAATATAATTCAAAAATTAACAAATATATCATCACATTTCTATTTCAAGCTTGTTTAAATGAAAAATATTGTTTTTCATTTGTTACATGTATTTATTAAGTTAGGAGAAAAGTGACTATCACTAGTGACCAGACATAACATAAATGGGGTTTTCAGTTACTTGATAATTTGTAACCACAGAAAATATTCAAGTATTATTCAACAGTCTTCTAAGATGTTAAATTAGCTGATAGTCTTAAAGATAAAAGCTACTGCACTATCTTTGTTTCCCTAAATTAAACATTCCAGATAACATTACTACTTACTATAATATACAAAAAAAATCCAACTATAATAAGACACAATAGATATATCAATGTATTTTATAACATTAACAAACCAGGTTAATGTATAATAATGACAAAATAACAGGCAATGCTATGCTGAGGGAAAAAAATTAGATTAGCAAATAAGATCCTGTAGGCTAAAAAACTCTACTTTTACATTAGTTACTTTAACTAACTAGATGTTGAAGGAGTCAAATTTAAATCACTATAGAAACATAATTAGATATAAATAGATGATAGAGGAAGACAGATCAGGTAGAGAGATAGATATTAAATAGGTTCAAGGAAATAACCATTTAAAGATGTAACCTTGGTTTTAATACTAAAATCAAGGCACGGCCATGTTCCCTGGTGTAAGCTCCTAGTGGGAGAATCTGGTTCCTTACCTTATCCAGCTTCTACAGGGCACCTGAATTCCTTGAGTGCATTCCCCCTGCTCTCTCACTCCACCCTCTGCATCCACCCTCTTATCTCTCCCCTGTTACTCTCCTACTTCCTCATAACAGAACTCTGTGATTACACTGAACCCACCTAGAAAATCTAGGAAAATATCTCATCTCAAGATTTTTAACTTAATCATATTTACAAAGTCACTTATGCCCTATATGATAACATATTGACAGTCTGAGAATTACACATTTGTGAGGGGCCATTATTCAGGTTATCACCATTTGTAAGAATGCATTGCATGCTTTTAAAAGTACAAATACTGGTGAGTATTTCTTTTAACCCACAAACTGACATGGTCATGCAATATAATCAACAGGATTCTGACCAAAAACGCATAATATTAGTGTTCTAAAGCATTGAAGCTTGGAATGACATATTGAAGTGTAGTGACTAATACACACTTGCTTTGCTAACTCAACACAAGGAAAGCCTTCAAATCATCAAATGTACCTATATTTCATTTTTTGAATTACTGATATCACTCAGGGTATAAATGGACTTTAGTCATTTTGTTTAATGAGGGGCATAGTTTTAACCACTATGAAAAATATTGCAAAAATACACCCTCCCAAGAGTAAACCAGAAAAATGTCAAACCCCTGAATAGACCAATAACAAGTTCTGAAATTGAGGCAGTAATTAATAGCCTACCAACCAAAAAAAGCCCAGGACCAGATTCACAGCTGAATTCTACCAGAGGTACAAAAAGGAGCTGGTGCCATTCCTTCTGAAACTATTTCTAATAATAGAAAAAGAGGGTCTCCTCTGTAACTCATATTATGAGGCCAGAATCATCCTGATACCAAAACCTGACAGAGACAAAACAACAACAAAAAATTTTAGACAAATATCCCTGATGAACATGGATGAGAAAATCCTCAATAAAATACTGGCAAACCAAATCCATCAGTACATCAAAAAGCTTATCCACCACCATCAAGTCAGCAAGATGCAAGGCTGGTTCAACATATGCAAATAAATAAACGTCATCCTTCACATAAACAGAACCAATGGCAAAAACCACATGATTATCTCAATATATGCAGAAAAGGCCTTCGATAAAATTCAACACCCCTTCATGCTAAAAACTCTCAATAAACTAGGTATTGATGGAACATATCTCAAAATAATAAGAGCTATTTAACAAACACGCAGCCAGTATCATATTGAATGGGTAAGAGCTGAAAACATTCCCTTTGAAAACCTGCACAAGACAGGAATGCCCTCTCTCACCACTCCTATTCAACATGGTATTCGAAATTCTGCCTGGGGCAATCAGGCAAGAGAAAGAAACAAAGGATATTCAAATAGGAGAGAGGAAGTCAAATTTTCTCCCTTTGCAGATGACGTGATTGTATATTTAGAAATCACCATTGTCTCAACCCAAAATCTTAAGCTGATAAGCAACTTCTGGAAACTCTCAGGATACAAAATCAATGTGCAAAAATCAAAAGCATTCCTATGCAACAATAACAGACAAACAGAGAGCCAAATCATAAGTGAACTCTCATTCACAATTGCTACAAGGAGAATAAAATACCTAGGAATACAACTAACAAGGGATGTGAAGGACCTCTTCAAGGAGAACTATAAACTGCTGATCAAGGAAATAAGAGAGGACACAAACAAATGAAAAACATTCCATGCTCATGGATAGGAATAATCAATATTGTAAAAATGGCTATACTGCCCAAGGTAATTTATAGATTCAATGCTATGCCCAACAAGTTACCATTGATTTCCTTCACAGAATTAGAAGAATCTACCTTAAATTTCATATGGAACCAATAAAGAGTCCATACAGCCAAGACAATTCTAAGCAAGAAGAACAAAGCTGGAGGCATCAAGCTGTCTGACTTCAAACTGTACTACAAGGCTACAGTAACAAAAAGAGCATGGCACTTTTTACCAAAACAGATATATAGACCAATGGAACAGAACAGAGACCTCAGAAATAATGTCACACATCTAAAACCATTTGATCTTTGACAACCCTGACAAAAACAAGCAATGGGGAAATGATTCCCTACTTAATAAATGGTGTTGAGAAAACTGAATAGTCACATATAGAAAACTGAAACTGGTCCCCTTCCTTACACCCTATACAAAAATAAACTCAAGATGGATTAAAGACCTAAATGTAAGATCTAAAACTATAAAAACCCTAGAAGAAAACCTAGGCAATATGTTTCAGGACATAGGCATGGGCAAAGACTAATTTGTTTAGAATGCATGGACCAATATCCAACAGAAAAAATGTGAACATTTTTATATTATTCTTTTCACAGGATTTTATTATGTCCTCATAATAAATATAGACTAGCCCTGCCAATTGAATTACTTTATCAGACTATCTGCTCTTTCAATATTAGATAAAAGGCTAAAGGTTACAAAATTATAGCTACATAGAAGAAACAAGATCTAGTGTTCTATAGAACTGTAGGTTGACTAGGCTTAAAAACAATGTTATATAATTTCAAATTCCTAGAAGAAGGATATTGACTATCCCCAACACAAAGTGATAAATCTTTGAAATAATGGCTATGCTAATTATCTGATCAGTATACATTGTATGTATCCAAACATCTCTATGTACCCTATAAATATGTGTCAATTAAAAAACTTGTGAAGCCATGTGGTGATCGATCTTCACTATTCTAATATCTTCTGTTGAAAATTATGTATTCAAAATTTCCTCCTCTTCTGAAGTCAATTTTCAAATGTATACTTTATTAGAGAAGTGTGCATTTTCTGTTTTCAAATATGTTAACCACACATTCCTCATTTTTTAGTCCTAATCTTACATAATTTCAGTCTTTCTGAATTCTCTTTTTTCTAATCAGACATTAAATAGTATAGCTGTTTTATAATTATTTGAAAGGACCAGATTTGCATTGATTAATTCTCCCTGTTATATCTAATTTTTACTTTCCTTATTTTCACTTTCTTTTTTTACTGTTCCCTGTCATTTATTTTTAATTATTTTATTGTCATTTTTCTTGTATCTCAGAATACTTATTTTTTATATTTTTAAATAATAAATGAATTTTTAAGAGAACACGTTTCTCTAACTACAGTTTTTATTTCTGCTACATTTGTTACAAAATAGCTTATCTGTATTTATTATTCCTTTTAATTTTTACTTTGATCAAAAAGTTCTTTAATAAGGACTACTTTTTAATTTCCAAAATGACTATAATATTGCTAATATTTTAACAATGTATTTTCCAATTTTATATTTTATTAATAAAGGATCTTAGATTGTCAAGTTTTTAAAGAATGGCTTAAAATATCTTTATTGTGTGCACTTACATGATCAGTTCTCATAATTATTCTGTGCCCATATGAAACATAATAATTATACAATGGGGGCAACTGAGTCTGTGTATATATAATTATATTATCTATATTTACATAATTTTATTTTTACAATACTTGTCAAATCAGAAGGGATTACATTGATTGCTTATGCTCTAATTATATTTTATGTAGTTACTATTTGCATTTCTCATAATACTTTTTCCATGTATTTAGCTGCTAACTTATTTGGTAAACATAGAATTATGGTATATCTCTTAATAAATCGTTCATTTTTCATTATTCAATATTCCACTGAAGCCTGACTCTGTAGTTCCTGTTCAGCTTTTTCCCCTCCTTAGTGATAATTATTATAAATTATTAGTATTATTGTTATCCTTACTATGCAGTTCCATCTTTTCTTCTTCTTTTGGGTTACTGAATCATCACTGGTCAGATTCCTGGCTTTATGTTTTACTTACATAATATTCATTCATTCATTAAACATACTTTTGGGCTTTTGTGTGACATGACCCATGCAACATATTTTAAAAAATGCAAATGTTAATTAGAAATAAAACTACATGATGTGAAACAAAAATATTTAATATTAAATCAAAATATGTAGATAGAATTAATAGCAACTAATATGTCATTACTTCACTACTCAACAGAACCAAGGAAATATCTATAAAAATAAATAAAATTATTGGAAACTATAATGATTGATAGGATTTGGAGATGCAAGAATGAAATATAGAAATAATTTTGCTGGTAGAATAGTTAGAAGGAAATATTGCAGGTTCTATGGAAAAAGAAGTTAGTGGCTCCCTTCTTCCATAGGGAAATAATGTTGGAAGGATTTTTAAAGGCTTAGCTAAGACAGAAGTCTTTCAGGCCAATAAGCACTATTGTTTGTATAAGTTTTGTATATATTTCTTGTTCTGAAAGCAGGTTTCATAATAGTGTCTGAGCATCCAGTATACTCCAGGGATTCTGATATACTGAAATCTGCAGTGAAGATCAGACAGCTATTGGGTTTCGCTCTATTTTACTTGCTCAGTTTCTTAATACAGAGCAAGTATTAAGAACATTGAAATGTTTATGTCTATCTTTATTGTTAGCTGTTTGAATTCTTTTTCTTCACCAATCAAATACATAAATGAGACTAAAGAGTAGAAAGGTGCTCTTTCTCAGTGATCGGGTCCCGTTCTTAGGCGCAGACGGGCAAGCGGAGCCAGCATGCCAGTGGCCCGGAGCTGGGTTTGTCGCAAAACTTATGTGACCCCGCGGAGACCCTTCGAGAAATCTCGTCTCGACCAAGAGCTGAAGCTGATCGGCGAGTATGGGCTCCGGAACAAACGTGAGGTCTGGAGGGTCAAATTTACCCTGGCCAAGATCCTCAAGGCCGCCCGAGAGCTGCTGACACTTGACGGGAAGGATCCACGGCGTCTCTTCGAAGGCAACGCCCTGCTGCGGCGGCTGGTCCGCACTGGGGTGCTGGATGAGGGCAAGATGAAGCTGGATTACATCCTGGGCCTGAAGATTGAGGATTTCTTAGAGAGACGCCTGCAGACCCAGGTCTTCAAGCTGGGCTTGGCCAAGTCCATCCACCACGCTCGCGTGCAGATCCGCCAGCGCCATATCAGGGTCCGCAAGCAGGTGGTGAACATCCCGTCCTTCATTGTCCGCCTGGATTCCCAGAAGCACATCGACTTCTCCCTCCGCTCTCCCTAAGGGGGTGGCCGCCCGGGCCGCGTGAAGAGGAAGAATGCCAAGAAGGGTCAGGGTGGGGCTGGAGCTGGGGATGACGAGGAGGAGGATTAAGCCCACCTGTCCCCCCTCCTGAGCTCGTGGATTGCCGAGTTTTCCTGCTGAATAAACGGGATTAGCGCTTAAAAAAAAAAAAAAAAGAGTAGAAAGGTATTCTTTTTTATTTTTCTCTTAAAAAGATAGTAACAGCATCTTTAGGAATAACATATTTCAAACAGAAATAGTTAATGAGAAATAAATTATGTTTTGCACATGTCATATATAGAAGTCATCTACCAGCTTCTAAGAATGTCAGGTAGTTCTTCATGTTTGAAATACCTACCAATTTTATAGTCACAGCTGGAAAAAAACAACTTCATATATATCACTTGCATGTGCTAATATCACTGTCTAATAATTCTACATGACACTTATAAAAAGCCACCTGCATCTGGCAATGATGCACAAGTCTCATGACAGTCAGCCACATTCTGGATTCATTTATGACAGCTTGCCATGGAGGTTGGAAATATATTTAATAAAAAGTCCATGATAAAAACTGAAGAGAAGAAGATAAAATCAAAGGAAAATGTAGAAAATCACACATCTAGCAAGATAAATAACTGCCAGATCAAATAAACTGGCAGATCAAATAAAATAGGCAATTTAAAGTCCACTGTCAACAGAAAGAAAAATCATGCACATATGTACTTTTCAGTAATAGTTTTTTTTAAATTAAGAATTGCTAAGAATATTTCTGAGAAGAGTCTATTCTGACATTGCTGTATAATAGCAATGGGATTATAAAAATTGATTTTTGCTTATTATTTAAAAAATGGTATTCCTTATTATTTTTAAGGCATCAAGAATATTGGAAGAAGAGGAGGAACTCATTTTTTGTGGCTTCATATTTCCTTGTGATTAGACCCATTACAGTCACTTCTCCCTATCCATCTCACTCTACTCCTCCCCATGGCAGGAGACAAGAGTCATCAGTTTGGTGAGCTGAGAAGAGAAATTGAGCTTTGTTGCTCAGCAACTTACTTTCTCCAATTTTTTGCATCCTGCTGCTCATGAGACGAGATATCCTCCAACTTAGCATGGGCAAAAATACATTCAATTCAGGCGGTGTTAACATTCACTTTGATGAGATTTAAGTCACACTTTCCAGTATAGCCTTAATGATTAGCACAGGTAAAACTGTTATGTCAAAATACCTGCCTCTTAAATTTCTCTCAGTCATTTCCCAACATGAGCAGAGTAGAAGGAAAATTATGTATTGATGCTTTCAATTCAAAGAGAATGCACTGAAGCATGGCTAGTTGTCCTTATATCATTATGTATTTGGACTGCTACACAAGAAAGGAAAACAAATCAATGATAAGGCCCCTTTGTACCCCGCAAAATGAAACTACTGTGCTGCTAACTCAAAGAGGACAAATGTGACTGACTTCTGCAAATATTTTTAAACTAATGTAATATTTAATTTACATACCACCTAAATAATGCCACACATCAACAACCATCTGATCTTTGACAAACCTGAAAAAAAAAACAATAAAGAAAAAAGTTACCAATTTAATAAATGATGTTGGAGAAACTGGCTAGCCATATGCAGAAAACTGAAACTGGACCCCTTCCTTACATGTTACACAAAACTTAACTCAAGATGGATTAAAGACTTAGATTAAGACCTAACACCATAAAAACCCTAGAAGAAAACCTAGGCAATACCTTTCAGGACATAGGCATAGGCAAAGACTTTATGACTAAAACACCAAAAGCAATGGCAACAAAAGCAAAATAGACAAATGGGATCTAATTAAACTAAAGAGCTTCTTCACAGCAAAAGAAACTGTCATCAGAGTGAGCAGGCACCCTATAGAATGGGAGAAAATTATTACAATCTATCCATCTGACAAAGGGCTAATATCTAGAATTGACAAAGAACTTAAACAAATTTACAAGAAAAAAACAAACTACTCCATCAAAAAGTGAGTAAAGGATATGTTCATATCCTTTTGAGACACTTCTCAAAAGAAGACATGTATGTGGCTAGCAAACATAAGAAAAAAAGCTCATCATCACTGGTCATTAGAGAAATGCAAATCAAAACCACGATGAAATATCATCTCATCTCACTTAGAATGGCCATCATTAATAAATCAGGAAACAACAGATGCTGGGGAGGATGTGTAGAAATAAGAATGCTTTTACATTGTTGGTGGGAGTAGAAATTAGTTCAACCATTGTGGAAGACAGTGTAGCAATTCCTCAAGTATCTACAACCAGAAATACCATTTGACCCAGCAATCCCATTACTGGGTATATACCAAAAGGATTATAAATCATTCTACGATAAAGACCCATGCACGTGTATGTTTACTGTGGCATTGTTCACAATAGCAAAGACTTGGAAGCAACCCAAATGCCCATCAATGATAGACTGGATAAAGCAAATGTGGCACATATACACCATGGAACACTATGCAGCCATATGAAAGGATGAGTTCATATCCTTTGCAGGGACATGGATGTAGCTGGAAACCAATATTCATAGCAAACTAACACAAGAACAGAAAGCCAGACACCACATATTCTCACTCATAAGTGGGAGTTGAACAATGAGAACACATGGCAGATGGAGGGAAACATCACACACCAGGTCTGTCCAGGTTATATCTAATATAGATGGCTGGTTGATGGGTGCAGCAAACCACCATGGCACATGTATACCTATGTAACAAACCTGCACATTCTGCACATGCATCCCAGAACCTAGAGTATAATAATAACAAAATACATAAATAATACCATATGTTGACATATGCCTTTTCTGCATTATAGTATGATAAGGCAAATCCTATCTTTGTCAATCTCTCTTTTAAAGTCATCAACTATATCCCTCATATTTCCCCTGACTGCTCTTGGGTCTTATGAGAGGGCAACAGTTTCAAACAGTAAAAAATTAAGAGAAAAGAAAGCAAGGTGAGGTAACATAAATAGAAGGAATATTTATTAGTTTGTAAGTTTGCCTGGATAAATTGCAATTCTACTTTGCTGTCATTAGACCAATCCCAGTACAGTCTGAAACTGAGGGAGAGTTAAGGAAAAAGGGGGAGTGATGGAGTCAGATATGTTTACAAATTCCTAAGAATTCTCATTCTCCTGACTCATTTTATTCATGCCATATGACCACATAAGAGTTCTTTTAGTGTTTATCTGGATGAAGTTCTGATGGTTTTATTATTATAAAATTGTACTTTCATGAATATACTCCTTGAGGGAGCATAAAAGAAAGAAATGCTTAATGAAACTTATTGTTTATATTTGCTTTTGTCTGCTTGCTTAATTTTACCAAAAAAAAAATATATATATACCTACCATCTGAATATAGATGTTTAATATAATTATAGTACTGTTCTTTTACTTTTGATCACATTTATTGAGTTAACATTTTAGAAATATGGTTATCAGAAATTTGTATTTGCTGCCAGGGCTGGGCAATAAGTACTATATCACATCATTTTCCTGTATATTTTATCTTTAAAAATAAAGCCTGTGATCTCAAATTCTAATATTTCATTTCACTGATGGTTCAAAAGATGCTTTACATCAAATGAAACTTCTGCTTTGCAGTTGGGTCTTATTTTACATAAAAAATATTGTATTTTTATACAAAATTGCATTTGTGCAGTTATACATGTAAACTAATTGGTACATCACAAAAAAGACCTCTGAAAATTCTCTCCTCCACAAAAGAAACAAAAAGAACTGCAAAAATCATTAGAACCTATTTTTTCCAAACTCTAAAAATTAACCAAATGCTTCCAGCAACACATTGCAAGTTATATCTTTTTTAAATAAAAGAGCTAAATCTCAACAGCAAGCTTTATGGTAGTTTAGCTAGCCTAAGTCTTAGTCTTATTTTCAACTTCCTATCTCAGCGGTAGCCTTAAATATAACAATTTGGGGGAAACAGAATGAAGCTCAAGTTTTATTGAAGTCTCATTACCAAAGAATTATCCTTATTTGGCCTGTCTGGTAGGACACCCTGGGAGACTCCACTGAAAAGTTTTGTCTGTATTCGCCTGGTTCACAGCTACTCAGTCCTAACAGTCTTTTCCTGGGATATAGTTCCTTAAAATATTTACAGCAAGTGTTTTAACATAGTAGTTACCTAAGAAAATGTGTATCAGATGCAGCAAACAATATACTAAACAAAAACTTAACAGAGAAAGCTGAGGAACAAGATTCTCCTAGGAGAATCAAAAGAGCTTTAACATATTCTAAGGCCTGTAGAAGATCAGATACATATGTAGAATTGTTTGTGTACGTGCTCAAGATAGACATAAGAATTCCCTAAGTTTTTAACTATGGCTTATTTTGAAGCTTTATACCAGGTAAATATGAAGGACAATGCAAACATAGAATTCCCTTTGCAATGCTGGGAGATTTCTTGCTTTCAAGCATTTAAGGAAATCTCTAATCATTTACAAAAACTAAGTAATTGAGCAGAGACTCAAGTGACCACAGATCACAAAATTGCAGACTTTACCAAATTAGTTAAGAAATTTCATTAAACAAAGAAAGAGTATCACATGAACAACAGCAACAATAAGCATGAGGAAGGGGTAGAATCTGATTTGCTACAGATTATTATTTGAAATGCCCTATTTTCAACAGCAAAAACAACAAAAAATACAATACATACAAATCAAGAAAATGTGTGATCTATACGTTGATATAAAAGCAATAAAAATAATTTAACCCTGAAGAAGCCCAGATGTTATTCTTATTAGAGAAGGACTTCAATCAGAAATTTGAAATATTTATCATAGAACTAAAGAAAAACATTATCGAATAATTGAAAGAAAGTATGAGAACTTTGTCTCATCAAATAGACAAGGTCAGTATAGAAATGGAAATTACAAAATGGAACCAAGTGGAAATTTTAGAGTTATTTTGGTTATTATGTTAATAACCAAAATAAAAATTATCTACTGTGACTCAAGGGCAGATCTATGCAAAGAGAAGAAAAAGTAATCAATCTTAATATAGGTTAATTGACATTACCCAGCATGAGGAACAGAAAAAAATAATTTTAAAAAGTTTAGCAAAATCTCAGAGACTGGGAAGTATCAACATAGATATAAATAAGGTCCTAGAAGGAGAGGCTAAAGAAAAGGTGGGAGACAGAGTATTTGAAAACATAGTGGCTGAAATACCGGCAATTTTCTGGTCAATGAAAATCCTGAATTTATACTTATAAGAAGCTTAATAGTCTCCAAGCAGGATAAACTCAAATAAATCCACGCTGAGATTTCAACCAAAATGTTAAAAGCAAATACAAAGAAAGGTTCTTCACAGAAGCAAGAGCAGTGACTTGTCACACACAGGGAGTCACAATAAGATTACCATTCAATTTCTCATGACAAACTACAGAGTCCAGAAGGCAATGAAATGCCATATCCAACGTATTAAAATAAATAATCAATAATTCTATGTCTGACACAACTATTAGACACAAATGAAGGATAAAGAGCTAACTATATGACATATAAAACTCTTAGCACACCTGTCCTGCAAGTAATACCAAAGGATAAAGACAAATAATAGTAGACACTGACTCAATACTACAATACAGCGCACTAGTAAATAGCCATATATTTAAAGATAAAAGACAGTATAAGTGTATTTTTTTTGCTTTTTTTCTATCTGATTTTCAAGACAAAAAATGAAATAATAAAAAATTAACTTGATGAGCACACAATGAATAATATGTAATGTGTGACATTAAAAACTTAAGGGAGAAATGAGGAGTTCTTCAGGAGAAAAAAGAAAATGAGTAAAAGAAGAGTCAGCAAAAGGATCTGTATTGTATTACTCCATTAATTTGAAATATCCAGAACAGGTAAATCCATAGAGTCAGAAAGAGGAGTGGCTTACAATGTCTGGGGAAGGGTGAAATGGAGACTGAATGCTAGGTAAAGTATGAGGGCTTCTTTTGCTGTGATGAAATTTTCTGAAATTGAGATAGTAAACTAATGAATATACTTAAAAAAGTGTACACTTTCATGGGATGAATCATATTATGTCTGTCTTGTTTCCCTGTAAAATTTAGTGCTGGTATGACCATTCAATCCCATGAAATAGGATCTCCTTTAAATTTCACTGTATTTCTAGCAGACAGGTCATGTAGAAGAAAGACCAGGTTCCATAGCTGCCTAGATTGGTAATAAGCCAAAGCTTCATTCTCTGGGAACTCTGTGCCATAGGGCAATTGCCTAATCATTTTGATATTGGATTTTCTTATCTGTAAATTAGTGATAGTTACACTTACCTTTACAAATTTTGGTGAGAATTAAGTGAGATAGTACAGGTAAAGAGACAGGCCAAGTTAGATGCACAGTAAGCACAATTTTATTTTCTGTATTCATATTGTTGCTTCTTTTTCTCCTTCTCCTAATGTTTAATACAATTTAATTGCATTCTGTTCCTCTGGATGTTACTTACATAGGAATAGTGTAATCAATTCATTTCTTTTTATACTACCTATAATTAATTTTTGCCCTCCTTTATCCTTAATCCAATTCCCGTCTGAGAAAACAGACAGCAATCTTTGCTCAGTGTTCTTGCCCTTCTGTGGTGGTGTGGCTTTCTGACCTCATCTGAAGGGAAACATGCAAAAGTCATTTGGAAAAAAGAAACTCTGAGAACTTCCTAAGGTTTCTGGTTATACCATATTTAGAGGCTAGATTGGTCTTCTGTTACAAATAAATCTTTCTTTGGAAAGATTGGCCAACAATAAAATTAAGATGAAGTTCATAATTTGCATGCCACTAGTATTCTCAAAGAATATAAATTCTGCTCCACTTCCAGGAAATTTCTAATTTGAACAGCAGAAAAATACAGCATGGTGGTGGTGGGGAAGTCTTTGAATCAATCAGAAAATTTTGAATGTGGGGGAAAATTGTACAAACATAATTTTTCAATGTTAAATGATATTTGTTCCAAACATAATGCTTCACCAAATCAAATTTTTAAAAATCTTGTATACATAATAAATAGAAGAGAACAACTCTGGGTTACAAATAGATAGACCCGCACATTCCAGTTCAGGTAATACTTTCATTCATCAGTGAGCTCCACAGAGCTTTCATAAAATAACTTTTGAAAATCATTTTCTAAGGTAACCTCTTCATTTAAAGATAAAGAAGAAATATAAGAAAATTTAGTTAATTACTTAAGCTCCCAAATATTGTCAGAACAAAAAATAAAATTTACATTTCTGAATATCCAATATTGTATATTATTTCTACAAAATAATGTTGATTGTTGAATGAGAAAAATTAAAACAGAAACAACTACCTACCTGGAGCCACTCTATTATTTAAATCTGACTGACATTTTTGTTCAAATCTATATGTATCTCAAAGTCAAAGACAGTCAAATATATAAAGTCTACATTGGTATCATTCTGGTGTCTCTGTGTATTTCCAAGTAGCCATTTGGACCATTTAACAACAAGAACAAATAGAAAATACGCTTAAACAGGTTGTGTGTAATTCATGATAAGATATGCTAATTATTATTAAGCAAGTAGAAAAATTAGAATCTTTACAGTAAGATCTTCTATTAATCTGTAATAAACTCTTTGTGGCTTTCAAAAGTAACCATATTTGATATTATTTAAAGTTTATTTTCTTTACTTTTAAATCTAATCTGTACTGAACTCATTCACAAGTAACAAGTATATATCTGTCTACACACTATATATATACACACACATTATATAGTATATATAAAGTATGTATATAGAGATTATATATTTGTAACATGTATACAGTACATAATATATACTATATGTAGTATATCCTTACAAAATTTTTATGGCGTTTTAGTCATGTTGTATATATGTGCAAAATTTTACTTTACAGAAAATCAACCACAAATCTCTAGTGAAGCATCTGCAATTTAACTTTAATTTGCATAAAATCTGGAGTAAGAAAAACCTATAGAATTTAATTTTGGGGCCCACAGAGGTCATGCAAGAAACTCTTGTAGCTATAAACATCATAAGTAGAGTTTATTCTAAATTTGAATCAGTGCACACTTCTATCCTTATTCAGCCAGTCTTCTAAACATAGCTAAATCTCTCATTTGTAATGTGAGACTGAAGAGGGTCTCAAGAATGACAAATTAAGAATAATTACTCATTTCCCAGACTTTAACTAACGGAGAAAAACTACCTTGCGAATGTGAACAAATCCTATAAGATATCCTCTGTGCTGAAGAGTACTTCACTGACATCTCCACAAGTATGAAAACAACTTATGTCTCCTCTCCAAATTAGGAAATGAAAGAGAGATAGACTCTCCAACATAGAAATGAAATAATACTTCAGAGTTTATTTTTTTCAAGGGAAACAGGATTTGGTCTCAAGAAAGAGGTAAATGTAATGATAGAGTGGAGGATAGATTAATTAAAACACACTACTTTATTTGGAAGCACAAATCTGGAAAATGGGAGAGCCTACTCACCCATGATCTCTGACAGACTCTTTGAAAGTTTATTTAGTAGAAACTAACACTATGTAGTTCTAAAATGGTAGATGGAAACTTTTCAAGACATTGTTCTAGGGTTCTGAAATATGGAAAGAAACTAGACAGAAAGGTCTTCTGTCCTCATGGAACATTCAATCTATGGAAACACTGTATATTCAACAATACTGGATTCCTCATTAATGCCTCAAAATACAAAATTCATTCACGTTTCGCTTTCTTCACACTTAATTTCTTCCCTCAGAAATTAGTTTTCTCTATTCTCTGAAAACTCTCATTTTGCTTTCAAAAAACCAATGAATATTTCCCCCTAAATGAATCATGTCTAACCTGCTGTCTAGAATCTCACATGATTAGGTTGAAAATAATATTAAAGTGACATATAGTAACAGAACATGTAGAAGCAGAGAATGAGCAAGGTAACCTAAGACATTTTGTGCTAGTTCTGAATACAGGATGGGTGTTTTTCCTAATATGAAACTGATAATGTTACTGTCTTTAGAACAATGTTTCTTTTTCTGGTATATGAGGCTTCAATGAGAAATTTAAATACCTCTTCCACATACAGCATCTACCCTTTCTACAACTTCATGTTCCCTTTACCAAGAAAACTACCTCAATTTCTTTACCTTTCCTTTAATATTGTGTAATTTAAGACACTTCTTTAGTTTCTTCACTATCCTGTAAGAAACCTATTAATAAAAGCTCTTTTTTAAGTTTAACAAGAACTCAATTCAGTATCAGGGATGCTGTCTATAAGATAAGGAATAACCAAATATATGTTACTCATCCCTTTTAATATAACTCAATATTCCAGTGGTTTCTCAAACTAAACATTTAATTATTTATTGTTTTAAAAGTCTATATTCTGATATAGTTCTGATATTGCACAAGAACACCTCATGAAACAAAAATGAATATATAGTGGAAGAGATTTCGTCTGACTCTAGATAAAAATTAGGCACCTTATGACTCTCTGCTCTTAGTAATAGAAAGCCCTAGAATCTTGATGTACAAATAAGAAAGTTCCAACTCATATAGTAATCAAAACTTGAAGATTGACAAATCATCCTCCCCTCTAAGCTTGAGCCTACTTTAAACGAGAACCTCTAGGGAAAAGGAATGCTAGCATGGCTGCCTGCCTCCCACTCCCAAGCCTCACGTATAACAGATATGTCATCTGGGCTTATCAAAGACATTGGATGTAACTTATCGAAGAGTATGTGGTCATGCAGTGTCAGAGTTCTCTTGATGGTAGCAGTAACTTCAAAGTCTCTGATATTCTGAGAAAGTGATAAACTGATCATGGTTTTATTTACTAAATATTCAAATTTAACACTCAACTCAAAGAAATCATCATGTGTTTCCTTCAGTGCCTTTTGTTATTTCAGTGGTGAAGAACTTGAGATTAAATATATGCAGTGATATTACCAATATCATGTAGCCATTAAATAGGCTGATTTTTTTAGCAGTAAAGCAAAGACCTGGCTCCTTCTCTATTTCTTAGCAACAGCAAAGCCAACAAGGTAAAGCCATCTCTTGTTAAAACACAATTGGGTTACAAATATCCGTGTCGATATTAACTGAATAAAATTTAAATTTGATCAAATTTGGGAACACTTGATGGGGCTCTAGGCCACTTGTTTCATTTACTGATTGTGTGTCACATGCAGTGTGGAGCTGACAGAGTTGGGCCAAGTGAATAAGAGGGAAAGAATCAGGAAGGTAAGTGATAGGCCAGGCATGACTGGAAGGGCATTGACATTGCGTTCTGAGTGCAACACAGAGTCATTGGAAACTTTTATTTTTAGCTTTTATTGAAAAATAACAGAAAAGTGCTCAAATTACAAGTGCAGTTCTCAACAAAATATCCAAAATTAACACACTTCACCAGAACCTGGGAAGAAATCAATGGTTCCAGCACCCCAGGGCCCACCTAGTATCACCTTTCACTCACTATTCGCCCCTCCCCAATGTCAGTATATTTTTCTGCATGGCCATATACACATGAGCAAGTTTCCTTTGACTCCTACTTTGCTAAAAGTTCTTGTCAAAATTTTATGCTAACATATAATATGTATTTTTGTGGCAACATCTGAGATAGTAGAATTTTTTAACTCTATATTTTATTAGGCTAGTAAAATACATTAATGCATTTTCAAATTTAAACTAAACTGGCATTTCAGGAATAAACCTGGTTTCATTGTTACACATTTTTCATTTCACATATCATTTTAAATAATGCTTTAGTGTTTTTTTATTTCTCTCCTTGATAGTAATGTTTAGATTATGATTTTATTTCTTTAATATTTTGTTTGATTTTAATATCCAGTTTATGTTAATCTCATAATATATAAAAGGCATTATTTCTACTTGGAATATTTGAGAGAAATAACTAAGGAAGCCATATAGATCTGACATTTTCTTTTAGAAAAAAAACTTTAAGTTTGGATTCCATTTACTTAATAGATATAGTACTTTTCAGATATATTTCTTCTTGTTTTCTTTTTGTAAGATGGATATTTCTAAAAATGTGTTTATTTCCTTTATGATATTAGGTTTTTTCTATATCTTTTCCACTTCTTTTTAAAATAGTTTTGCTTCATATTTATCTATTTTAATAGTTACTTTTTTAGTAGTCAATTCTGACTTTATTCAGGTTCATACACACACATACACCATCAGTATACAGTTATAGCAATCTATCATCTATGATATATTTATATGTATGGCTGTTTGGTTGTGCTCTCTCTTATTACCATCTTTCTACTTTCTTTGGATTTAATTTGCTGTTCTTTTGTAGAGTCATGAAATGGATACTTATACTTCCTTTTGACTCCGTCTTTGAGGCAATATATATTTCCTCAAAATGGAATTAGCTTGTAATTCCTTTTAATGATCCATGGGTTTCAGAAGCATTTTACAAATTTTCAATTTTGTCTGATATTCTGTTTAACTGTTTGTCTTAAATTTCTAACTACCTAAATTCCTCTGTGTTCCAAGAGCAGACAGTATAACAGTACATTGAAAGTCACTGAGTTGTGCTTCAAATTCAGACAATTTTTCCATGGCTGATTGTCATGTAACTTAAATGAAGGACAGTGATGGATGCTGGGCTCTATCCATTTTTGTTCTATCAATTACTGAGATTATTATTTTCTACTCTGATTGTGTTTTTAGTTCTTCCCACTATTCTTTATATGTTTAGAGTCTATGCTGTTACAAATTCATGAGTTAAGCCTTTTTTTTTTTTTTTTTTTTTTTGAGATAGCATTTTTCTCTGTCACCTAGGCTGGAATGCAGTGGCACTGTCACAGCTCACTGCAGCCTTAACCTCCCAGGCTCAATCAACCCTCCCACCTCAGCTTTCACTAGTAGCTAAAATTACAAGTGCGAAATTTCAGCCACCACGCCCAGTTAATTTTTGTGTTTTTGATAGACAGGTGTTTTGCCATGTTCTAGAGTTCTAGAGTTCATGTTCTACAGTTCCTGGACTCAAGTCCATGTTCTAGAGTTCTAGAGTTCCTGGACTCAAGTGATTTTCTCACCTCCACCCCTCAAAGTTCTGGGATTACAGCGTGAGTCACTACTCCTGGCCGCCTAAACGTTTTATAAATATAAAATGCTCCTTTCTTTCCTAGCAATATTTTCTCTTAAAACTCTAATTTATCTGACACTATTTTAACTACTCTAGCTTTTCTTGTTAGAAATGAAAATGTTACAAACTGATGATACACTAGCAACATTTTTAAAGTTTTCCGGAAGTTATAATAAATGAAAGAAGATAAATGAGATATTGTAGGCTGTGTAAGTTCATTTAGAAACATAGAATTTTTGAACAGGCAAAACTATAGTGACAGAAAATAGACCAGAAGTTTCAAGGAGTTTAAGTTGGGATATAGAATATATTGTAAAAAGACAAAAGTAAAATTATGAGGGTTGATAGAAATATTCTTTATCATGATTGTTGTAGTGTTTGCACACTGTATAAAATACCCCAAATTCATTAAATTATAAATTGATTAATTTTAGTGTCTGTAAATTGTACCCCAATAAAGCAGATTAAAAAGTGCTTGCAATAAACAAATTAGATAACTCATATGAATTTTATACATATCATCATTTTATGGAACCACTTTTCCACATAAGTGAATAGCCTTTAAATATTTTTTGTTAAATAAATAAATCAGTATATCAACTAATAACTAAAACCTGGACTAGGTCCCATGACTATTATTTCAACTAAATATCATACTTAAGACTTACTTCATTTATTTTGTTTAAAGAAATTGGAGTTAATTATGTTTTCTAAATGTGCCATATAGTTTTCTATCTCTGTATATACTTAAATAATGTCTTTCTGATGGAATTACTTAATTTTCTCTCACACTGATGAAAACATTTTTTTTGAAAAGTCAATCACCTCAGTTTCAAGTCTATCAAGTGCAACCAACTCTATAAGGCTATGCAAAAGTCCTCACTTTTAGAAATGATAACTCCAAATTCTAAACAGAATGTGTTATAACTTATTTTTTTAATATCACATAAACACTTTGAAGTCAGGATGGCTTTTTTTATAAAGACCAGTGCAATGTCTTATAAATATGGATTTGTTCAATATTTTTCATGAATATGTTTATGTAGTCTATTTTCATGTTGATTTTTTGTTTTCTCAGTAATATGGCATTGAAAGGAATTGCTCTGACACATTGATCTTATAAAAAGTATTCAGTAATTCAAAGGAAGAAACCAGAAATGTTGGTTCACTTAAACTAAGGCTTATTTTTATCATCTGGACACCTCAAAACTGAGATTGCTTGATTTATATGCAAGTGCTTAAAGATACCATCAAAATAAAATGTTGTCATTAAGAAGGCTAAATGTACAACCTGAGGAAATTTCACAGAACTTGCCTTTCTTGTGATGATTTTTAGAACATATTTATTCTGTATGATAACAAAACTGTCAAAAGAAGCCAGTTTTGATTAAAGTGAACAACACAAAATGCAGAAAGAATTGAGCTTATTCTATTCCCTGCTGATATTATGGGAATACCGGCATCTGAAAAGGAAATATATTTTAATGCAATGGAATATGCCTTGAAAAGAAGAAAAATTATGCCTTAGACTCTGACATAGGGAAAAATGAACTAGCTGGAGCCATGGTGAAAGTAACTAACTAGCCATGGAAGAAGAAGAGTTTGTAAAACAATGCCAACACTCATCAATTCCTCAAAATAAATCCCATTCTTCATTTTAACAGACACGTATTATGGCATTTATAGAACTAGGATGACACAGCATTTGGTGTCATTGACTATCATAATTTTTTAACACGTTTTGAGAAATAGAAATATTAAATTTAGGAAAAGTGACTTTTATGGGTGTCAGTAGAGTGGAGACACTGAGAAACCTTCTGTTACATATTTAGATAACTGAAATTTGGGGGATAGCAACATATCAAATGGAAGATTGGAAGAGTATACAAGGAAGAACGTAGAGTCGGGGATGAAACATTTATGTCATGCAGCATATGCGTATCAAAAAATAATGTTCAGAAGGCAATTGCAATTGCTGTATCAATGACATTCTCCAGTAAGCAAAAATATTTATGATAGTAAAACTACCTAAAGTTTTCCCAACAGTGAAATGTTGAATATAATGCTCACCCCTTATGCAATAAACCATTATGCAATAATTACATAATGCTTATGTATCTCTAGTCTCATCATTCAAATATAGTGCAGAGATTTGGAAAATAATAACAAAAACGTAGGATACATGTTTATGCTTATGTATATTTATGACTAGCAATATATAACCCAGAATTTTAACACAGTTTTTGTATGGGTAGTGGGTTTTATTGTGAATAATATTTTTGTTTGTTATAATTGTTTCCATTATCCAAGTCTTTTATAACACATATGCATCACTTTAAAATTACTATATGTTACTTTTAAAAGCTTTATTTCAAATGGACTAAATATTATGAAATATCTAAAAAGGCTGGGGCAGTGCCTGTAATTCCAGCACTTTGAGAGGCTGAGGTGAATAAATGGCTTGAGCTCAGGAACTTGAGAGCATCCTGGACAAGATTTTTATATTTTTCTCTACAAGAAAAACATAAAAATCAGTGTGATGTGGTGGTGCATGCTTGTAGTCCTAGATACTTGGTGGGGACTAAGACAAGAGGATCACTTGAGCATGGGAGGCAAAGCTTGCAGTGGACTGTGATCGCACCACTGCACTCCAGCCTGGGTGACAGAGAAAGACTACATCTCAAAAGAATTTAAAAAAGAAAAAAAACTAATTAAAAAGAAATGCCTGAAAAGGGACTTATGAAAACAAATGTAATTTAATAATAAAGTTCATAAAGAAGAACTTAATTAAGAAGGTGGGAATCTTTTACACTGAAAACTGTAAATAAAAATGAAATAAATTTTTAAAAAGGCACACTTAAGTAGATATCTCATGTTCAAGATTTGACAGACTTAATATTCCTAAAATGTTTATACTACCAAAAGTGATCTATAATTTCAATGCAATCCCTATCAAAATCCCAGTGGTATTTTTCCTAGCAATAGAAAAAAGTACTAATATTTACATTAAGCCATAAAGACCTCAAATAGCTGAAACAATATTGAGACAGAAAAACAAACTTTCTAATTTAAAAATATATCACAAGACTACAATAATTAAAACAGTATGGTACTGATATAAAGACAGAAATATAGACCAATGAAACAGAATAGAGAACCCATAAATATATCAATACATGTATCATCAATTGATCTTTGGCAAGAGAGCCAAGGACACACAATGAGGAAAGGATAGTCTTTTCAAGAAATGGTGTTGGGAAAACTGGATATCCACATAGAGAAGGATTAAATTTGACCTTTATCTTATGCTATACATAAAAATCAACTCAACATGGATTAAAGACTTACACATAAGACCCGAAATTAATAACTCCTAGAAGGAACGTAGAGAAACAGTTTATGATATGGTGTTGAATTTTATGGGCATGATACCACAGGCCCAAACAACACAAGCAAAAATAGACAAATAGAACCACATTAAATTAAAATGTTTTTTTCACAGCAAAGAAAACAATTAACAGTTGAAAAAAGCAACATATGAAATGTAAAAAAATATTTGCCTTAAAAAATTAGAATTCTACCACTTGTGATAACATAGATGAATGTAGTAGATATTTTCCTTTACAGACAAGCAAATGCTGAGATATTTTGTCACCTCCAGGCCTACCTTACAAGAGCTTCTAGAGGAAGCACTGAATATGGAAAGGAAAAATTGGTAAGACCTAGTAGATATTATGTTAAGTAAAAAAGCCAGTCATGGAAGAACAAATACTGCTTGATGCCTCTTGTCTGAGGTACTAAAAATAGTCAAATTCATATAATAAAAAAGTCAAATCGTGGTCACCAGAGCCTAAGGGGAGTGGGGGAGTGGGGGAGTTGCTAAATCAAGGGGATAAAATATTCATTGTGCAAGAAAATAAATTTCAGAGATTTTTATGCAATATTGTCCCTATAGTTAAAAATACTGTATTGTACAATTAAACATTTGTTTAGAGGTTAGATCTCATGCTAAGTGTTCCTAATACAATAATATACAAGTGTAAAAAATAGATTCAGTTTTAGCCTCATTACATTATAATAGTTAATATATGAAGAATATCAGCCCGTGACGACTTGATCAGGCAGGGGCGCTGTATGTGCAAGACTATGCTTGGTATGCAACTGAATTGCCCTAGACTTGGTAGCATCAGGTGATTCCAACATGTCAATTTCTCAGGGATGGTAAGATATAGCACTGGATTTGTTTTGAACTTTAGGGAACAGAGGTAGATTAGGATAACAAATGTTCAGAAACCATGGAGCAACCCAATGTAGTAAAAACAAGTAGCCTCTCAAGGCAGAAAGTAGAACTAGAAGTTATTTAAATGAATTTCAGACCATAGGAAAGTGAAGCACATAACTTGTATAAAACGGGAAGTAGCATCCCAGGAAATATAATAGCATGGAGATCATTCTGGAAGGGTTGTAACTTATGTGATGTTTCATTTATATCAGAATATTTATTAAGATTCAGGAAGCTAACATTAAAGCTTATTTACCTGTATCTAGTTATAAATATTTACCAAATGAGAAAAATACTATCAATAGAACTTAATTTGGATTGCCAGTGGAGTAACTTCATATGTTCTGTCTCAAAAGAAACTCATTCTTTGACAGGACACCATTGTATCCTCTGCTTTCTTTTGTAGACTTATGCTAGCATTTACAATTATTTTATTGTAAATAACTATTTTTCTGGAATGAGATCACATAAACCTCTTCCTTCAGCTCCTCCAAGACTTGCATCATGTCAGATCCATTGTATTAACTCCTAGCTCATCGACTTTCATCACTACTGTAAACCTTGCAAAAAAGTGGGCTCAAGCCATTCTAATTGAAAGAAATTTCTACTCTTATAATTCATTTATATGAAGGTCAAGGGGAATCTGTACCTCTCAGATGGTGCAATATGTTGAGGTCTTGTATGAAAGCCATGGCTTTCTGAACTCAGACGTGCCTGAATTAAAATCATAAACACAGCAATCACTAGCTATATGTTTTTGAGAAAATTATCTAGCCTTTTGAAATGTAAGTTTTCATATTCCTCAGATGAAGAGGCTAACAGTGACTTTATATTTATCTTGGGAATTATGTGGTATAGCAGAATACATTTTATGGGAGAGTACCTATAGTAGATTCATGAATACTCCCTTTTTTTTTCTTTTCCTTTTTAAAAAACTAAACAATCTTTTAGGGTACACATTTGTGGAAGTTGTATATGCAGAATGTTCTACTGTATTTGTTTTCTCAAAAAAAATGCTGAAAGAATTCTTTCAATCCTATGTAACAGAAAGCCACATCTGCCAGGGGACAGACTTATCTGTCATGATATCACATTCATCCTCATTAGCAGAATAATGATCAAAACTATATTGTCAGGATACTTATCTGACAACTGGTTCTAAATAGGACAAACTGATGTGATTGTCAGAATTGAAATCACAGCATCTCAGGCTGAGAGTCAAGTTCAGTCAGAGACTTCCATTTTCATTGGTGCCCTTAAATCTGAAGCCACTATCACAAAATTGGAGTCATAAATGAAATTAGGAAATAAAAATAGCTTCATTTGGGCTAAAAAAATGCTAACAATATAAGTCTCAGTTTTAATTCTTATTCCTCTAGAACAAATGTGGCTTAAAGAATGAATCTGGGAATAGGAACAGCTCTGGAGTGCAGTTCCCTGAAAGAACAATGTAGAGGGTGAGTACTTACCACATTTCCAAAAGAGTTATTGCTGCCCACAGACCAGGAGATTCCCAGGCTGAAAAGCACCATGAGTTTCCAGCATGACTGTTTCAGCCAGCGCAGTGGGTCTCTGCACAAAAACTCACACAAATCTGGGGTGGCCGTTTCAACTGGCGCTTGGAACACCTGGGAGACAGAGCCACCCACTCAACTGAAAAGAAGGGGGCTGACACAGGGAGCCAGGTGATCTGGCTTGGTGGGTCCCATGCCAACAAAGATAAGAAATCTGACACACTCTGGATTGAGAGTTTCACAGCAAGCACAGCTGGATGTGGAATGGTCCAGCTGTGTTGGGGTAAGGACGTCCACCATTACCCAAGCAGTCCACCAGCCGAGGCAGTCCACCATTACTGAGGTAGTATACCATTACTGAGGCAGACTGCAATTACCAAGGCAGTTCTAACTATATCTCTATAAACAAAACCACAAGGAAGTTCACACAGCAGCTGGGAAGAGCCCACAGCAGCTCAGCAACACTTCTGCTGGCAGACTGTGACTAGGCTACCTCCTCGCTGGGCAGGGCATCTCTGAAAAAAGGTAGCAGCACGTCAGGAACTTATAAATAAAGCCCCACCTTCCCAGGACAGAGCACCTGGGAAAAAAAAGGCAGTTATGTGTTCTGCTGCAGCAGACATAAAGATACCTGCCCAGCAGCTCTTAATGGAACAATGGAGCTCACAGATCAGCAACTGAGCTTCCTATAAGGGGACAGACTATCTCCTCAAGAAGCTCCCTGACACCCATATATCCAAAGAAACACATAAAGGAGAGTTCAGGCCTACCTCTGGCAGGTACCCTTCTGGGACAAAGATAACAGAAGAAGAAACTGGCAGCAACCCTTACTGTTCTGCAGCTGCCACAGGTTATCCCCCAGGCAAGAAAGTTCTGGAGTGGACCTCCAGCAGTCCTGCAGCAGAGGGGGCTGACTGTTAGAAGGAAAACTAAAAAACAGAAAGAAATAACTTCATCATCAACAAAAAGGATGTCCACTCAGAGACCCCATCCAAAAGTCACCAAATACAAATACCACAGGTAGATAAATCCACAAAGATGGGAAGAAAGCAGTGCAAAAATGATGAAAACACTCAAAACCAATGCCTCTCCTCCTCCAAGGGATCACAACTCATCACCAGCAAAGGAACAAAGCTGGATGGAGAATGAGTCTGATGAATTGACAGAAACAGGCTTCAGAAGGAGGGTAATAACAAACTTCTCTGAGCTAAAAGAACATCTTCTAACCCAATGTAAAGAAACTAAGGACCTTGAAAAAAAGGTATGACAAAATGCAAATGAGAATAAGCAGCTTGGAGAAGAATATAAATGAATTGATGGGGCTGAAAAACACAAAAAGAGAACTTCATGAAGCATACACGAGTTTCAATTGCTGAACTGACCAAGCAGAAGAAAGCATATCAGAGATGGATGATCAAATCAATGAAATAAAACAAGAAGGCAAGATTAGAGAAAAAAGAGTGAAAAGAAATGAACAAAGCCTTCAAGAAATATGGGATTATGTGAAAAGACATAATCCACATTCGATAGGTGTACCAGAATGTGACGGAGAGAATGAATCCAAGCTGGAAAACACTCTTCAGGATATTACCCAGGAAAACTTCCACAACCCAGCAAGGCAGGCCAATATTCAAGTCTAGGAAATACAGAGAACACCACAAAGATCTTCCTCAAGAAGAACAACCCCAAGGCACATAATCATCAGATTCACCAGGGTTGAAATGAAGGAAAAAATGCTAAGGGCAGCCAGAGAGAAAGATCAGGTTATCCACAAAGGGAAGCCCATCAGACTCAGAGTGGATCTCTCAGCAGAAACCCTACAAGCCAGAAGAGAGTGGGGGCCAATATTCAACATCCTTAAAGAAAAGAACTTTCAACCCAGAATTTCATATCCAGCCAAACTAAGCTTCATAAGCAAAGGAGAAATAAAATCCTTTATGAACAAGCAATTGCTAAGAGATTTCGTCAACACCAGGCCTGCCTTACAAGACCTCCTGAAAGAAGCACTAAACATAGGAAGGAACAACCAGTACCAGCCACTCCAAAATGTACCAAATGGTAAAGAGCACTGACACAATGAAGAAACTGCATCAATTAATGGGCAAAACAACTGGCTAGCATCAAAATGACAGGATCAAATTCACACATAACTATTTTAACCTTAAATGTAAATGGGCTAAATGCTCCAAAAGACACAGACTGGCAAATCAAAACCCATCAGTGTGCTGTATTCAGGAAACCCATCACACATGCAAGGACACACATAGGCTAAGAATAAAGGGATGGAGGAAGATTTGCCAAGTAAACGGAGAGCAAAAAAAGCAGGAGTTGCAATCCAAGTCTATGATAAAATAGACATTAAACCAACCAAGATCAAAAGAGACAAAGAAGGGCATTACATAATGGTAAAAGGATCAATGCAACAAGAAGAGCTAATGATCCTAAATATATACACACCCAATACAGGAGCACCCAGATACATAAAGCAAGTTCTTAATGACCTACAAAGAGACTTAGACTCCCACACAATAATAGTTGGAGACTTTAACACTCCACTGTCAATATCAGACAAATCCACGAGACAGAAAATTAACAAGGATATCCAGGACTTGAACTCAGATCTGGACCAAGCAAACCTAATAGACATATACAGAATTCTCCACCCCAAATCCACAGAGTATACATTTCTCTCAGCACCACATCACACCTAAGCTAAAATTGACGACATAATTGGAAGTAAATCACTCCTCAGCAAATGCAAAAGAATGGAAATCATAACAAACAGTCTCTCAGACCACAGTGCAGTCAAATTAGAACTCAGGATTCAGGAACTAACTCAAAACCGCACAACTTCATGGAAACTGAACAACTGGCTCTTGAATGTTGACTGGATAAACAATGAAATGAAGTCAGAAATAAAGATGTTCTTCAAAACCAACGAGAATGAAGGCACAACATACCGGAATCTCTGGGACACATTTAAAGCAGTGTCTAGAGGGAAATATATAGCAATAAATGCCCACATCAGAAGCAAGGAAAGATCTAAAATCGACACCCTGTCATCAAAATTGAAAGAGCTAGAGTAGCAAGATCAAAAAAACTCAAAACCTAGCAGAAGACAAGAAATAACTAAGATCAGAGCAGAACTGAAGTAGATTGAGACACAAAAAAAACCCTTCAAAAAATTAGTAAATCCAGGAGCTGGTTTATTGAAGAGATCAACAAAATAGACAGACCACTAGCCAGATTAACAAAAAAGAAGAGAGAGAATAATCAAAAAGGTGCAATAAAAAACGATAAAGGGGATATCACCACAGATTCCACAGAAATACAAACTACCATCAGAGATTACTACAAACAACTCTATGCACATAAACCAGTAAATCTGAAAGAAATGTATAAATTTCTGGACACTTGCATCCTCCCAAGCCTAAACCAGGAAGAAGTCAAAACCCTGAAAAGACCAATAACAAGGGCTGAAGTTGAGGCAGCAATTAATAGCCTACCAACCAAAAAAAGCCCAAGTCCAGATGGGTTCACAGCTAAATTCTACCAGACATACAAAGAGGAGCTGGTATCATTCCTTCTGAAACTATTCCAAGCAATCCAAAAAGAGGGAATCCTTCCCAAATCATTTTATGAGGCCAACATTATCTTGATAAAAAAAACCCAGCAGAGACTCAACAAAAACAGAAAACTTCAGGCCAATATCTATGATGAACATAGATGCAAAATACTCCAATAAAATACTGGCAAACCAATTGCAACAACACATCAAAAAGTTTATCCATCACAATCAAGTAGGCTTCATCCCAGGGATGCAAGGCTGGTTTAATATATGCAAGTCTATAACAAAATGTACCAAATGGTAAAAAGCACTACACAATGAAGAAACTGCATCAATTAATGGGCAAAACAACTGGCTAGCATCTATAAACAAAATTCACCACATAAACAGAACGATTGTCTCAATAGATGCAGAGAAAGCCTTTGACAAAATTCAACAGGCTTTTATGCTAAAAACTCTCAATAAACTAGGTATCGATGGAATGTATCTCAAAATAATAAAAGCTATTTACGACAAACCCACAGCCAATATCATACTGAATGGGCAAAAATTGAAAGCATTCCCTTTGAAATCTGGCACTAGACAAGGATGCCCTCTCTCACCACTCCTATTCAATATAATATTGGAAGTTCTAGCTGGAGAAATCAGGCAAGAAAAAGAAATAAAGGGCATTCAATTAGGAAATGAGGAAGTCGAATTGTCTCTATTTGCATACTACATGATCGTATATTTAGAAGACCCCATCGTCTCACCCAAAATCTCCTGAAACTGATAAGCAACTTCAGCAAAGTCTCAGGATACAAAATCAATGTGAAGAAATCAGAAGCATTCTATACACCAATAACAGACTTAAAGAGAGCCAAATCAAGAACAAACTGCCATTTACAATTGCTACAAAGAGAATAAAATACCTAGGAATACAACTAACAAAGGATGTAAAGGACCTCTTCAAGGAGAACTACAAACCACCGCTCAAGGAAATAAGAGAGGACACAAACAGATGGAAAAACATTCCATGCTCATGGTTAGGAAGAATCAATATTGTGAAAATGGCCATACTGGCCAAAGTAATTTATAGATTCAACACTATCCCCATCAAGCTACCTATGACCCTCTTCACAGCACTGGAAGAAAAACACCTTAAACTTCATATGGAACCAAAAGACAGCCTACATAGCCAAGACAATTCTAAATAGAAAGAACAAAGCTGGAGGCATCACACTACCTGACTTCAAACTATACTACAAGGCTACAGTAATCAAAACAGCATGGTACTGGTACCAAAACAGATATATAGACCAATGGAACAGAACAGAGGCCTCGGAGGCAACACCACAAATCTACAACCATCTGATCTTTGACAAACCTGACAAAAACAAGCAACAGGGAAAGGATTCCACGTTTAATAAATGGTGTTGGCAAAGCTGGCTAGCCAAGTACCAAAAGCAGAAACTGGACCCCTTTCTGACACCTTACACTAAAATTAACTCCAGATAGTTTAAAGATTTAAACATGAGGCCTAACACCATAAAAACCTTAGAAGAAAACCTAGGCAAAACCATTCAGGTCATAGGCATAGGCAACGATTTCATGACTAAAACACCAAAGAATTGGCAACAAAAGCCAAAATAGACAAATGGGATCTAATTAAACTCCAGAGCTTCTGTACAGCAAAAGAAACAATCATTAGAATGAGCTGGCAACCAACAGAATGGGAAAAAATTTCTGCAATCTACCCATCTGACAAAGGTCCAATATCCAGAATCTACAAAGAACTAAAACAGATTTACAAGAAAAAAAAAAAAAAAACATTCAAAAGTGGGTGAAGGACATGAACAGACACTTTTCAAAAGAAGACATTTATGAGGCCAACAAACATATGGAAAAATGCTTATTATCACTGGTCATTAGAGAAATGCAAATCAAAACCACATTGAGATACCATCTTACACCAGTTAGAATGGCAATCATTAAAAAATATGGAGACAACAGATGATGGAGAGGATGTGGAGATACAAGAACACTTTTACACTGTTGGTGGGAGTGTAAATTAGTTTAACCATTGTGGAAGACAGTGTGGCGATTCCTCAAGGACCTAGATAGAAATTCCACTTGACCCAGCAATCCCATTACTAGGTATATACCCAAAGGATTATAAATCATTCTATTATAAAGACACATGCACATGTATGTTCATTGCAGCACTTTCAATAGCAAAGACCTGGAACCAACCCAAATGTCCATCGATGATAGACTGGACAAAGAAAATGTGACACATATACAGCATGGAATACTATGCAGCCATAAAATACTATGAGTGTGTGTCCTTTTTAGGGACATGGATGAGTCTGGAAACCATCATTTTCAGCAAACCAACACAAGAACAGAAAAACAAACACCACATGTTCTCACTCATAGGTGGGTGTTGAACAATGAGAACACATGGACACAGGGAGGGGAGCATCACACAATGGGGTCTGTTGGGAGGGGAATAGGGGAGAGACTGCGGGGAGTAGGGATGTTGGGGAGGGATAACATGAGGAGAAATGCCAGATATAGGTGATGGGGGGGATGGAGGCAGCAAACCACATTGCCATGTGTGTACCTATGCAACAATCCTGCATGTTTTGCACATGTACCCCAGAACCTGAAGTGCAATAAAATATATATTTTTAAAAAAAGAATGAATTTGATAAATGTTCTAAGGAAATGTCCTTAGTTCACAGGTAGGGCAGTGTCATGTTTTTCTTCCTGGACCAGGACCTATGGATGTTCCACCAATTAATATGACATTTTATAAACTTAAGAAATTATATCTACCAAGGTGTGGTTATCAAAAGTTAGCTATACTAGTTAGTGCACTAGTAATATTTATACAATTATTTATGTTTTATTGGGATACCCTCTTCCTATATGTTAATAGGGCCAGCTTCTGAGCATGTGACCTCTGCAGCTGCACAGGTACCCATGTTTCACTTAATACTCTATTATTGCCATCATAAATTTAAAATAATTTTTGAAAAAAAAGATCCTGCATATTTATTTTCTACTAGTCCCACAAATTAGACAGAAGTGTTGTTTGGAATGTAAGATACTTTTATATTTTGTTATACTATTGCTATTTGATCAAATTGTCCTCACTTTTTGGAAATATTCTCTATTGTTTCTGCTTGGATTTGTGTATTTGTCAAAATAATGTCCATTTGAGTTATTTGACTTCTCACCACTTACCTTCCTTTCCAGGATGAGAAACCATTCTTATTTTCTCTCATAATTTATATTTATTCAAGTACATCCTATTATAAAGTTAACTGTACATTTCTGTTAATTTTCAAATATATCTTGCTACACTAATACAATTTGGGAATCTTTTTTATCTGCAGCACCTTGCAATGTGCCCAAGACACATGTAAATACTTGAACACTTGTGAAAATAATAGATCTTATCAAAGAAGATTATCACATAAGCAACTTCTGATTACCTAATTATATCTTAAAGGCAAGGCACCTAGTTCTACAGGTATTATAAAGTCCAAATGCCTTTATTAACCATGTCTTTCTTCAACTGTAAAGGTTGTAGATAGTGTCCAAAGGCAAGACTTTCCAGTAGCTGTGCAAGTTGATGAACCTCTAATAAGTTGAAAGACTGCACCATAGCTTCCAAATTCACAATGTGATCCAAATTGTGACATGTTTTAGAATGAAAGCTATGCTATTAATAATGTCAGGACAATCAAAGTCAAATGGCCATATCCTCAGACAACAAGGATGTGTAGTTATCCTAACTGCAGATTGTGCAGGTCTCTGATTTTTTGTACTACTTTATTTTTATTTAATATTTTATGAATAAAATCATTCATTACTTATTGGTCAAGGTAATTGCCATGCAATTAACATTCTGATTAATTATCACCACCAACCTCATTTAAACAACTCATCTTTGTGATTTTGACAATCCTATGTAAACAGCTTGAGAAGAAGAGGCTTTCCCATCTCTATTATACAGTCCAAAGGGAATCCTCTCACCTTACAAAACTTAGAAACTGAATGGTGCACTTGAATTCAGTAACATGGCTAAATGTCAGACCTTATGTAAAATCGGGTTACATCCAAGAGTTTCATGTATTTACTGAACGCTATAGACATTTTCTTGTTTATTTATCACCTGTAGCATAATTCCTTGCATAGTTTTCCAGCAGGCAAATTTCATTTCAAAACATCAGTTAGAGGCCCTCAACCCAGAATGCTCTTGTGACCATGAAACAGTTTCTAGCTACCTTTCCAGATAAATAATTTTCTCATAGATTTCATTATAGTTCTTAATTCTGTGACTATTTATGCTTGATATTTATTTACACATCTCTGAAAAGAAAAGCATTCAGATATTCTGATATAAGTGTCATCTTTAGTGTAGACACAGAGTTAAGGTGCAAAAAATACTGTGTACTGGGTTATGGCATGAGATAGACTGTGCATGGTGATACAGTATGGCAGAAGGATAAAGGAGTGTATCTATAAGATGGACAAACACTTGTAATTAGCCCACGTGAAAGTGTGCCTCTAAGGAGCCAAAGTCATTCAAGAATGGGATTATGGCCAAACGTAGTGAAGTCTAGCAACATGCATTTGTTGGACTCACATATAAAGAGCTCTTTCTAACTAAGCAAATTAGTACACAAAGCAATTGAGAAAAATAAATAAATTCAGTCCCACAGGAGCGTAATATAACTTAAACAACAATCTACCCAAAACTACATATATTGAGCATATTAAATACTAGATACACAGATTTATTTGCCTTTCTTGTTGTGAACATATATGCTTTGTTTAATACTTCAATGTTGGAATCTACATTGTCAGCAAGAGTATTAAGTGCTATCTTCTTCAACACGTGTAGTAATTTACTAGTTATTTATTGATTTACTGATAGAACCAACGAAACTCCATACCCTCTTAAAAATGCGTCACTTGATGTTTAAAAATGTATAAACGAGGTTACGTTATTTTAGAAAATGATGTCCTGTCAGTGTCTTGTCACTTGGACACTGCTATTACTCCTTTATATATTGCCCTCTTCATTGTGGAGTGAAAACCAGGAGCTACCTTTCCCAGAATCCCCTGCCAAATTTGAGTTTGCCAATGGGAAGACCTTAGAACGAACAGCTTTACACAGGCAAAGGAAGAAGGCCATTGCTCTCCATAAATGGTTTTAATCAGATATACGGACAGCAATGAAAGGTATACATGAGAAACGCAAAGGCTTAGTGAAGACTTGAGAATGTTTGAGGAACTCTTGTAGACTGAGACAGATAATGAGGGCTTTGTGGATATTCTTGTTAATTGTAAAGATGTCTGATTAATCTTCTGACAATTCGCTACCTAGATATTTTATTCTGAGTGGTAAATGATTTTTTACTTAGGCTGAAGATCTTACCTCTACCCGAGGCATGATCTTTCTAAGGGACAGGACAGAGTTCAAAATTACTGGTGCAAGCCTCCACTAAGAACTGGTACAACTTCACTCCGTCTACATTTCATTGGCAAAGTCTGTCACATGGCCCTGTATAAAGGAGAAGGAAATATGCTCTTTTCAGGCATGTGAAGAAAGGGGAGATTGAAAATTTGTTAATGATTCATGAAGTTTACCACACTTGCTAACATGACCACATTTAACTACAATATTAACGGAGGTAAACAAATGGTATTTGAACACCTTTGGTTCCATCAATAAATTATCCACCAGAGACAATAAATGAATCAATTCTGGAACAAAATTTGAACCCCATCTATACCTGCATAATTGTAATCAACTGCTTATCAGTAAACTGGGAAAAATATTACAAAGTAGTAGGTTTAGGAAGATACTTATCAATGCTTGGTATTATCTGGGCACTTTATAAATTCACATTTTTGTCCCACTGTAAGACAGATACACCTACTCTCATTTTACTATTATTTTGTCTAAAATCCTTTAGAAAACATATCTATAAACAAAAATTTAGAAAAAGCACCTCACAAAATTGTATTTACACCACTATGAGATAGCTATATGTTTTCTTTTCAGAAACTCTTCTTTTCCTTCTATTGATAGAGATTAACAGTTTTATAAACAAGGTGAGATTAAATTGTTAAATTTATTTGTAATTGCTTAGTTACCTCCACATATAACGCATATTTTATATTGATAAATATGAAAGACTCATCAGTTGCTAATTTACTATGTAACATAGCATTGCATGTATATACGCTAATTTAATTAATAAATACCTTGTTGATGGCAATTAATTTGTTTCTTTTTTTATTATAGTATAATGCTGTCATGAAGAGTCATTATGAATGTAACACATAGTCTTCTATCTACATTTTCATGAACTTATTTGTCAATTGTTTAATTATTTTCAAAGGATGAATTGCTGAAGGGAAGAATTCCTGCTTCAAATAGCTTACAAATTTTAACTCTGATCAATATATTATGTTTTCAAAACTGTTAATGCCAACCTTTTCTTATAAAAACAGCATTCAAAATTATGATTCTCAACATGCTTCTGTAACTTGTGATTAATCAAACTGTTAATTTTTACTGGTTAGAGAGTGACATTTCACATCTTTGCTATCTAGTGAGATGAGCTTTTCCCAAATATTTATGTGTGACTTGTATTTCTAATTTTGAAATTTTTCCTCTTAAGAAGCAATCTTTTTTGATTTGTAAGAGCACTTGATGTAATAAAATATCTAAATGTACTTCATTATATTTGTTGCTATTATTATCTTGTATTGAATTCCGTCTTTTAAATCTTTCTAATCATTTTTACTCTCATTTATTTAATATTAACTAAGTGTCTTGTAGATGTCAGGCCATATTCCAAAGGCTAGAATAACACATTGAACAAAGTAGCCAAATATTTTACCCTCATGGATCCTGCATTTCTGAAATAGTTAAGATAGGTATTATAAAGATTGTACAGAAAGAAAAAGAATCAATGAAAAAATCAGGAAGCCTGCAGAAGGCTAGGATTTCTTTCTTTCTTTCTTTTTTTTGTTTTGATTGAGTTGTATTTACTTATTTGATCTTAATGCAAGGCATAAATTAAAATAGATTTTTTTTGTTCCAGAGCCTAAGTCCAAGAATAATTTCACTAATTTCTCATATTGCTTTTCATCATTTCTGTAACAGTTGTCTATCACATGAAATTTAGTAATGTCCAAATATATTTAACAAAAGATTTAGTATAGGGAATGCATGGTTTCTCATCATATGGACAATTATTTTGATTTACAGTATTTCTTTCAAATATAACAACTATATTTATCAATTCAATAATAGTAAGCATCTACTATATTACCAAAGATCAACCCCCCGGGGGGGGGGGGGGGGGGGGGGGGGGCGGGGGGGCCCCGGGCGGACGCCGGGGGGGGGGGGGGGGGGGGGGGGGGGGGGGGGAGGGGGAAAGAAAGAGAAAAAAAAAGGTTCAATACATTATTTCCTTTAGCTTCTTAGTTCTTATCAGAGTAGAGATGTAAATGAATCAGTGCAATATAGTGTGATATGTTTTGTGGTAGAAATGAATCTGGCAAGGTGATGAGAGAAAGCATTACAAACTATGAATTACTTGCATCTGGTTCACAAGTTTGGGTAGAAAATAATATATCAGTCCCATAAAAAAGTATATAAAAGTATAGAGGCACCAAGTAATATGACATATTTGGAAAAATGCAAGTCATTGGCTCTGCCTGTAGCATGCAAGATGGGTTGGGGAGCTATGAGAGATGAGGTCTGTTAAGTTACGCCAGGTATAATGTTAGCTTATTTGAGAGCTTTCTTCTTTTAAAGATGATAAACATTTGAGGTGATAGATATGTTTATTAGCCTGATTTGATCATTCCACAGTGTACACATGTATCAAAACATCACTTTGTACACCACAAATATATGCAATTATTATTTGTTAATAAAAAAATCTTTTTAAAAAAGTTATCCAAGATCAAATTTAATTCCATAATAAGAGAAAAATCATGAAAATATTTTTGAGTCTGGCAAAGCTAACATGAGATTTAAATTTTAAAAAATACCTAGCATTAACATGGAGATTGAATTAGAGAAAAGTGAGATTAGAAGCAGAGATA